>CANSNZ010000273.1:0-600000 GCA_947646795.1 Beta lomatogona
TCATTAAAAGAATATATATTATAACAAGATTCTATTTGAGAGTAATAAATAAGGATAGATACTGAAGATAGAGATAATCATGTAAAAAAAAAAAAAAAATTAGTTTGGTTGGATTTTTGAAATGGAAACTTTTTGTACAATGATATCTTATATAGGATTTTTGATGCTCTTAACCTATGCCTTGTAGCATAGGTTAGAAAAATCCTATTATAAAAACTTCAAATTTTAAAAATATACATTAAGACTAATCCAGCACCATTTAACATAGTAACACTTGTTATCGTAAGATGGAGGAAATACATCATAAGGGGAGAGAGGCAGAGAGAACAAAGAGTAAGGGAAAACAGGAAATAAAGCAGATTCCCATACCTCAGATGTTCGAAGGCCTACTGAAGGAGAATGTTCTGACACATGAGGACGGAGAGATGGAGTCAAACCCTGCCTTAAAGTAGCTTGTCCATCAATAGACTGAGATGTCATTGAAGAATGCTGCAAACCACTAGGTGCCATATCTCTGACTCTTCCATGAATAGTAGTATCCGAAATTAATTTACCAGTCTCGCTTCCCGAGGTGTTCGTTGTTTTACTAGTGAAAAGGTTATTTCGAAGCCTACTAGTTACATGATACAAGGCATCTTGTATGTTCACGAACTGCCCTGAGATCTGGGATATGAGAGAGCAACAAGGGAAATAAGATATTATCATCTTTCAGCTAACCCCTGATTCAAGATATGAAAGAAGAAAATGGATACTGAAAAAAAAGAATAATCCAAAGAAAGGATTACATCTAAATCAAGTAGCCAGTATAGGTGTCAACACATTGGTTGTCAGTAGAAGACACGAGAGCAACTCAACCTAAAGTACCACCAAAAATAAACAAATAAAGGCAGAAGCTCATGTGTTTTAAGACGGATAAATCAGAATTAGCATTATGACAAGGAGGGGTGCTTGCGTCCAAATAACAAGAAACATTTTGTTTCAAGGGAATAAGGCATGTCTACACATACACAAGAAAAGGATGAAACTTATAGACTTCAAGCAATCACATCTCAAAAGAAACCCCATATTCCTTCACTTGACAACAACTGTTTCCCCAAAAATAAAATTGTCATCGTGGCAGGTTCTTATGACGTTCACCAGATCTTTTTCATTGTGCCAAAAAAAGTGCAAGTCTCTAAAGTTGAACTGGATAACTTCTTTCATTCTTATATCACTCCCAAAAAGCTTCACATCATGCATAAACAAGTCCATTCAGGTGATACAAGATCTGTTATATTTTTGACAGTTCATATCACAGACATCAAAGAAACGAACCCACGTAGTACTAGTAGAACCACCTTTCAAATAATAATGTATGAAAATATTCTAGCCTAGGAGTCAAAATTAGCATCATGCTAAACAACAACGATGACCTGGATTTCGGGAGATTCAAAAGGGCTGGATTGCCAAATTGGTATAGGAAATGGAGAGTCCTATGACTAATCGGTATAAAAAGGGGGTTGCTTGACAGATTGGCATTTAGGTATCACATTATCGAATTTCATTGCTCCTCAAAAGCTATCAAGCAAGAACAAGGTTCAGCACCATGCCGCCGTGACTCGTCATCATACACCATAACCATCACCAAGCATTATATGGGAAAGACGCAAACTTAAAAGATCTTTTGAATCCGAGCCATAATAAGCAAGTGCTATCGGAAGTAAACAGCAAATGACTGTTAATTCTAAATTGTCATAGGAGGAAAATAAATTCTCTAGGTCACAATTGCTATCATAAAAAATCCTTACCAGAGCAATGCGTAACATATTCTAGCGAGGTCCTTTTAGTTACGAGAGATGAATAATCTGATATCAAAGCACATGAACAAGGCCAGACAAATGGGAAAGTCATCTGAAAAGCCCCTAAAAATTATTTGTTTTTCATTTCAACCACCTTAATTTGAATTCATGAATTGCCTTCAATGGTAAAAGTATCCTATGTTTTTTTATCTGAATTAACAACAATGACACACTTCACAGGAAATGACATTGATGGGATATCACTCTTTCTATGCGTGCACGCCTCTCTCATAGTAGCAATACAATCCCCTCCATTTAAAAAAATGCCAACACTTTAACTTTCAACTGGAGATTTTTTTTTTTAAAAGGACATATTACCTCAACTACTTCGTCATCCTGTGCAACACACTTTGGCAAATGGTCTCCTTTAAGTATATGTATGCTAGCTCGAGTTGCCTTTCTCATCTCCGAAATTATAACACCTCCTTTACCCAACAAACAACCAGCTTGATTGGATGGGACTACAAGTCGTGCAGAGACTGAGGACCCCTTCTTCAAGCCTGTTTCAAGCCCCCTGTCTGCACCAGCCTCAAAAAACTTAGAATAAACCAGAACAACAGCACGTTGTGCAGGAGAATATCTTGAGTCCACATCCTACAAAAGTTCATGCAAAGTAATCAGTGCACTGCATTATTCAAACATATAAATTCTATCAAGCAGTGAGACTACTATTACCAGCAACCAACAGACCTCTTTAGACGAAATAGTGACCAACCGCTCATCACAATCAGCAACAGAAGACCCAACATTTATACTAGCCCCTGACTCTTCTTGAAGTGCTTTGATGATCGATCCTCCCCTTCCAATCACGCCACCTACCCTATCATTCGAACAAAGAATTTTAAAAACTACTTCTTGTTGTTGCAATTTTATGTCTGGGTTCTGAAGCCTATCAGGCTCAAACAACGACGACCTCCCCCTAAAGCAGGGCCAGAAGAGGTAGTTGCCACAGATAAAGGCGTCTGATGAAGAGGAGGATCAGCACGAAATCCATATACTGATGACTGTGAATTAGATTGGGTACCAGGCCTATCAGGCTCAAACGATGACGGTCTCCCCACCAAAGCAAGGCTATAAGAGTTAGTTGCCACAGATAATGGCATCTGATGAAGAGGATGATTAGCACGAAAATCATATACTGACGACTGTGAATTAGATTGGGTATGAAGCCTATCAGGCTCAAACGATGACGGCATTCCCACCAAAGCAGGGCTATAAGAGGTAGTTGCCACAGATAACGGCGTCTGATGAAGAGGAGGATCAGCATGAAAATCATATGCTGATGACTGTGAATTAGATCGGGTATGAAGCCTATCAGGCTCAAACGACGACAGTCTCCCCACCAAAGCAGGACTATAAGAGGTAGTTACCACAGATGACGGCATCTGATGACGAGGAGGATCAGCACGAAACTCGTTTACCGAGAATTTTGAATTCAATTCTGACGGTCTGCTCTCATTGTCCTTGATGCTCGACTTATCTGCTTGCCTGCATTCTTGAAGTTGGCCACAAACACCAAGAAGAGCTTTTTCAACAGCCAATACATCCCCCTCAATCTGATTAAACAGGAAAAGAAAGACAGCTATAGTACTCATCACAAGATCACAATATAGATAGAATTAAGGTAGCATGTAACTACTCTCTAGAACCCAACTAAGTATTGGAGAAACATCATCTTTGCTTATCCAAATAACATTAGTCTAGTTCTTTATTTAAAAAAGTAGTTAACATAAGTCCTTTCAGGTTGTATTGCATTGGTTCCTGGCTCCTGAGCCCTGAGTAGTCGAATCTAGCAAAATATAAGGTCAAATGACACAACAGGATGATATCAACGATATACAAGTGCTTTAATTGCATAATAAAATAAAAGAAGTAAATATCTTATACTCCAAAATGATAAAGAGTATAATTTGTGGTAAAAATTATGTACTTTCAAATAAGCTACTTATGCAAACACCTGACAGAGCTGCTAAAAGTACCTTAGTTAACTTAAAGTACCATAATCATCAAATACATCTAATTTCTGAGAGAATAATGTGGGAGCCCAATGGTTGGAGCTCCCACCTCCCAACCTTATGGTCGGGAGTTCGACTCTCATTAACCCCCAAATTTGGGGTGTTCGTGTGTGAATATTTGCTTCTGGGTATAAATCCCCACTTTCTAGTCTCTAAAAGTTTCCTTACGGGTTGGGATTCCCTTATTACCCCTAACTCATGAAGGTTGAGCCTACTTGGCCAATTAATTACCAAATAAATAAAAAATACATCTGATTTCTAACAATTATTTTGAAATTAAAGTAGTGTTCTGTTCACGTAGTTCATATAAGTTTCAAATTTCAATAAGCTATTTAAAGCCATGTTCTTTTGAGCTGAAACTAAACTAAAACTAAAACTGTGCTCAAAAGAACAAAGCTTAAGTTTCAATAAGTTAAAATAAGTCGAATAGAACAAATCCTAAAATCGAAAGCCAAGACAACAGTAACAAGTAAATGAGACACATACATGATACACCACCTCAAAGCACAATACTTTTGACATCTTATTTCTTAACCAAAACTTCCCCAAAATTATCTACTTCCTCCGTTTCTTTTTAGATGTTACACTCTCTATTTTAGGATGTTTCAAATTAGTTTTTACACTTTCATTTTGGCTAATAACTTCTCTGTATCTCTCTCCTCTCCAAAAGACAAGGAGTCCGTGATTTTAAAAGTGTAAATCTAAATTGAAATAGAGGAAGTAAAAAATCCAAACATTACAATAACAAAAAGAAATTCACCTCAACCACTTCATCAGGAGAAGAAACACCAGGAGGCAATTTATCCCCTAACAAAACCCTAATTTTAGCACCACTCTCTCTCCTCAATTTCTCCACAATCTTCCCACCTTTCCCAATCACTGATCCAGCTTCACTCTCCTCCACCAAAAGCCTACAAAACGCCGTCGTTACCTCCCCAGTAATCTCCATCACTCTTTCGAAAACCCTAACCGCTGCTTCTTGCACTGCAGACACTTCCATCTCAAATTCTCCATGTAGCAAACTCATCTTCTTGATACGAGTATTCGGTGCAACAATGACAATAACTCGGTCATCGGAACCGAGTTGAAGCGAGTCTTCAACTCGGATTTTTGACCCGGTGTTGAGTTGCAGGGTTTTAATTGAAGACCCAGATTTTCCGATGAAGCTGCTAATGAGTGACGCGTGGCAGAGCATACGGAGTGACGCGTGGCCGGCGGGGATAGGTAATGGTGGTGGTTGTGGTTTGGCGCGTTTTACGACGGCGTTTGAGGAGAGAGAAATGGAGGAGTCAGACATGAGAGGGCGTTTTGAAGGAGGAGAGAGAAAATTGTTGGCGGCCATTAATGAAGAGTTTTTTGGATGATTTTAGTTGAGAAGGAAAAGAGGAAGGAAGTGAGGGTTTTGGTTGACTAGAGATTGACTGTTGGTGTTATTGATGATTAGAGTGTGACTTCATTCGTCGTCGTTAGCTTTCTCTGTCTTTTTTCGCTGGACTTGGTCTTCTTTCGCTTAGATTTCTTTTTTTTGAAAGAGCTTTCGCTTAGATTTCTGGTTTGGGGATGATTTTTTTGTTAGTTCGCCGTGTTGTTTTATTCTAATCGTAAAATTCGATCCGAAACTCAACTCGAAGTAATACTTTTAGGTCCTGTTCTTTTGGACTGAATTGAGCTGAACTGAACTACGAGAAGGTGAAATGCAGAGAGTAACTGAACTGAACTGAACTACGAGAAACTGAACTGCAAGAAACTGAACTGAACTGAACTGAAAATAAGTCTAAAAGAACAGGACATTAGCTTCTACGATTTTGTTAGTTTCTGTTCACCTTATTTTTTTTACTCAAACCTTTTCATAAATTTTTCTTATTTTTAATGCAAAAATAAGAAGGAAAAAACAAGCCCTTACTTATCCTCTATGCATGTAATTGTTGATGTAGAAAAACATAATTGGTAGAAAAAATAGCTTCGAAAATTTATTTCATTACTAAAATAATGACATTTATATCACAATTTAAAAATTATTAAAAAAAGTAGTTTTTTAGGGGACACCTAAGTCCTCAAATGTTCCCTTATAGATATAAAATTTCCTCTGTTCATGTTAACATGGTTGGGAAAAAAAAGTGGTAAAAGTAAAAAAAAATTATATTAAAAAAAACAATAGAACTGGATTTTTGGGTCTTAAATTAAATTTAGCTTAGATAATTTATCATAAGCCCCTATGTTTATTTGGATGACGGAGTTGTTAGTGGGGAACTAGCTGAGACAAGCCCATGCCATTTAAATGCAAAATGTGTTCAACCTTTGATGCGCTCAAGTTATACGATGTTCTTGTGGTATTTTAGGTGCACATTGCTAAGGGATTTGTTCGTAATTGTTAAGTTTTGCATATAAATCGACCTTAGCGGAAGTTCGGAATTTTGTATTTATTGTTGTTAAAGTTGTAAGTTCCGAGCTCTTGGAAGCATGAATGGTTGGAACAACTCCACAACATCGTCTCACCAACCAAACTCCACCGTGCGCCTAAGCTAAGCATCATCGCGAGCTCGCCAAGCCAAACCAAGTTCGGCTGCCCAGCAGCATCACCCGCCAAGCTCTCGCGAGCATCACAGCTCATCGCAGCCCAGCGCTCCATCTTCTCTCGCCCATCGTGTGCCAGCGCCCAGCCTGCCCAACGCCAAGCTCACCCATCGCACAGCCATCGCACGCCCAGCAGCAAGCTAGGCCATCGCACGCCCATCGCCCATGTGCGCGCGCCCAGCGCTCGAGCCAAACCCGCCCAGCAAGCCAGCTCGCACCTCGCGAGGACTGTCGCACCTCGCGACCTGCCTGCTCGCACCTCGCGAGATTTCTCGCACCTCGCGACCTGCGTGGTTTGGCCCAATTCTTCAGCTCGTTGCGAAGGCAGTAGCCCATCGCACGGTGCGACCAGACTCGCACCTCGCGACCCCTATGGCGGTTTAAATGACGGCTAACTTTTGAGCCTTAGTATAAATACTAAACTTTGTTTTTAGACCTAGGGGGCAGCAGCCACAAGGGGATGGAGTTTCCAAAACTCCACTCCTCTCTTGTTGTCTTCTCTTTTTAGTTTTTATTTTCTAATTTAGTTTTTGTAGATTTCAATTATGGGATTGGCTTATGCTATGCCGATTGTAGCTTGAACCGTTCTTGAACGAGATTAATATGGAGCTTCAAGCATTATTGTGAGATCTTTCCCCTCTATTTAATTCCTTTGATTATGGTTTAATTTCCATGCTTGCTTTCTATGGTTTTTGCATGATTATGCTAGGAATATTACTAGTTTGATTGTGTAATAAATCTAATGCTAGATTTAAGAATAGAATCGGATTGTTTTATTCTTTTATCAAATGGTAGCAAACTAGGGAGTAGCTTAGATGCAGATCATCTTGGTTATTTCTTGGGGAAATTGAATCAACTGTTGAATGTTTATCGCTTGTATGACGTTAGCAGGTCTATTGGTTCTCTGTGTTTAGTGCTGCTATCGGATTGAATTTAGACGCAGATCGGACTAGGTTATCCTTTAGTTAGAGTTTTATAGTCACGCTGATCGTGCTATTCAACTAGGAATAAGGAAAACACGAGATTGATTCTCGACAATAGATAATTATGGAAATAATTAGAGTGGATGTTCAATGATCGATAATGAATTGAAGTGTATGTTAATCGGATTCAAGATCCTTCCTATAATTGATTTCTCATTTTGTTTATATGCTAGTTAGTTGTAGTTTAGTTATAATCTACTTGAAACCCCCCTTTGTTATTATTATTAGGTTTCTCGGCCCTTAGCTTAATCTAGGTTTCGAATCACGCTAAGTATAGAACTCGTCCCTGTTTCCCTGTGGATACGACCCCTACTTCCATTATACTTGTTTATTGTAAAAGAGAGTAGGAGAAATTTTATCTTTGGCCGGGTGCGGTGCACAACGACACATCCGCGCCCGCCCAACCTTTTTATGTAAAAAATTTCGTACGAATCTCTATCACTTCTCATCTCTTTTCAAATGCTACATTAGACTAATTCCGGGCTACTCAAGATCAACTCAACCAAAATTAAGTCAAAACTTGACTCTTAAATTACTAAAATTTTCATATGCATCTCTATCATTTCTCGTCCCTCTTCGATTGCTACACAAGACAACTTTCGAACTACTTGAAATTGACTTGGTCAACAATCTATCCAAACTTGACTCAAGTGAGCTCAATTCAACTCAAACTCGACTCCAAATGTTAGCAAGTCAAGTCGACCTACCCCAAACTTGAACTCTCTCAAGAAATCCTCCATTTAGCCTCACTCTTACAATTAGTATTCTAAAAGTCTTGCATAGTTGCATGACACCAGAATTTTTTTTTTGAGGAATTGCATAACACCAGATTTGATTATACTTTGATTTTCTACACTTAGGGTACCAAAAACTTGTACACTTGCACCATTTTTTCATGTTTAAAAACAGTCACAGCAGAATGCTTAGGGACATACCAGCCAGTTAAAACGCAAAGAACTAAGCAAAGTAGCAAAAGGTAAGTTCATAACAACAATTTTCCAAGAGCAATTTAACAGAAAGACCACATTCATACCCAATATCTGAATCATCTACTTCACAACAAAGCGCCACTAAAGCCGAAGAAGCTTAGCTCGGTTGGAGCTAGCTTCCCTACCATGGCAATGACCCAAGATCGAGGCATCCTACTACCCCCCCCCACAACAAAAAAAAAGATCACTCTTGACCACAATTACCTTAAAAAAAGTATTGACTGGAAGTTCAGAATAGAGTTACAAAAACAATTTTATTCTGCACAGAAAATGTAAAAGGAAAGTATATGTACCAATATATTGGGCCACACCAGTATTACAGACAGGTACTACCTCATACTTCATAGCCGGGATTAACTTTCTGTTGAATATCTTCATAACTCTCTAGTTCTTCAATATCTTCAGGACTTCCTAAGAAAAGAGGTAGTCTCTGGTGTAGTTTAGCAGGCTGAATTGAAAGAATCCTATTCTTACCATCAGAACCTTTTCCCCCAGCTTGTTCTGCAACAAAGCTAAGAGGGTTTGCTTCATAAACAAGTCGAAGATGGTCCCTTGGATTCATTGCTATTCCACCATAAAGTAAAGTCCTGTGAAAATCAGCGACCAGTGAGCATATATATCGCGCAGAATATTTCTTTGGGTATTTCCCTTTTCCTTGTCTGACAGTATCAATATACTGCCTCAAACCTTCCGGCCAATCAAAGTATCGAGCATCATTTACGGAATATATCTGACCTGAAAGGATAAGCAGCCATCACAGCAGACAATAAGCCTATTTAATCACTTGCACTTTCTTCAAAGTGAAAGAACAGAAAAAGTGAAAGCAAACTTTGTGTCAGAAAAAGTACTTAGTTCACCTAATAGCTAATGAACTACAGGCTTCTTATTTCGCTTGATCAGATGAGCAAACTTGGTCTAATAAGCCCACAAAAAACCATTCAATTATTGAGATATACAAGCATCACGTCCCTCCTATTTCCATGGCTTATGTAGGGTGCACTATCTTCACCTTAAAAAAATGTTTTGGGGCTGATCATAAGGTCCAATCAGGCTGATCAATTCAGGTTCAATAAGTTCAGTAACTTCAGTTCAGAAAATCACAGGTGAAGAGAAAACACCCTTCATAAGTTGAAAATATTTATCACATGTTCAACATGATTTCAGCATTGCACATACCTCGAGATGGAATTTTGATACTCGGATGTGTGAGGATAAAATCTCCTGTCGAACGATCCAGAGTGAATGCATGTACTCCCGAGCCAAAAGTGACACAGAAAATTGTGGCTGATGAATACAGGACGTAGCCAGCAGCAACAAGCTGGCTACCACTTTGAAGTGAATTTAATGAAGCCATCTCATCACGGGGAAGGTCATCTAGCTCCTTAAGACGATTGTAAATGCCAAAAATTGTTCCAGTGGGAATTGATGCATCAATATTTCGCGAACCATCAAGAGGATCCGTAACCACCACAAATGGACCATCATCAATCAAACAAACTGGGGCATCATTCTCTTCTGAAGCCACAACAGCTACTTTTCCAGATCTTTGAAGGGAGGACAATATAATCTCATTCTGCATACCAGATGGTTTGATCAGAAATTGTGATCTATTTGAATAAATGTAATTAAACTTATTCAATCATTAACCTACAGATGAGAAATAATGCTCACTGGGTCACTCCTACAATTGGCAGATACTGCGACATACCATCTTTTAAGCTCTAAAGGGGAAGGACCCAGCAGGCGATCATTTGAAATTGCAAAAACGCAGCATTAAGATCTCAGACTTCCACCTTTACTAGTTCAAAGTTGTAATTCTAACAACATTTTCAGCAGATCAACTACTAAGTTTCTATATTTTCAGTCACTTACATATCTACTATTACTAATTAACAACATCCCAAAAGGTAAACTCTCTAATAATAGAAGTTCTAAAACCAAAAGCATATGCAAACACAACCTGCTGTCCTACAGTGTCACAATATCCAAACACAGTGCTCCGATAAAACAAAGTAAAATCACACTTGTAGTCTTGTACTCATCTCAAGCTGAGAAAGTTTAATTATATTAAAGATAGGCCGATTATCGTATGTACTCAAGATAGATTTGTCTAGAGTCTTTGATTCGCTATAAAAAAAAAGTATGCACCAATGGAAGTCCTTATAGACAAGTTCAAAGAAAAATACCTCTAAGGAATGCATGATCCCCATAATGAAACCCATCAACGATACTAAGGTGACATACACGTGTATATCTTATATGAGCATTGGTGACAGGAATTACAGCCAAAAACAAGCTGGTAACAAGGCCAAATATTAGTTAAGCAACATTATGATTTTGAGCACAACCTTAAAACATTAAGGCAAGACACATATGCAAAGCCAGATAAAGGTTAAAAAACGTCCTTGCAATCGCCAAACCTCTTACAACCTTACTCCACTACTAGTCTGATAGATATCAGTGACTAAATTTCTACAACTTCTAACACCAACTTGCTCCCCTATTATCTCAATTTCATCTTTACTAAAGATATATACCATCATAAATGGGAATGATATACACATCTTTGCAAAATTCGACTAGCTTATACACCACAGCGGATAAGGCCATCAAGGTGGCAACTACATAAGTCTTCAATCATCAAGCAGCAAAACAATATCACTATATAAAGCTACCTTTGCTAAAAACCTTTAAAAAAAACATAGTAATCTCAAATCTCAACAAATTCAGCTGCATAACAACAACATTCAAACTCTGCAAAAGTGTTAAGTGCTATTGAAATAAATTACATCAATAATCCATCATCATCAAGCAGAAAAGTAGACATTAGAGCAAAAATCAAAGATATAATTATTTGGTACATTAGCAACAACTGGAATAATTAAACATATAAATCATACCGAGACGATATCAAGTGGCTTAGGAGCATCTCTATCAGACCCAGAACTGTTTCCAGAACCTTCCACAAATTTTGCATGATTGGAATTAAAGGGAGAAGCAACAAGAGTAGCAATTTTCTTACAAGCATACTGTAAATGATCAATTAAGATCACCATATCATCACCCACATCAATTCCTCCCTTACCCACAAATTCAATTAACGTCTTTGATTCACTATCACTACTAAATTGAGCATTCACTGAAATTCCACCAAAAGTTGACATTTTTGGGTTGAAATTTTTGGTGGGTAGAGAAAATTTGGTGGGTTTTGGCGGGAAAAAATGGGGTTTTTGTAGCAAGAATGAGGTGGATTGAATGGATATGGTGGATGAAAGCATTGAGTTTGGCATTTAAGTTACGAAAATTGGCATATGAAATCAATATTTTGGTTCTTAATTTTTTACATTCATCACTTTCTCCTCTAGTTTCTCCTGTTCACTCTTGTACCTTTATCTGCAAGTGAGGTTCCAAACCGACCTATGCATATTATTCTATCTGTTCTTTTGGATCAATGTAATAATCCATTTTGGGAGCATTATGGATGTCTTCTATAGTTCTATGTGCCTTAAAAAAATAATTTCAAGATCATGTCAAATTAGGATTGGGTTTAATTAAGTTTATATGTTCAAATTAATATTTTAGGCACCTTAGATCTTGGTTATCACATATGGGAAGTTAAAGAAAACTTAATTTTACTTTTATATAGGGTGGGACTCACTTTAGTAGGCCCGTCCGTTTGGACTAAGAGAAATTAAACTGAAACTGAATTGAACTGAAAATAAGTCCAAAAGAACAGGGCCGTAAAGGTTGTTCAGTATGATTATGGTCCTACACCAAATCAAAACCTTGTGGGCTAAGGCCTTTAGAGAGCAATATCTACTAGTGGATAAACACGTAAAGAATGTACTATCATAATAGTTAAGAGCAAATCAAAGTCTAAAATAGTAGGCTCAATTAGGGGTGTTTTATTTCGGATAATGTGATCCGAATCCGGTCCGAAAAATTCGGATATCCGAAATTTCGGATCGGATATCCGAAAAGTAAAAAAAAGAATTTTTCAAAGGAAAAAATCGTAAAATAAGTTTCGGATCGAATAGGGTATTTCGGATATTCGGCCTTGAAAGCGAATGTTTTGGATCGGATATCCGATAAATTCCCATTTTCCGATATCCGAAAATGAAAAATTCTGATCCGTATCCGTTCCGAAATTTTTCGGATATCTGAAGTCTAAAAAGTCAGATCATATACGAAAAACCGAATCGGATCGGATATTTATGAACACTCCGAGGCTCAATGGCTATGAATAGGATGGATATTGCATTTGTTACCACGAGAAACTCCTAACCTCAAACCAATAACATGTAGTACATGTTCGTAACATTTTTTCCATATTGGTCAATTTATATACTTTATATTTTTATAACTAAAGTCTCATATACTTCTATATGTTTATGTTGATACAACTCTAATCTTGCACATGTTTTTATTATATATATAAAATGTCCAATTATTACTCGAAATCACTTGCTTTTTTAAGGATACACAAACCCACTTTTAAAAGGATAATGAATGGTACAAAGGAATTACTTTTTTTTTTTTTGCCAAATTGTATGTAAACTCAATATCATTTTCCACCATTTATATTGAGTCCTGATAAATGTCAATATATTGTTTGTGTATAAACAAATAGTATTTGTGTTGATTTTCCACAAATCTAAATAATGGTTAGAGCAGGGTAAAATAAAAATGTGATGAAATTATATCAAAATGGATGTCTATTTGTAGAGAATAAAAATATATGAATATTGATATATTTTTTAAAGATATTTTTTGAGATTTTAAAATTGCAAAAGTAATATTTTTTGGACAAACAACATCATGGCTTTCTCCAAATTCCCTTACACACACAAGTGGGCTGCCACATGGCAACCCAAATATAAAATTCTTTTACATGGCTCACGTTTCCATAAAGTACATCATTTAATATATTTTAGGAAAATTTGTCAAAAAGAACCTTTTAAATACAAGTTTTTGCGAGAAACAACCTTTTAAAAAAAATATGGCAAAATAAGACCTTAAAAATAAAATATTTTGCGAGAAATCATCTCGATCCATTTTCCGGCATTGGCCAAGCCTTTTTCAGCATTGACTCATTAAAACTAAACACGTGGAAGGTACGTGAACTACATCTCTTATGTTTCAACTATGTTTTTCTCCATTTTTCAACATTGACCAAATATTTTCCGACGTTGAATTCATCAGTATATGGAGGGAATTGAGGTTGAAACATAAAAAATGTGGATTACGTGCCTTGCCATGTTTGAATTTAGTGAATCGAAGCTGCAAAATACTTGGTCAATGCCTAGAAAATGGTTCAAGGTTGTTCCTCACATAAAAAAAATTATTTTGTTTTTGAGGGGAAAAAATTATTTTGTTTTTGAGGGGAAAAAATTATTTTTAAGGTCTTACTTTCCCATATTTTTTTTTTAAAATGTTGTTTCTCGCAAAAATTTGTATTTGATAGATTGTTTATGACAAATTTTCCTATATTTTGATATGTGTTAGATGTTTTCCAATATCTAACGGTTAGACGTTAATCAGGATTCATTTATATTCCCCTTTAACAAATGGGTTGTAAATATACCAAACATCTAGCTAGTTAACCAAAGGACACTTGAGTTATAGTTACACTCATTTACAGCTTGATACCACTTAGAAAAACATATCTGATTATAAACATAATCCTGCAATCACCAATAACAAAAATCATTTTTATAACAAAAAGACTATTATTTAATTATTAAATTAAAAATCCGATATTATAAAACGACGGGAGTATCGGTCCTCGTGGGAGCCCAATGGTTGGTGCTCCCACCTCCCCATCGCAAAGTCGGGTGTTCGATTTCTTATCACTCCCCAATTTGGGGAGTTTGTATAAAAATGTTTCTTTGTGGGTATAAATCCTCTACCCACTAACGAAGTGGTGGCTGTGCGCTAGTAGATGCTAACAGGAGTTGGTCTTTGGACTAATTATCTTTCCTGAAAAATAAAAATATAAAAAGAATAAAAACTTTATCAAAAGGTCGTATATCCCTGTGCATGATTGTTCCTTCAAGCTTGCCCCTTTTTCTTTGCATGTGGTCGACGCATTCATCTTCCCTACCTTAAATTTGGCTTCACTATTCTTAACAGTCCCTACATTTCTTCTTTCCTCCGTATGCAATCAGCAAATACTTGGTACCTAGAAAAAAAGGTCTATTTTGGCTTTTAAATAAAAAACTCAAATATCTTTTATCTTGGAAAACTTAATCATATACTTCCTCCGTTTCATTTTAATTTACTCACTTCACATTGGGGGAGAACCAAGGAGGAAGTACAAAAGTATGAGAGAGAAACTGAAAAGGTGGAGAGAGAAACTGAAAAGTGAGAGAGATAAAGTAAAAAGTGGGTTAAAATATTAAAAAGTGGATGACATGGGTGGAAAAAGATGAGAAAGTAGATGTGACATGTTACCAAAAATAGAAAAAGCAACAGTGTGTAGATTAAAAAGAAACAGACCAAAAAGAAAAGTGTGTAGATTAAAAAGGAACGGAGGGAGTATATGGTTCTCTTTGAAGCATGGAATTAAGAACCTTCCTACCAAATTTGGTTTGACCAAATTCAACAATTAAAAAAATGGAAATAAACAAATAAAATTGAACAAAATTGTCCAATGTTGAATTTATCTCAAAGTTTTAGTCTTAATAGACTGCTAACGGTCCACTTTATCCAACTTGCTCTTAGCCAATCATATTCACTTAACCCTACATCATTCTACTACTATAAAAATGAATCACCAACTTATTAAAACAATTTCCCAAGAACATAAATAAGCTGAGGAACCAAATATACTTTGATCTTTTTCCCAAAGCTATCATTTATCATATACTTTCTATACACAAAATTATTATGTCTAGTATATCAAGGTCAAGGCAACCTATGAAAGTGGTGCATATAAAAACACAGTACGTAGAAACTGATGCTTGTAGTTTCAAGTCTGTGGTTCAAAATCTTACTGGTAAAGACTCCACCATTGCGGATTCACCTTCTTCTTCATGGGTGATGAAAGTAAGCAAGGAGAAGAACAACACTCGGCCTCAATTATCGAGGTTAGCACGTATGAGCCATAGTCCTGAGACGCCAGAAGGCCAACTCGTGCTCGACCGTCGTGAACAGAACAACTTTCAAGATCATATGATGGGTAAAGGTGGTGGGAGTTATTCGTTCCTGACTCGAAATTTGTCGTACAGGGAGATGGATAGGTTGTTGAAGGAGTTGCCCCCTTTAGATGAGCTGCATAAGGTTCTAACTTTTGATTGACAATAACTACACAAGTTCTCCATTCTCATGATCACTAAGAGCATATATGTAAATACATTTGGAAGTATTACCTCTGTTTTTCTTAAGTTTTACTTTGCTTTTGTGATCAGAGGTTGCAAATTTTGATTGCTAATTCTCAGTAATATAAATATCGAGGTATTATCATTTTGGATGGATTCAGTAAAATAGTCTATTTTCAAAATAAATAGCCTATTTTCCAAATATACGCTCTTCATATCATTTTTTTCTAATACGTAATTTAAGATATTAGTCGTTAAAAGTGTGCATTAAAGATCGTGAACATCGTGAACAAACAAGTGTGACCAATAACATCGCCCTATTTTATCATCAAACTGTTATACAATCATAAAAATAAACATATGATTACTGTTTCCTATGCGTTATAGAGATTACAACCACTTTCTAATTGTTTATTGACCCAATGATTATAAGAAGTTTTGGTGACCTTGATATAAAAATGGATAATGGGATATATGGTTGTAGTTTCGAATCACTATTGTGTTTGGATACGAACTACGAACTCCAACACGCTGCACCCCCCAACTTAAAAAAATAATTGAAAATTGTGTATTATAAATTATGAGAGTTTATCAATCTGGAATTCTCTTCTATCATCAGGCAAAAAGGATGGTTTCATTTTTCTCACAAAAAAAATACGTGGTTTGGCCCCAGTTCTGTCAAAAAATTCCAATGATCAATTGCATTTGGACAGAGAGATGGTACTAGAAGTATGTCTTAGAAGAAAATAGGATTTTTGAATATCAAATTATTAAGAGTTTTTTGCGGGGATATACCAGGGTAATAGGGCGTTATGTGGAGATATACCTCACTATTTTTTTTTGTGGGGATATACCAACCTAAATTTAAGTTTTGTTAAACGTACCAAAAACACTATTTCCGACGAGAAAGTCAAATTTCCGGCCTTTGACTTGGTAAATTAACCCTAATTTATACCCTATAGCACAAATTCAAACCACATAGTACAATTGAAGAACACAAGAAGTAAATTGAATTGAGATTAAAGCTAAAATAAGACATCATACCTTGCAATTGATGATTTTTGGCAGCCCTTTTACTGAATTGAAGAGCATTCTTTTTCAAGGTTTAAGGAAAGGAAAATGTTAAGGAAGGGGGTTGGTTATTAGGGGAGGGAATTCTTAAAAAAATTGTTAATAAAAAACATTTTAGTAGTATGCTCGTGGTTTAGGGGGTAAAACACAACATTTGTGGCTCACTCACGAGTTTCTACCAAGTCAAAGGCCGGAAGTTTGACTTTATCGCCGGAAATAGTGTGTTTGGTACCTTTTAACAAAACTTAAATTTAGGTTGGTATATCCTCACAAAAAAAATTAAGTAAGGTATATCCCCACAAAATGCCTTATTATCGTGATATATCTCCGCAAAAAACTCAATTATTAATTACCTATCATCTTTCAAGACACATCATGCATTATGTCATCCAAAAATCAGCGATTACTTACGTGCAATTGCGAACGTGGCGTGCAGCCTTGCACCATATTATGGATTATAGTCTCTCGGCAGCCCAGCAGGTCAATTGTGAAGTAAATTATGGCTATATACACCTACATGAATGAATTTATTCATGGGACTAAAATATACTTTTTCTCCATTCTTATTTAACTTGCATCATGTGAATTGGACATGCAAATTAAGAAAAAGATTCGAGAAGATATATGAATAGATTAAGTAAAATAATTAAACACTAATAAAGGAGAATGCTTGGGGTATAAGTACTAAGCTTTTTTCCTCGGTTATATTTAATCGTCTCTAATCTCTTTCTTATATAGCGTGCCTAAACCACAATATGTAAGTAAAAGTAAATAAAGTATGAAGTACTACTTCTGTTTTATAATACATGCACCATTTGCTTTTTCACGCACTCCAACACTCTTCTTTCAACATTAATATTTTTAATTGTGTATAAGTAATTATTATAAATAAATTGATATTTGGAATTCTAGCATTCAGACGAATTTAATAAGATCTCACTTGACAAATTTTTTTTTTTTAACACAAATTTAAGAGAAAGATTATCAAAGTCGTTTGATAAATAGTGTCAAAATGAGAAATGGTGCACGTATTATGAAACGGAGTAGTATATGTTAGTCTAACCCCCAAAAACTCCATTTTGGACAAGGCTTTGATATTGTTGATTTGTTGTTATTGTCTAACTCCAAAAAAAAAACGGTTTGGATATCCTCTCGTCTCTTTCGGCCTTAAGTTCACATCTCAACAATAAACCTTAACTTCTTTCACTATCTTCTCTACATATCTCCTCAGTATCTTCGACATTTACTTCCCTCAATACCTTTGCTGCATCTTCAGGGAATACCGGATTAATGTGACATCCAGTTGCAACTTCAAATCCAGCTAACACAGTCAACTGAGGGACTATCTGTAGATACCAATGACTGCAGCTCAAATGTGCATCGTCTATACAAAGGGGAGCTGTGTGAATCATAAAGTTAAATGGTGGGTTGTTTAATTGCAAACCCATCTTTTTCAGCATAAGTTTGAGCAATCCACCAAGGTCGTTTGCCTGCACGAAGGTCATCCAACAACGTCAAAAAA
The DNA here is from genome assembly GCA_947646795.1 of Beta lomatogona. Taxonomy (NCBI): domain Eukaryota; kingdom Viridiplantae; phylum Streptophyta; class Magnoliopsida; order Caryophyllales; family Amaranthaceae; genus Beta; species Beta lomatogona. Next base: position 18,312 of record CANSNZ010000273.1, read on the forward strand.
ACTTTGACGTACATCAAGAATTGTACGGAAATGACAATTCGGCATGGAAAATATAGTTCTGTGAAATCTGGACAGTATATGGGTTACTGTCAATGTCAAATCTCGAGTAAACAGTTCACTCAAACAATCAATAGTCTAATACAAGCAGCTAAAATATAACTTCAAGTGAACCACCTGACAGTTGATTGCCAAACAAGGCCTATATGCTTGTTGATCTGCTAACGAAGCATGATTACACATTAAACAAGAAGATATGTGAACCCTGTTATCTCTGTTAAACATATTGCACAGTATGATGATCCTTGTGCAAAACTACTCTCATAATAATGTTAACTCCAGCACAAGTATTGGGGAGGGGAGTGGCATGGTGTTTCTGATGACATATTCGAAATGTACAACTTATATCCTGTGCCAGATGCAAGTAATTTGATTTGAAATGAAGAATCTGAGCAATGATGTTTCTAGCCTCAAACTAAAAAATCACATCAAATAACAGGATTTAGACCCAACTTTTTTCTTCTTCTCTTTTTAACCATAGCAGATAGATACTCTCCCTTGAAGCCAATTAGCTAATGGGTCTGCGATAACCCAAGAGCACGAGCCAACTTCAGACCACTATTTGATATTGCTGGGTGCTATGATTCAGCCACAACTTCACTCTTTGATAATGGCTAAGCTTTTTATGATCACTGGTCATCATTACTTCTCCTTTGATACAAAATTTTGATGTAAAAATGTAGAATTTTGTTTAATGCAATATAAAACAATGTAAACTTTTTTCTTGGCTAAATAGACATTCAATACAGAATAAAAATCAACATTTATCAATTCTAAGGGAAGAGGAGCAACAATTTCACCTTTTCCTTGTCTATATCGTGGAAATGGGCAGAGTGGTACCGCGGGATAATCCAAATCTCAAAGGCATAACTCGCAGCAAATGGAACAACTGAAATGAAGTGTCTTGATTCATGGATGAGAAGCTCCTTTGGCGGCTTTTCACATAGAACACAATTTCCTGTCTGCTCAAAATACTCTTTCATTGCCGCAAGGCGAGTAGATATTGCAGGAGGAACAATTGGAAGAGCTATGATCTGACTATGAGAATGACTCATTGATGCTCCAGCTGAAGCTCCATGGTTTTTGAACACCTACATGGCAACAAGTGGTAGGCTTTAGAAAGAGAGAAAGAGGTAGGGAAGTTCCCCATCATATCATAAGGGGATGTAGAACAACCTATATTACTCAAACTCTTCAATCCACATCAAGTACCAATTTAAAGTTATTGACATTCAACATGAATATTGACACTAAACACTAAATTTTGGACCAAATACAGGGGAGGTCAATTTCTTAAAACAGCCAAGTTCCACACTCAGACACACACCCTTGTTGAACAAACATACACGAACCCGAACAGGCGAACAACATCGAGAACAACTATAAAGGTTACAGTCAAGTGGAAAAAATTCCGATTAGACATAATCAGAAGAATTCTGCAAACCAGATTACCGGAATTTACCAATATCATCAACACGTTTCGACAATGCCTACCAAACTTATTTCTTCATATTCCATGATTAAACACTTACAAACTCAAAAAAGTAGCCTAATCCCACCCATCTACAATAGGTGGATAGCTATTCAAAAGACAATTTGTATCATGCTGGTCTTAAAAAAGGAGCCTAATCCCAGACATCCCACAATTTCCTAGCAAAAGCCCTTTCTAGAATTAGGCAAGGTCTTTCTATGAACTCCCATAGAAAAAAAGATCTTTCTAGAAATAACAAACAAAATAATTGAGTCAAATTCATTGCTTTCTTCAACATGAACTACCTCCCCTCTTTCCACCTTTTACAAATTTAACAAGATTCCATTTTTGCATTTACATGAACCCCACATTTTATTTATCTCAGCACACCAATCTTGGACATCCTAGAAATTACAATGATGTCAATCAAACTTACGTCACTCATACAGTCAATCAAACATGCACAACTCTTCAAACCAATCATATCAAGCCATATCATACAACCAAACTACCAATATGTCATGGAACTCAAAAGAAGCAAATGCATTAACAAAAGTTGATATATTGAAACTATATAACAAGACCCCACACGACCATATTTTTCCGTACTTAAAAATCACAACCGACGGTGACAGAGTTGTGTATGAATAGTGTAAAAATCCATATATTGCAATTAATAAAGAACGGAGTAAGTACAATTAATGAAAAAAACCTGAATATATTTGATGGCATCAAAAGAAGCAATTTGAAGCACTCTCTTTTTATAAGCCATCAAAACCTCCCCAACTCCAGACCCAGAAAGATCAAACAAATGAACCGGGTGTGTGGGTGTTTCAATCACCACATCATGAAACCCAAACCCGGGAACAACCCCAAAATCCGGGTTATCCAAACCCGGATTTTGCGGTTCAATATCTCTGCTAAGAGCGGGATAAAGATTTTGGATGACCCGAATTCTCCACTTTGAAGGAGAATTCGGGTCATCCAAGACCCGGAAAATCTCGGGTGCACATTCATGCTCATGCCCAATACAAAATGGGCATTCTTGAGGCTGTTTTTGATTCGGGTCGGATACAGGGGATTTGGATTTAAAATCAGAAGGACGTTTAGATCTTGCTGGGGAAAAATTGACCCATTTGTTGTTGATTATATCTTTTCTTAGTTCTGGGTTTTGGGGTGAGGAAGAAGGAAGTTGAGGTGCCATAGTTTTTTTGGTTCTTGTGATTTGTGGAGTTTTTGTTGGTGGTTTTTTTTTTTGGTGGCAAAAAAGTGTGGGCTCCAAAGTGAAGGGAAAGGGGTTTATGGTTGAAGATTAGTGTTTGATTAAGGTGGCAGAATATGTTCTCTTTTTGTTTAGTTGGAAAGGTTTGGTTTAGTGATGTTAAAGAGATTAAGGAAAATACCTACTTTTTAAGCTATAGAGATTAAGGAAAATACCTACTTTTTATATAGGGAAATTCTCATTGATAACCTTGTAGTATTGGAAATTATATTTGGTAACCAATCTCATTGGAAATTCTCATTGGTAACCTTGTAGTTAGTAAATTATTACCAAACGTGACATTAACGAGGTAATTGGTTAACTTTTCCGTTAAATGTCATCTTTGAACACACCATCCCCCGCACCCCCACCATCCCCACCCATGCCGCCCTCACTCCACCCCCCCACCCCCACCCCCACCCCCCACCCTCGCCCTCACTCCACCCCCCCCCCCGCAACCCCCACAACAACCCCCCCTTTGCCCCTCTGCAGTTCCCCCACCGCATTCTTGCATGCCGCCCCCCCCCACACCACCCTTCGCCTCCCTCCTCGCCCGCTGCTGCCGCCTCCTCCCCCCTCTCCTACCCTTCCCCCTTTGATCATCACAAAATAATAAAAAGAGTAATATCTAAGTTAGAATCCAAATTCTCTCTTTTAACAAAGGAGCAAGTACCCACCACCAACCCGGAACCAACGCATCGAAACCCTCCATTGTTGATCAAATTTCGAAGAAAATCCAATAACAAATTTCACCCAAATCAAAAAAACAAACTCCGGATAAAAATCAACAACGAGAAAATAGAAAATAAAAAACGGGGTTTTAATTTGCGAAAACCGACCTCGGAATGTGAGCGAAGATGGTGCGGGCCACGGAACCGGTTCGGGCTCGGAGAAGAGTGAAGAGCGTGGAATTCGCGAGAGGTGATGGTAGGATTTCCATTGGAAGAAGGTTTGGTAGGATTGCCATTAATGTCGGGATTAGGGATTGAGGTTGGTGGTGGTGGATCTCGTTTCATTTCCATGGTGAGAGTGGTGTGGGGGGGGCCGCAGGAATGCGGTGGGGGAACCGCAGAGGGGTGTGGTAGGGGGTTGTTGTGGGGGTTGCGGGGGTGGGGGGTGGAGTGAGGGGCGAGGGCGGGGGTGGGGGTGGGGGGTGGGGGTGGAGTGGGGGCGGCATGGGTGGGGATGGTGGGGGTGCGAGGGATGGTGTGTTCAAAGATGACATTTAACGGAAAAGTTAACCAATTACCTCATTAATGTCACGTCTGGTAATAATTTACTAACTACAAGGTTACCAATGAGAATTTCCAATGAGATTGGTTACCAAATATAATTTCCAATACTACAAGGTTACCAATGAGAATTTCCCTTTTATATATCGCAGCATCATGTAAAAAAAACATAGTTAAATGGGGTTTTGTTAGATTCGTCTCAATACGAGTATTTCAAATATCAAACTTTTATAATTAGAGATATTAACATTTAAAAAAGTGTACCAGCAAATGTGAAAAAGCAAATGGTGCAATTAAAAAAAATCAGAGAAAGTAATAATCTAACATATTATACACATTTTGGCTAAGATTTTCATTGAGTTGATCTAATTTTTGAATGAATGATTTGACTATGTAAGTGAAGATATCTAAGATAACCATTTCTTTCCTATGCATATTGATTAACATACTGAAGAAAGGAAAATTTATCAAATTCTACTTATGTATGTCAAATTTTACTTAAATAGATTAGCACTAAATCTTTATATATGAGTTGATGTTAATAGCATAATTTTCTTTATGGTAAGGATGGCCCTAACTACATCAACCCTTAGATTTTTAGAGTAAAACATACTTTTGGGGACTTACCTTTCATATTTTTCATCATTTGGGGACTCACCTTTTATCTTTCATCGTTTGGGGATTGACGGTGGGGAAAGTTAAATTCCGGTGTGGTTGAGACTTAAAATTTTTTTTTTCCTACTTTCTTGTAATAGCTTACCTTTAAAACAGGGAAAAATAAAACCTATTAAACGTTTACCACGAGACTACTATCAGTTCATGTTCTTTCTTTGCAAAGAGGAATTCATGAACCATCTCTATAAAATCTTCAAGATCTTCAGGTACATGCTGCATTTCACATGCAATATCTCCCCAACAAACTAGCAGCTTTTAAGCGAGAATGTCAAAGTTTTTGAGTGAATTTTTGCAATCTTACCTATGATAGTATTATAGACTTAAGTTAGTTAGATAAATAGTATGGAGTACTAAATAGCTTCAAGAACAATCTATGAAGACTAGCTGCAATTTCTTAGGCACATTTTGTGTTAACATTCATATTTTAGTGGTCAATATTGTGATTTGATTTCGGATTACAGTTGGTAGCTAACAATCCTCAAAAAATCTGTATTTTTGTTTTATGTTATTTAATTATATACTGTATTTATTTTAAAAAATTAATAAGCTCACCGGAATCTTATTTTCCGACCATCATCAGTCCCCAAACGATGAAAGATAAAAGGTGAGTCCCCAAATGATGAAAAGTATGAAAGATAAGTCCCCAAAAGTGTATTTTACTCTAGATTTTTAGGTTCAGTTTTTGCAAATTCTACCTTATAACCTTAAGACTCAAAGTTACAAGTTGAACTCCCAACAACTATATCGTACCATGATTGGTTAAAAGTTGTAGTATGTATTAAGCATAATACACACGGTGGGAAAAAGTGTAGATATTTCATCAACCCTAATAAGGCTTAGAGCTCTTAGTTTGACAAAACTAATTCTTCTTTTAAATGAAACAAGACCGAGACGTCCTACAATATTAAGAACTTCCTCTGGTATCATAACTTGAAGTATATCCTTTCTAACTTGTACTACATTGCTAATTGCACTTGTTCATTTGAAAACGAAATGAGAGCATAAAAACATCTACTTTCCTCATTTTCAGATGTCCAAAATCTGCGTGACAGATGTAACCTAACGTGCGGCTCACATGCGGCACGCACGTGCCTGAGCATACATTGAAATAGGTAATACCATATTTAGCTAAAAATTTGCAGTAACGCCCACACGATACATACTATCTGTTATTTTGATCTAACATAACAGCCACATTCACAAGATACATGCACATTATTTTGAAGAGTTGGCACAGAAGGCAAGTCTCAAAGACAGTAGTAACTAGTAATAAGGGAGGCAGATTTGCTTAAGATAAGTAACGAGCCATCCACGACTGGAAACGAGACCACGCAAGCTGAACGTTAGCTTCATTTACATCATTCATTCCCATGGCCTTCCTCCTCTCGATTCCTTCTGGAGACATGTTCATGAAAGCATGTCCACTTCCTGGATAGATGTATACCTCATGTGGCACACCAGATAACTTCAACTTTTCCTCCAAATTTTTGGCAGCCTGCAAAACAAGAGGAATCATGTCATCAAATATCGTAATCAGAAAGTCTTCAACTACATTACTCAGACCTCCATTACACACTCATGCATTCGTACCCTACATTTTCTGGTTGACATATAAATGCACTTACACTTATTAACAAGGGAAAAAAATAATAATTCTGCTTCTTCTTCGGCAAAAAGAAAACAAAAGGCTGCACATCTTTGGTCCTATGTTTCAGAAATTGGAGGGAATTTGCTCATCTAGCCCCCTAGAATTCTTGAGAAATAGATTTTCTGCTTCCAATTAAATGACAGCTAAGTAGATGAAAAACATACAAGAATTACTTCAATATACCCAAATAGAACCAAAGGGCACATGACGAAAAAAAACTAGCTCATGTCCAACAATAGGCAAAGAAAAGTAAATTTGTTGCTTCACATTACTATCAAGCATCAACAAGCACATACAGAAGAGACGACCATTAATTCCAATAAGCTAGAAGTAGCCAATGAACAACTTCAATTCACTCGTATGTGTTCCTTGATGCGCTTAAAAGTAAATCTGATTATACATATCAACTCCTAACAGTACAAAGAAGATCTTCAACTTTTCAGCATCTTTAATGATGCTCAAAAATATGAAATAGACATATAGTTACAAGGGCTTATACATATAATCATTCACTTGTTGATTCATTTTTTTTTATAATGATAAGAATAATAAAACTAAACCAACTTATCAATTCTGACCTCTATAACCTTAATCTTCTAACAGCCATTAGTTCATAGACTCATTCAGGATACTAATAAACCATCCTACTACAGAAAAACAAAGCCATGAATGCGTGGAATCTAGATGCCATATATATAATCATCTCCAAAGTCAAAGGCCCTTCATCATGCATAACTGGACCATAGTATTCAATATTTTTCAGGCAAGAACTGTTGGATCACAAGTATGGTGTTGGGCTTCACAATCAAATACCATTCAGCTAATAGTAACAAGTCTCTACTTTACAAGGCTATCACCATTAATTTGCGTACAATATATTCTGTTTTTTATTGGTGTATTAGGATATATTCATGAATGAATTTAACAAATACAACAAGGAAATGAGATTCCAGAACCTGTAACCAAATGTAGGATGCTATATCAGGTAGAAATCGCTACATTGAAGTATTTGACCTTGTCTTTACTTAATAAGCCATTATGTGAAGTGGTTTCCAGGGCCACAGTCTCACAGAGTGCATAATCCACATTCCAAAGTCCATAACTACAAACTTACATATCCTACCTATTTACTCATACTTAAGCATTTACATACGTTTACAAATTTATCATCGTTATATAAGATGACACAGCAACGATAGTGCAACTCTTGATGCAATGTAACCCTTGATATAACTCCTGTATTCTTCTTCTCGAGTTACCCCCCCCTTCTCTGACTGTTCACAAACTTTTTAAGTAGTTAGCCTTGGGTATATTTAAAGAATTTCAAAAGTATCCTAAATATCATGAGAGCCATAAATACCTCTATTAAACATAGTTGAGTAAAAAAAAAAAATTCAAGTAAAGCTAGAGTGAACATCAATTGATTTCCGTCGAGCAGTCCAATCTTCTCCATTGTATACCATCAATTTACCATAACCCAACAATATAACTAATAGGAGTCTGAAAGATATACTACCTCCGTTTTTTTATTATGTGCAACTATTTGACATAAAGTAGATAGGGAAAATGTCTAATCGTTGCAAATAATAGAAAACGGAGGTAGTACAAACTTTTTCCTCTTGTTCCAATGGAGTCAGTTTTCATTTATATCAGGGATGGGTGAGGTAGGAAGGAGGAGAATTGGAGAAGTGACTTACTGCAACATCCGAAAACCCAGCAATGTTATCCGCTTCCCCAAAATGAGCCTGGACAGGAGCTTTAGCCTGGGCAGAATCAGCAAGCTCTGGTGAAGGAGTCCCATAGAAGCCAACGACAGCATCAATTCCAGGAACTAAGACAGCACTTGCAATTGAAAGCGCGCCTCCCATACAGTATCCAGTTACTCCAACCTAACAAATGAGTTTTGACAAAAAGAAATCATTAGCCAAACAGAATCTTTATATTATCATGGAGCTATAGTCAACTAACAATAAAATCCTCAAACAATGTCAAAAGACGAAAGCAAGACCTTCTTGCACAGCTAAATAAAATGATTAGAATCGAGGACCATCAAGGGCACACCTTTTGTGAACCATTAGCCTTAAGCCAGTTGACTGAAGCTTCAATATCCTTAACAGCACCTGCCCAGTCCAAACCTTCCATCAAATGCTGAGCCTCAGCAGCATCTAAACCCACCTTTCCACGATACAAGCTGCAATAACGAAGAACGAAGATCAAGCTTATATGATCACTCAAAATCTCTTTCCAATAGATTAAAAATCCACAAAAATCAGAGGAAATTACTCTGGAATAAGTGCTTTAAAACCAGGCTCCAGCTGAGAAATTTTTACAGCATGGTTTTTCACTTCATAATCTACACCCCACCATTCTTGAAGCACAACAATCCCGGGAGCATCGTCTTTTCCAACAACATATGCATCAAAGCTCTAATAATTCATATGACAATACAAAGAAAAATTAGTCAAAAAAATTTATGCTCAGATACTTTAAAGTCAACTATTAATAACATTATTGAAATAATAGTACCCAAATTTCTTCAAATATAAGGCTGAAACGCACTAAAATCTAGAATTTTTATGGAACCTACCAAAAACCCAGAAATCCTAGGACATTAACAATCGAAAAAATTAACTCACCAAAATCCCAGCAATTAACAGATATATATTTAAGAAAAATGGTTCAAAATACATATTTTTACTCCTTCATTAGTCAATACCACCCAAAAATTGACCTTCGGAAAAAACCAATAATATTTATAATTATACGGGAGAATCCCATCTCAATTTTCAACCAAATTATGCAGGAATTTTATCTAAAAATTCACAAAAGTTAATAAACAACATACAGAATCAAAAGAAACGAAGATACTTCTATTTTACCAAAAAAACCATGTAATTATCGGGTCAAACAAAGAAAAAATAAGAATAAAAAGAAAATTAATGATGCAAACAACATACAGTATTCTCTCGCTGAATCTGGATTTTCTTGAAGGCAGAGTCAGCCATTGATCGAATTTGGAGGCGATTAGTGAAAGAAGAAGATTTATTAATGCAGCTGATGAAGGAAGATGAGGAATTAAATAAGGTTCTGGAAGCTGTAATAGTTAAGGACCCAATCATTTTCAGTACCAACTAGTGCCTTATGGAGGGTTTATGCCGTTTTTTCAGGGTTTATAGTTGCTTAGTTTAGTAATTTTATTCTATACTAGTTACCCTTCATCTTGTGCCAACTTTTTTTGGGTGGTAATGAAAAGGGAGGCTTTCGTCAAAATGAGTTTAGATAAATCCAATCCAATACAAATATGCAATTAAATTGGTTATTTATGCTGGATTTGTATTAAGCCAAATCTCATTATAAAAATTACAGCTCGCTCGTTTTAAAGCGGTGTGCAACTTTACTGGATTGTTTATAACACAGAGGTTAAAAAATGGAGTTGTTTATGCGTTTGTTTTTTCGAAAAAGAAATAATGTGTTTTCAAAAATTATCGAACTCCAGCCAAACTAGGAGCTATGATTAAAACTTATATGCATAATTTAGCTTGTTCCCAGTCTAATTTTTCCAATTTTGGACATAGTCAACAAGTTGTTAAAGAATCTAAAAAGCCTAGGCCTAACATTATTTGGTCCCCCCTCCTCTTGATTTTGTTAAACTTAATTTTGATGGTTCCAAGTTGCAGAATGGTAGTACGAACATATGGCTTTGTTATTAGAGATTCGGGGGAATCTTTTTGCTTAGTGGTGCTAACGCCATTGCCGATAATAATTTTATTTTAGTTCTTGAGGCCGGGGTCTAAGAGAAGGTATTCGGGGTGCTCTCTTTCTTGGGGCTCATAATGTTACTATTGAGGGTGATAATCTCTCGATTATTCAAGCTATCAAAAGAATCTGGAAAATTCCCTGGTCTATTAATGCTCTTATCATTGATGCAGCGGAGGATTTGAAAAAATTTGATAGTTATAATATTCAACATGTTTTTAGAGAAGCTAATTATGCTGCTGACTGGATGGCAAATCGTGGCCATTCCACTACTAATCTCTGTTATTGGTTTGAATCTCCTGATATTGCTTTTTCCAAGATCATCCGTAAGGATTCTTTAGGGTGGCCTGTTAATTGGGTTCCTCCCTAGTTTCTTTCTTTCTGGCTAAAAAAAAATAAATTATCGAACTCCGCATGTTTGGATATATATTTTTTATTTTTATTTAAAATAATGTAAGGAGAAACCTTGACAAATTGGGGGGAACAAAGGGGATACCAACTTGCCAAGGGTGAGAATCGATCCCTGGACATTCTGAAACCGGGAGGGAAGCTTTAACCACTAGGTTATGCCTCACTCTCGTATGTTTGGATATATGTGTAGAGTGTATGTTATATCACTACATGTACTAGGGGCCTACAAGATATCATGTGTATAATATAGACCTGATCAAACACCGGGCCGGGCCGCGCAAAAAAAAGTGCCCATCTTGCGGGCCGGGCCCAAATCCGGGCCAGAAATATGTGCCCAAAGCCCGGCATTTCGGGCCGGGCCGAGCGGGCTTTTGCGGGCCAAAACGGGCCCGACCCAAAATTTAGGCTAAAAAGTGTTTTTTTGCTTGTCCGAAGCCCGCCCAAAAAAAAAAATTTTTGACCGGGCCGGGCTGGAGTTGATCAGGTATAGTATATAGTATAATATGTATCATTTTCACCTTCAGCAAAAGGTTAAATGCACCAAGTTAGATATGTGATAAAAGTTGCACCAAAACACGAACTATTAGAATCCCCACGTGGAATCGAACCAAATTCAAGTATATGCACATTTCAGTAGTACATATACATTTGTTTAGCAAATGCATTTGCTATTTTAATAATATAAAATACCTATTTTGTTATAGTAATGATAGGTTTAATTTAAATTATCATAACTCATAAACCTCACAATCTACAATTGGATCAAAACGAAATATTGCAACATATACTCTTTCATAGGGAAGTTCATATGTTCATAAGACGTAACACTTGATTCATTACGCCGTCTATCCCTATATATTGCTCCATTGTATTTTTTGGGGTTGAATTTTGAAAAATTTAACCATGAATTCTCAACAATCAATAAAAAATAATATAATTATCTGAGATCTTATTATATTCGTTTAATATATTATTTTAAAATATGAACTTTTTTATAAATTACGCATGTAGAATTAGATGTTTTTAATTACGTTTTAGGTTGTGTATTAATTTTTTTTGAAAAGAATTAAATGGAGCAATTTAGTACTCCTTAGTTAGTGACATGAACTCTCCCATCAAGGAGTGGTAGGATGTTTTGGCAATAAGTGGAGGATCTTTCATAATAAAAAAAATAAGGATTAAATGTTGATGGGTCTTTATTTGCAAAGCCCATCTATAAGTGCTTGAGTACAACTCAATTTTTTTATTGCATTAATTTGACTGAGTTATAAGGACTTCCGTCTTTTTTAGCATCATTATTTGTTAATTTTTTCCCTTCATGAAGATCTTCCCATTTACAAATTTGACGCTATTCATAGATAAATATAATCTTCTAAATTTTATCCAATATATAAGAAAAAATATAGCCATGTCGGATTTTGTTTGAATCATCTAAATGTATAGATTAAGAATATTAGAATTATATAATTTTTGCTAATAGGTAATTTAAGATATGAATCATATAAAACGTGCGTGACAAGAACGTGAAAAGTGAAAATAGTAAGATCTTTGTGGAATGGATGGAGTATTTTGACAAGGTTTAAAATTTTTTTGGATGCCAACAAGAACTACAATTTATTGCATAGAGTTTTTTTATCCATTCCTTTTTTTCATTATTATCCACCAACTTGTCTAATAAAAGTACTTTCAGGAGAGCAATTTTCTACAAGTCATTCTTAAGATGGTGAGAAACAAATATGAAAAACAGAGAGAGTACTAAATTAAATTCTTGATATAGATTTTATTATTTTTGGAGAAAATTCTTGGGGGATAAGTACTTATTAGTGCCCAGTAGTCAACAACATCTATTTCTCATTTATCAAAAATATCACACTCATCACTATACGCATGTCATTACTCATAATTAAAGAGGTTAATAAAAAAAAAAAGTAGCTGGAAAATTATTATATCGTGGATATATTGTACAATCAAATTTATCTTCATGCTAATAAAGAGAATTCTAAAGAAGCCAAAATAATATCAAAACAAGCGAAAGGACTAGATCAATATATATAACAATTATACTGAATAATTAAACTTTAGAAACAATATCCAAAATTTGAAATTGAAAATATGAACTTCATATAAACAAATTAATAGTCCCCCTTTTTCTTTTTCCTCTATTTTGAACTTGCTATAGACAAAATAATTGTTCCCCTTTATTCTATTTTCCCATCCCTTTTCCTTGTTAAGACTTGTCAAAGATGCTCTTGTTTATGGATAAACATCAATTGACAATTTGTACAAAAATGTCACCCACTCATCAATCATGGTTGGGGTCGAGCAAAAATGCCACCTACTCATCAATCATGGTTGGGGTCGAGCCAATAAAATTACACACAGAAAAAGAGACTTTAAGCACCATTTTACAAACTTAAAGTATTACTTATTCATATTAGAATAAATTATATCAAACTAGATTAATTCACGTTGTTTACTTGGTAGCTGATACTCCTATATTTTAAATTTGTATTAATAATAACCTAAAGGTTATAAAATTAAGTTTTTTAAGAAATATACATTGAGACGAATTTAACAAGATCTCACAAATAAGCGCAAAATTATGATCAAAGTTTTGTCGCATTAAAAGACTAAACTAGACCAGATTACCTTAAGGCTTAAAGTAAACAAAAAACTAAGTCACTTGTCTTATTTACTACATGAGCACTCTAATTATCACTTACTTAAAACATACATATCATATCTTGAAGCGGCAAATTAAGAAAGAAAAGTGAAGGAAAGAAGAAAAAGATGGTTTCATCCCCAATAATTGATCATTTGAAGAACCAGCTTCCTCTTGAGCAAGAATGTTTAAATCTAAGTGAAAATCTTCGCTATGGTTTGGTTCTTGTAGACATCATCAATGGCTTCTGCACTGTTGGTGCTGGCCCTTTGGTAATTTTGCACTCTTATATGATATATCTCACCATATCTTAAAACTAATATCATTATTTTGTTTATAGTTTGAGCATATACTATACTATTATGAACATATATAAATTAAATATGGGATTTTCCAGGCTCCTGCAGAACATAACAAGCAAATTTCGGAAATGATCAAAGAAGCAGAGAAGCTAACAAAGTTGTTTAGTGAGAAAAAGTGGCCAATAATGGCGTTTCTTGATTCTCATCATCCTGATGTACCTGAGTATCCATATCCTCCCCACTGTTTGGCTGGTTCAGAAGAATCAAAACTTGTTCCTGGTTAGTTTTTCTTTCAACATCAGTAACAGATCCATCTACTTTTTTTTTATTGTAATTCAAAAGGCGAATTAGATAGCGAATTAGGTAACACTGAGTACAACTTTTACACTATATATATACGAACTTTGAGTCCTTGACCGAGCTTGATTTTTGATATATACTCCCTCTGTTTCATTTTAATCTACACACTTTTTTTTTAATTTTTAATCTACACACTTCTTTTTGTAACATGTCACATCTACTTTCTCCTTTTTTTTCCATCCATATCATCCACTTTTTAATATTTTAACCCACCTTTTTTACTTTCTCTCTCCCAAAGTGAAGTGAGTAAATTAAAATGAAATGGAGGGAGTAGAATATAGAAACAAATGGTAGTATACAAGATATTGGGTTTATTTCAATTGTATCTTAGAATATCAACTTTTTAAAACGTTTACTAGTACTGTCTGATTTGTGGATTCGAAAAAATGGAAGTCTGAGTGTTGTCATATAAAAAGACGGAGTATAAAACTATGTTCGTCTAAATAAATAAGTCACATTTGACATCAATATAGAACGCTATTTTAGTTTTGATCAGTTATCATGAGTGATTATGTGAAATATTTCTGGTAACAAACTAAGTATGAAAAGATATAGTTTCATAAAATTATTATGTACTTCCTCTGTTTTTTTAATGCAATAATTACCTTTTTGGTTGGTGGATTAAAATAATCAAATGTTGTATCTAAAAAAATAGAGATAGTATTAACATTTACAATAACAAAGTGATGGAAAATAATGGTAATAAGTTGACAAGTTCAACACAATTCTCGAACAAGAAAGAGTAGCACATAATCAAATCTCACCTACATCTCAACTCGAGATAGAATCTCATCTACACCACAATCAAAAGCACAAAATCAAAAACAAAAAAAAACCAACTGCATCATCCCATAGTAAAGGTATAATGAGCTTACAATGACCGTGATGTTAACCACAACAGCCCCAAACCCTCTGTAGTGCCTGCAAAAATGGAACCACATCCCGGAAAGAAGGGGCGGGGCGGGGCGGGGAGAAAGAACCTGGAGCACCATATACTCCGTATAAGATGTATTCTACTATCATCAAAAGTTTAACCATTTCGATTTTTGAACTATTAAAGTGTCCTATGAACCTATATATAACTGTATCTGTTCCTGCTGCTGTAGCTCTGAGTTGGCTGGAGGAAGAATCAAATGTGACCATTAGGCGCAAAGACTGCTACGATGGATTCATAGGTTCCATCCAAAATGACGGCTCTAACGTCTTTGTGAACTGGGTGAAAGCCAACAAGATTGAATCTGTAAGCACTATTATCTCATTGATTAGAAATTTACTTTTTCGTGTCTTTTAAATTGCAACATTTTAACTTTTGCACCATTTATGTATACTAACCTTGACCCTATTACGTTAGTATAAGAGCATATTTTAAGAAGATAGATTTTTCATAATTTTTACGTAGAGATATGATCAAAGTTTATGCATTGGATAGCGTAAAAGTCAAACTGTTGCAATTGTTAAAGAAAGGGAGACTGTACATAACAATATCAGAATGACAACCCCATATGACTGACAGTAAGTTCATTTTTGTGTGTTTTGGTTCTTGAAGCTGTTGGTAGTTGGAGTATGCACAGATATATGCGTGCTGGATTTCGTCTGCTCAACAATATCAGCAAAAACTCGAGGCTTGCTCTCTCCTCTACAGGATGTGGTGCTTTACTCTAATGGCTGTGCCACATTTGATTTCCCTGTTGAAGTTGCTCAAACCAGTAAACATGGCTTAGCTCATCCCCAGGTAAGTTTAGATATAATAATACTTCAATCATTCAAAAAATTCTATTCTATGCAGCTTATAAAAACGACGAGTTTAACAGCAACAATCAGTGATGATTCTTCCCCTATTCCCTGTAGAATTAATCTAAACCGCACTATTCTGGTTGCAGGAGATTATGCACCATATGGGGCTTTACATGGCTAAGGCACGGGGGGCAAAGATAGTGAACAATGTGCTCGCCGCAGAACCGTGAAAACGTCAAGCTTAAGCCTAAGATTTGAACTCCAAACAGTTTGTGTCTGTAACACATCATTATGTAATAATTTCATACTAGTAAGATCCTGGAGCCAGTGGCGTATCCAGAAATATTAAGTAGTGGGTTCGAAGATAAACATAACTACATAAGTTGATATGACCAATAAATTTGGTATAATAAACTCAAAATATCTTCGTCTAAATTACAGATTGCAAATTTTTTTTTTTTGACATATTACTTTGAGGTGGCGAGTAGTAAGGAATTTATGATTACTTTCTTGGATCTGAAAATCTATTCGTGTAGATTAGTTGTGGAGAAAATGCGTTGAACAAGACGAGATTAAGATTTTGGAAATTGAAAGATTTAAATTATGATATTATTGAACTTGTTTTGCCACTGCTTCTATACATTTGTTAGAGTATTAATGGGCTAGTTAGAGCTTACAATCAAAATTATTAAATGAGTAGCTTTCATCCCTATCATACACTAGCTAAAAAATCAAGAATAGTAGACAATCAGACAAGGAAAATGAATCAAACAAAATAAAGGAAAAAAAAAAGCAATCAGACAAGGAAAATGAATCAAACAAGATAAAGGGCAAAAAGCAAAAGAAACAAAGTAGGGAGGAAAGCTTCTCTGAAGTGGAGTCAATCTCCCGACTACACTGTACTACATGGTTCTTCGCGGTGCCAAAAGACTGTTGGAATTAAAGCCTCAAAGTTAGCCTTACTTATGGAGTATTTCCTTGTTTGATTTGTTCATGAAATACCCAAGTCCCACATGGAAAGAATATAAAGGTCCTACCTTGTTTATATACTATTATGTTCCTTTTAGCTTTGTTGAACAATGGGCTAGAAGAATGGCAAGCCACACACGCACGCGCGCCGGCCGGGCTCGAGCGCGGCGCGGGATGTGGGCCTGCGGTCCGTTTTATTATCAGCTTTAATTTTTTGGGACTTGTTTGTTCCGTTACTTCTTTTGCGAGATTCACGCAATCAATTAGTAACGGCAAATCAATTCTTGCTGTTTTGTCGCAGCTTTCACTCCATAATTTCCTCCCAGAATTTTTCATTGCCGTTTTAACTTTGCTCCTCTATTCTATATAAATCCTCCCACTGGTTACAAAAGAGACATATCATTATTCAGTCTTCCTCTCCACACAAAATTGTTCTCCAATATTTCGGGATTAGTTTGTCACTCCATCCGTCTGCTTGTGAGTGCACACAACCGGGCGGCGCTGTGCTAATCCTGGAGGGTGGTCGTCGGGAGGAAGCTTGCACCTGTGCTACGGCGAAATCACCTTTAAGGACAGTGGATCTCTCCACGTCACAGCATTCTGTGTCTTTGTTTCTCCTTTCCAAGTAAGATCGTTCTTATTGTTTCTCTGTGTTCTGTCTCCTTGCGTAATAGTGCGAACAAAGACCACTGGGCCAACTCTTTTTCTGCTTGTAACTTCTTTCGCATTTTTTTTATATGGGAATTCACTGGGTTCAACTGAACCCAGTGAACCCAAAGTAAATCCGCCCATGCCTGGAGCTACTGATGCTCAACATGAGCTGAGTTGCATAAGCTAAAATAAATTTCAAACTTATATATTCTGTGATGTGACGGAGTTTAAGCTCAGACAAATAAATTTATATCATTTCTCAGTAAGTTTTCTATCTGTAATTTCCATTTAGTAAGGTTTATATAAGCAAGCAGAGCTTGACTACAAAAGTGTTGACTGCCATGAGTAAGGGCTGTAAGGTTAGTCTTCTGGTGGACATGTATAGATACTCCAACTCAGTCCTCGTGTCTACAACGGATAAGTGTCATGGTCCTGACTCAGCTATCTTGTAGAAGAAATTCAATTATTTAGGCTGAAGAAATAGTGCCAAAGAGTAACCGTGCCACAGTGTTAAAGATTCAATACGAGTACTTGGGTTAAAATGAATAGTCCGAGTAAATAGGATATACCACTATGACAATAAACCAGCAAGTTTTTTTTTGTTTTTTTTTTGAGAAAAACAATAAACAAGCAAGTTTATAGAAGCGTTTGTCATGGTATGACATTGACATAGCCAGATAAAGTTGGTTTTCCAGATCTGGAAACAGACTAAGGTGCATAAATCATTAAGAATATGCTCAAAGCAAGGGGATTGTTAAACGTCGCCCCGAAATTACTTAAAATCGCCCCAAGTCCACTTCTATAGACTATTTTACCCCTCCTCTTTTCCACACCACCCACCACCCCTATTATCACCACCTACCTCCCACTGCCACCCGCCACCTCCTCCATCACCACCGACGACAACAATGTAAGGTAAATTCTTTTAACAAATTCCATGGGCTTAACGTGTGGCCTGCACATTGGTCCCATGGACACAACTACACAATTGTGTCCATGGGGCCAACTTGCAGGCCACACGTTAGGCCGATGGACACAACGTCCATGCCAGACGTTGTGTCCATGGGGCTAACGTGTGGCCTGCACGTTGGCCCCATGGACACAACTACACAAGTATGTCCATGGGGCCAACGTGCAGGCACACGTTAGCCCCATGGAATTTGTTAAAAAAAAAAAAGATCTCGTCGAAAAAAAAATATACCTCGTCGGACGACATTGTTGTCGTCGGTGGTGATAGTCGGTGGGTTGGAGGTCGTTAGAGATTTTAGGTGGTGGTGGAGAGAGTGGTAAAAGCAGCCAAAAGTATAATGGTACATTTACATGGTAGTTGGGGCGATTTTAAGTAATTTCAGGGCGATGAATAGAAGTTCTGCAAAACAATGGACATTACAACTCATGCTACATTTATTATCATTTACAAAAAAGCTAACACAAGCTAACGAGCTGTAATTCAATATATACATGCATTGGAGAGTAAACTTCACAAGAAAAACAGAGGCGCTGATAAGTCGGCAAATCTTGAAGCACTAGAAGATACATTCATCAATAAAAATTGCTTACAAGTTACAGCTCTATCAGGGATGTCAGCAGTGGATACATAACCTGGTACAAATACAAAACCTCTGCGATCCTCAATTAAGTCACCAAATCAGTGATTCTTAGATTCAATCACCTAACGCTGCAAAAAAAACAAGAACAGAATGAGAACACCAATGTGCACACGAGTATATAAAGTTGCTAATCCTACCTATCTGAGCACGTAGCCACATTTGATGTACTAATTTAAAATTATTAGGATTCTCTCAAGTTCTTTTCCTCAAGTTCCCATCTTTAGTTACAATACTCCAACTATACCTTCCCCCTAGAGCAAACTCCAATTGTTCATGCTAGAGCTGGACTCGTATGAGCTGGAGCCTAGAGATGATCCCATTCCCTAATTCAATCTGGCACCTTAAGTAGGAAATCATTCAGCCACTGTGTAATTCCCTTCATCCTTCAAAAGTGTCCATCCAATTCTTTGTGTCGATGTTTGACTACTAATTTGTGGGAAAATAAAACATGCGAGATTTCTAATATCAGATTCATATTTTTTTAAAAAAAACTCTATAATATTATTTTTACAATTTTCGCTAATGCTAACTCCGTTTGTTCTAAGATGCAACATTTGATTATTCTAATCTACTCACCAAAAGGCGAATGTTGCATCTAAAAAAACAGAGGTAGTATATATAGAATAATGGTCAAAGTTTGATTAAAGAAAAGGGTGGACAACTCTATAAAGCGGAAGGTGTACATACTAGATACCAATCATGATAAGGAATTATACAAATCACCAGACACAATGTTACAATTGATCCATTCTCAAGAAAACTTGGTGAGCTTTGCAATTATATTTGAAACAAAGTATATGGTGAATTGGTATATTTCAGTATTTAGATCAACAGAAAAATCAACAAAGAAGGTGCTTTTAACTTTTCATATTTTACCTGAGATGCTCTCCATATCACCTCAAAGGGTAAACAAATGAAAATATCTTCAAAAACGATATTAAATATATAAAAGAAAATTGGAGAAACACCAAACAGTGAAGGCAACTTACCCTTTGCATCTTGAAAAAGTTTATATCCAACTTCCATGCGCAGCAAAAATCTATTCTTCAATCCTTAAGCGATTGAAGAACACCAGGAACTGATACTCTGGAGCCCAGTATACAAACCCTACTACAGGTCCTGTCTTGATATACTGCATAAATCAGTATATATGTTATTAGAGATCCATTTCAATAGGTAGCCACAGGGGATTGACCTATCTGCAGCCTAGAGTCGTAAATTTATAAAGGAAGATGGGGAGAATGGTCAAAGAACCTTTCCGTCAAGAATGACGAGTTCACCATCAACCCATCTAGGATTTCGGAAACCTGGCTCAGATAGCCTCCCTTGTCCTTTATATCGAGCAACCTGATTCATCAAAAAATAAAGGGTTCAGTTGTCTGAAAGTTGGTAAGAGGACGCCAGAAATGTGGATGATAGACCAAAGAGTATTTTAATACACACCACTCCAAATTCTTCTGGAATTATCCCTTTGTGAGGAAGCTGATATCTTTTGCCAATTTTTGCACGAAATGCAACCTGTCATGCGAGGTTGGCACATCAAGGATAAATTTGCAAAAAAACTATAATCTTTAGATCTTAGGAGATTCGGCAAAGACGCAGTTTTGGACTTTGTGTTTTGATATATAGTACTCTTAGAGACCCACAAAAAAATTGAAAGGACAGCTACAACTTCTTTTCTGTTCTTTCCTTTGATTCATCCTTAGAATTAGAGGAACAATTTAGGTGGTAATGTGGACCAATAAAAGGCTACAATAAGGAGGAGGTGGTGATGGTGATGGTAATGGCCAGAACTAGGTAAGGGAACCTATAACAGTTATATTGAGGAGTTGATTAATACTCTAGGACGGGCAAGCCTATCAACTCTATCTGATTTATAGATTTATAGATACTAACTATTACCTCTGTAACTATTATAGATTTATAGATACTAACTGATATTACCCCTAAATGATCCCCTCATTCCAAGTATAGCATTCAATGAAAAGTAGAGATATCCCTAATTACCAAGCTCCTAAATAATCAATAAGGCACAAGATGCAAAGAGCCCGAATATAAATGGCTTTTTTCCCTTTGCATTTAACTTTGTTCTTTTTTCTTTCCAAAATTCTATTAGCATAAAAGCATGATACAGCCTACAATAAGTATCAACCTTTCCTTTTCCAGGATGTGCCTATGTAATTGATGTATATGTAATCAGCGTCTACTTACTAAAAGAAGTTACAATTGACTACTTCTAGTTTATTCAACTTTCTACGCTATCCTAAATTTTCCTCAAAAAAGAGATTGATTAGAAACATGAGTATAAAACACATATATTTCAAACTTAAGTGAGGGCACTATGGGCATGGAGCATAAGAGGAGACAAGAGTAGGGGATATTTACAAAAACAACTTTGTGACAAGTTTTACATTGGGACAGAGAGAGCAACTCCTATTGATTTAAAAGAAAATTAAACAGCGCTCATCTACATTAGCTTCCTGGCAAGTGTAAATACCTCTTTTCCAAATCTCTATGTTTGCAATAAAGCTGGATAGACGAACAAGTGAAATTGTACATCAACGAGGTAATTACCAAATCAAATATCATTAAACAAGCACATAAAAAGAGAAACACAGAACATCTTTTTCACTTCAGTGTTCAGTCCCTTGTCATTTTCCTGATGGGCTAATATATCGTGCAGTATTTCTGTTCTTTTCCTACAAATGAACTTCCCAGACAGTATTCACTTACAAGTTGACAATGTAAGAAGACTTCCAATATGATTGTGGGAGAAAGGGTCTGATTTCAAGAGATTCATCAACAGAAAGATTGCTCTGATCAAGTCTATGCTGCTAATATGCGCCTATGCAAGTACCATTTCATGGCTCATCAGTTAATTTCCACTATGACAATTCAAATTAGAGTCACTACACCATACTTGAACCTATACTGGCAGTCTAACCAGGAAGCATCAATAAACCTGCACATAAGCCTAGACTAAACGATGCTACATTGTAATCCCTAGTGTAAAAGTCATGGTTGAC
Organism: Beta lomatogona; assembly: GCA_947646795.1. NCBI lineage: Eukaryota > Viridiplantae > Streptophyta > Magnoliopsida > Caryophyllales > Amaranthaceae > Beta > Beta lomatogona. The sequence goes on from CANSNZ010000273.1 coordinate 40,137, forward strand.
CATACTATACTTATATTGATCCTAACAAGGCTCCTCCCCTCTAATCCTAACTGGAAAAAAAAACATTATTATTACCTGGCCAGCAGGCACATAAGGATCCCCAGTAAGCTTTACAGCCTCGACATATTCATAGAAATGGAGATCTGAAGGTTCTTTGGTCCCACCATCCTCTTGCCATTGACCAAATTTGCGTTTCAACTGGATGACTTCTGAGGTGTATGGTCCATGGGATCCAATATAGAGTCCTAATCAAAGAAAACATACTGAATATCTTCACAGTAAAAAGAAAAGCTGTCATGTGTCTAACAATAGCAAGTTATCAAGACTAAAATAGTAGAATCACTAGCTAATATGAAGAAACTTTTTTTGAAATTAATCACCATTAAGAGGATCGGCATATGATGGCAAATCAATGCGATTAAACGTCGTTGATCCAGACAGAGGTTGGCGATTCTGAGCTTGGCTCAAGGTAAGACTAATCAAATCTCCCACATCCCTAAGCACCTGCAGTGTTTTAGCATATACAATGCCCATAGTCATAAGTACTAATTCACCCTAAAAAACAAAAGACAAACCAGAAAAGAAAAAAATAAACCAAAAGGCAAAAGAAAGTTGACCTTCACAGGTATTTTCTCTCCTCGACTTATAGAATTGACAAGGTCAGACATTACATGGTCGATACTTCGCTCACCTTGAGCATTAGCTTTTTTTTTAGGTAAAGCCTGACCCTTGCTAACAGAATCTACCCGACTTTTATCATCCTGTATACAGAAAGAGAATGATCTCCGACCCTTTGACTTGAGTTTTGCAGGAACACGAGCCAAGTCTCTAGAAGATGTTGTGCCAGACAGGTTCTGCACAAGACCGCTAACTACTACATTGACAGCAATTTCACTTTGGTCTTCCCTATCTATGTCACCATTGGCAGGATCCATATCACCGTCATCCTTTTCTTCATCACTTTCCCCAGACATCTCGTCGTCTGTATCTTCTGTATCTACACTGTCCAGCTCAGCCTCAATATCTTGGTCTTCATCTTCTTCATCTATTATCTGCTCAACCACCTTGGATATCAAATCTCGATCAACTTTCCCTGGTCCTGTTACTTTCAAAACCTTGACTCTTACACCAGGAATCATATCCTGTAATATGTTTTGAAATCCTGAAATGCCATCAGCTATCTCGGGATCATCTTTATCTTCATCATCCTCATTATCTTCAACTATAGGAGTAAAAATATCAGTTTTGCCCCCTCCAGGGTTCATCTTCATACTGCTAGTAACAGCAGGCGACAATGGGAACACTGATGGAAAAGTGTTAGGGACTGCCTTTCGCTTCAAGTATACAGCCTACATAAGAAGAAAGTTCATGACTAAGGTTCATATTCAAGAATAGAATTAACCTGCAAAATATCACTATGAAGACTTGAGAAAAATAGCTTCACATCAAAGTAAGAAACTTGATTGAGGTTTTTGTCCCATTGTCTTAAATTGCTTAACTCGGCGCACTCAATTCTCAAATTAGAGTTGTTGTACCAAAATTCTAGGAGAGGTCTTCATGATCTTAGAAGGATCAGACAAGTATAGTTTCTGGGAAATAAAATAATCCAACCAAAGGCAAAAGAAATATTTCACCTGTTGTCTGTATTCACCTTTCTTGTTCAAAGTAACATAGATCTCAAACAGGGGAGCACCAGTTGTTGATGTGGCAAGCTGCCTGGAATAAACAGTAGTTAACCTTAAGGATAATATGGAAAACAGCATCTCCACATTGCGCTAATTGACAGTGATCATTATATACAGAAAAAACATATACTCATGCAAGACAAACAGGGCCGACTGGACAAAGCTAAGGGAACCAACAGTAGTATCAGAGATTCAGAGGGGCATACATAGATGAAAAAACTTCTAATGTACAGGGAAGCAACAATAGAACTATAGAACAAGTTCAATTAATTCGCAGAATGATACAACTTAGACACAGCTAGAGCAAATTGTTTCTAAGGCATTAACTCTAAACTAATCAACGAGAAAAGACAAGGATAGCGAACTGTATTAACGTCCCCATTTAATAAACTCCGGTAATACATATACAAAACTATTTACTACTTCAGACAACTAGTTACAAATCACACAGCATAATCACTTCACTTCAAAGAGGCTTCTAAAATGTAAGTTCAATTCAAAACTTCCATAAGAAGATTTGTGCAATATAAGTCACAATGATCATTCCCACAAAGGCACAAAGCTAGCATTATCCTCTGATAAGATCCATAGGCCGTTTGCATACTATGCATGGAACAACTCCTCGCTCTAGCACACCTTTCTTCTCTCTCTAATATACGTATTCTTTAAATTCTGGGGTTACACCACTTGTTCAACATCCTATCACACCTGTCTATAGAGGCCATAGATATACCTAATGCGACTAGAGCTAGGAAGCTTCACAACTTAACACATAAGAAACCTCTCTTACTAGAATATACACTATCCTATTGACTCAATTTTTAACGATACAACAGAAGACCTCTCTTACTAAAAAAATATACTTTCCGCATTCAACTCAATTTTTAAGAGTTCTACCAAAGAAGCCTCTCTTGCTAATACTTTAATATTTCAACTCAAGTTTAAAACTTTTAGCAGATTACTTTTTTGGCAAGTGACGTAGCATTGCTAATGCCCCTGCATGACCTCTTGTTCTTTGTAGTTCCCCTAATCCTAATGAATGCTTTTACCTCAAGAGCAAACAACAGAAAGCACAAGATTGTGGTAAGCAGATATGGTTTTCTTTCAAATGCTAACATTTTGCAATAGAATACTATTTATAAAGCTAAGAAATAAGAGATAGTCTAAACTGGTTGCAAGGTGATTTGATTTCCTTTCAAATGCTAAATTATTCAAGCAAAAACTAATTATCATGTTTTTAAAAAAAATCATACCTTGGGCTATAGCTCCGTGCCACATATCTACCATGCTCTGCACTTATACGGATAATACAACCATGTGGATCATTTCTATCATCAGAAACACCGGCCCACCAACCAACCTGAAAGGCAACCAAAAATTATACTCCGCGTCAGATTGATCAATCTCGATAACTGTAAATAAAAATAAAGTGTTGAAGACAATTTAACTCTAAAGAGATTGTGTAGCACATTGCATTAAGAGTTGGGAAATAGAGGTAGATCTTCAGGACATACACAATGTATAAAGAAACAAATTAAAAGAGTGTGATTAGCTCAGAGCAGAGAAGCAGACTGAAAGAGAGAGAGAGAAAATTGCTTTGGAACACAAAGGTTAACTAAATTCTAAATGCACACACACAAAACCACCAATCATATGTTCTGCGTCTCCCATATGACCAATTCTACCTTAAATAAAAAAAGAAAGGGACAATAACTAGAAGAACGGATAGGGAACATCATAAAAGGAAAAGAAACAGTCTACAATTTCCCATCAAAAGAGAAAGCAACAGTAAAGATCTAAAAACACAAACAAAAAGGTGCACCAAAGAAATTCAATGTCATACTAATGTGCAAACACAGAGAGAGAGGGTAAATTAATACACTCTGCAAGCAGATGTTGAAGCAGGTTCCTCAGAAAAAGGAAGGTAAAGGAACCCAAGAGGATAACATACTCTAGATAACCAACTTCAAAAAGACCAAAGTTCTAAAAGATGCAATAAAAAATATTTAAGCAAAAATCCATTTACTTACCAGTCCAGCACCAGCATTGTCTCGAACAAAAACAGCATCTTGGTAGCGCTCCTCCTCAATAGCATTCTGCAATCAAACAAATTAGTAAAACGGGATCACTAGATGAAAAAATATTCCAAACAGAACCCGTACGGTAAGAATATAACCTTTAAATACGACATCACACTTCCAACAGCATCTTTTGTCCCAGCAGCTGCTATGGCTACCTTGAGCTTTGCTGCATCCTCATAATCCTCTTTCTCAACGGCATTTCTAAGTTGAGACTATCAATACAAACACAGCAGGAATTAAGTTAAATGCCTGCAACTATAATATCAACAAGTAAGCAAAATAACAATTGCACCACAGGTCAATTAATATACTAGAAGTGTCCTTCCCGTAAAAAATCATAATAAATATAAATAACCAAGAAGAACGGATATCAGGTATCATGTGAAACCATTTCTAAAATATAATAAGCATATAGACAGATAGTTTCTTTTGCTGCAACGTACTGCAAATAGTTAAATAAGCAAATGAGCGATCATTCATTCATACTGAAGCCTCACAATTTTCACTTGATACCAAAACCAGAAAACCTTGAGATCGAATAAGTTCCAGAAGCAAATGAGTTTCGAGGATTTAGGATCAAGATATGATCTTCCTCATAGAAGTTGAGAGAAGTGGAAATTGAGCTCTTTAAAAAGTAGAGTCTCGACAATGTATCAAAAATTAGTTCTTTTATCAACCACGAGTCCACGACATAATCTCAAACGATAATTTGTAGAAACAGCCTAACAAATTGTACATTGAGAGTCTTTAATTGAGCGAAAAGTGGTTTTCCCATTTTCCTTTGCTGAGTTGGTAAAGAGTAGAAAACAGTTCTATAAAGTATAAATTGTTTTCCCAAAAAAGGAAAAAAAAGTTCCTTCTCAAAGAGAGGAAAAACACATTTTTCTCCATACTCTTTCCTTCCTCCCAATTCCCATCCATCCTCCCTCTCCATTTCCATTCTTCCTTCCTCTCTAATTTTTCATTCACGGAACCAAACAAAAGAAAATTAATTCCTTTGGAAAATAAATTTTTCATCCATTGAAACTATCTTTCATCCAACCAAACAAAGCCTTTAATGATTAAAAGTTCCTCATCTAAATAATGTCTAAGTATAAATTGTTGATAACGATATTCGATAAGAGACACCATTGAGCTTTTCACTTCTATCTTAATCAGTATAAATTATTGATAACTTACAAAATTCGAGTTCGAATACGATAAAGAGTAGCCTAGCAACATACAAATTTATACAATCATTCAATCAAGTAAAAACTAACAGTGAGCAATCAAAATTAAAGAATCAAATAACTCAAAAAAAAAAGTATCACCTTAAGTAATTTAATTAGACGTTCTTGTTCTTCAACCTCCTTAAAATGCAACGACCAGCGCTCCCAATTCCAACCATCAACATCAACTTCCAAATTTCCTTCCTCCAATTTACCTCTCACCACAACTTCATCCTTCTTCGGCGAAGAATTCAACAGCGAATTCGCAAATTCCTCAATCGCCTGAGCAGCAGAGCTAAGAAATTGCTGCAATGGCGACAAAGACGACGACGACGACGAAGACGATGAAGGCGAAGGCGAAGGCGAAGGCGAAGAAGAATCGGAAGAATCACTGCTACGACAACAGCAAAGAGTTGAATCAATAGGTTTAGAAATTGAGATTGAAGAAGAAGAAGAGAGAGAATTTGATTTCTTCATCAATGGAGATTTGAAGGAGAAACTTCTGCAGCTATGGTAGTTGATATTTGCGTCGGAGAAAATCGCCGGCGAAGTAAATGGCGGCGAAGGAGAAATTGACGACGCCATTGATGAGGAGGAGAGAGAGAGAGAGAGTGAGGAAGAAGAAGATTCGACGATGGAGGGTTTTAGGTTTGTGGATGAGAGAGAAATTGAAGAGTAAGAGAGATTATACCACAACAACTGGAAAAGGTAGGCGAAATTTTTGTATGGACAAAAGGAAAGTTTATTCTAGTGTCATGATGTTGATAGCCATGGATTATAGTATTTAAGATAAGGTGAAATTTTGTGATTTTTTTAAATTTTTGTGTGTGTTTTTATTTTTTTTGTTGTGAATTTTTGGATCTCAACCACAAATTGAACATCCACAATTTTCCCCATAAATGAGAAATTGTTGAAAATGTGTACCAAATGTTTATCCTACTTCAAGTTTGTAAGAGAAAACTACAAGTTATTTTAAAACATACTTTTATAAGTATAAAAAGGATACTTACAAGCATTAACTATTAAGTAAACGTAATAAGTAGTTAGATTTTGTTAGAAGCGATATTTTTTACATGACAGATAAAAAAACTATATTGAACTGAAATCAACGAAACTTGGTGTAATTTACAAGACAAACTCTTGAGAGTAGTGGGGGAGGGGGAAAACAAGGGAAATCTCTACCTACAAAGAGGAGAGGATCCAGGATTTTAATCATCAAGGGGATAGAAATAATCGACCAAGTTGTATATGAAAGATTTAGAAAAATGGAAAAATGCATAAAATTATCCACAAAAAAGCATTCAGAATACTGAGCTGAAATTATATAAATGTGATTACAATTGATAGGAACCCGTCGAGTTTTCATGGTTTCTTATTGATAAGTTCTCAGTACACCGGTTTGGTGGTATTTAAGATTCTTATGTGAAATTAGGTTGTACCCTCTTTTGAGGAATTGTTCAGTACTCATAATGTAATTCTTTGATTTATCTTCCTTCATTGATTTGAGTCTTATATACCAGCAGAACTTTATGTTGTATGGATTGAAACTTCATCATTACTCCACTTGAAAGAGTTAAAAGTATAGATAGGACTTGATAGGTTATGCTCATATTATCTGAATTTTGGCACTTCATCACTGATTCTGCCTAAAATTACACATATATACAATTTTTTGCTCTCTTGAGCCTAGCTGTCTAGAAATTCCAGTCTCTAATTTGTGTAAGAACTAACAATAATTTGCCACTTCTTTTAATTCATACATATATAAGGAGGCACAAAGGCCAAAGGCACATGAGTTCCAATTGCACGTCTATATTACAACCACTTACATTTTTTATCAACTAAGCTAGCTACCATACACAATGCCAAGCATTTACGAAATGGCAAAATACTAGTGTCACCATGTCGGTTGTTCGAATCAAATTGTCAATGCTTCACAATCTAGCTGAACTTGGGAGCTGACTGAGGTACGTTTCTGCAAAAATGGTGTGTAGTGCTGCTCCTATAGGAAGAACATCCTCATCAACAAAGAAATGAGGAGAATGTGGGGAGTGCACTGCACCAACTCCTTCATTTCTTGTACCTATACCAATCATGATGCCAGGGATCTTTTCTTGGTAGAAGGAGAAGTCTTCACCAGCCATGACCTTCTGCCCCCGTAGCACATTCCTCGCACCTAGTAGAACTCTACTTATAGCACCCACATGATGATGCAAAGTATCATCATTGATGACTGCTGGATAAGGAGGGTTGTTTTCTTCATCAAAGTCGACATGTGCTCGACATCTATGTAAGGCTGCTCCTTGCTCGACCACCTTCAAGGAGTATCAGATACATCATTCTTAAAAGGGCGAGGGCCAACAAATTTACACAAAATCTGAGAAATTGTATACAATATAGGAGCTATAAATGTTGCTTTAGATTCAATATATGAAAAGCCTAATTGGATCATTTTAACGAACTAGGTTATAACTAATTAAAGTTTGGAGTTGACACACCAAGCAATTGCTTTAGATCATGTTCTATATTGTCAATAATTTAAAATTTGGTAACATGTTATGGTTACTGTACATCAATACCAAATGTTTGTTGTATGTCCCAAGAATTGGTAAATTCTATGGACCAAGCAACATAAGCAACTTTCTCCACCAGGTGGGGCAATTCTCATGCACTTTTCAATGGGCATTGTCAGCCAAAAAACTGCATATTTTTTGAGTTGCCAGGAAATTCAACTTTGTATGTATCTGTAGGCCAAACAACTGACCACCAAGAACAACCACATACTTCGAACAGAAACTAACAATTGTTATTGTATTAACTTGATTAAAAATAAATTTCACCAGTATATTTTGATCACTCAGTTTCAAACACAATTTATGGGTACAGTAATCCTCTGAACCATGCTATATTATTTTGATCAGACCTAGAACTTTTGAAGTATCTATGATGTCTTTCTTGATATATAGAGATTGCAACATTCCATCTTACAGTTCACCAAACTACCAGATGGAGCACAAAACAGTTAAATAGATTGAAGATTGCATATGCTATGATTACCAAGTAAATAATCTCAGTACATAGGGAAACTAGATAGAAAGAAATGTTCATAAATTGAAGAATACCTCTCGTAACCTCTGTCGAAGCCATTGCAGGCCATCAGTTGTAAGACTTCTAAGTGTTCCTCCGAAATCTACAGACGGAGGGATTATGTTCAAAGCTGTACCACCTTTGACATATGTAACAGAGAGTACCTTCAGTAAAAGTAGTAGTTAGCCTTGATTTACACCATTTCAAACAACTTAACTAGGTATTATCAAACTAAGCTTGGTTTATATACTTTCTTCAAATAGCTAAGATAATTGAGTCATCAACCAATATTATGTTACTCGGACTCTTCATGTTACGCCATCTACCCGTATGTTGAACTCTCGCTGCTCCAACATGGATATGAGCACTTGACTTTCATTTGGGCTGGAAACATGAAAATTTTCATTACATAGCTGCGTCTAACACTTGGATGCATACTTGTGCCTGAACTTTGACACAAGTACCCTAGTCCGAGTAACATAACAATATGCAAACGACAAATTACAAATATATTTTTATTAGAATGACCACATCATGAAGAACATGTTTTAAGATTGCATACATGGCTAGCAAAGGGATCTGCTTCTCTGGAAATGACTTGTTGCAGTGCCAAAATAATGAATGATGCTGATACTACTGGATCAATGCTCTTATGAGGGTCTGCAGCATGCCCTCCAACTCCTTCAATTCTTACTTTGAACATGCACACTGCTGCGAGATTAGGCCCGGATACAGATGTTATGCTCCCTGTGGGTATTGTGAGATCAACATGCATCCCAAAAATTGCTTTTGCTTCACCAAGGGCACCATCCTTTATCATGTGAGATGCACCTGCGCCTCCCTCTTCAGCAGGTTGGAAAAGCAGTCTCACTGTTCCCTTCAGTATCATAAAATATACAAATACTGAAATAAAAATCCAATAAACAAATAAAATATACACAAATCAGGAGTAATTTGGTTTTATATGCAGATAATCAGAAACAGAATTTTGCAAAGATCTGTTGAAGATAGACGATACAATTTGCATTGACAGAGATGATTCAATGAGACTGAAGCCAGTTTACAAAAGATTACACTTACTTTTGTGGGGTGTTCAGAACCAATCATCTTTCCAAACAGTAGTAAATTATTCGTATATTTCTAGTAATAGTAATACTCTCCACTTCTTCATTTCCATTAAAACTTGTACCAAAACCATTTTTGGCAACTAATTTGTGATGGAACAAGTACCTTGTGTGTTTGCATGTCATGAAAGTTTGCCTATAATAAGTATTGAACTAACAGTATTAGTGCTAACTACATAAGGATATTCTTTGACAACCCAAATATGGTTAGAGCTTAAAACTTATGTTCCCCTAGTGCAAGCTAATCATAGGTCCGGTCTCACAAATCAGTATAGATCTAAGCGCAGTCTTGTTGCTTCTTCAGTGCAACTTGAAGACACAAAATAACATAGGACCCAACCTTGAGACGATTCTTCCGTTGATTTAGCAATTTAGCAGCGCCCAGGAGCATCGTAGTATGAGCATCATGTCCACAACCATGCATTCTGCCATCAATTTTGCTCTTATGCTCCCAATCTACAAGCTCCTATGTTCATGCATAAGCTAATAAGTAATCAATAATGATAACAATAATAATCAACATATCAAGGACTATAACTCACAGTTCAACATTGATATAGAACATGTTATCAATGTATCAAAGTGCTAATTTTAATATACCTCATAATGTCAAACTCAAAGCTATATTTTTCCAATACTTAACAATACAATGGTGGCATGCATAATCATCACCAATACACCCAATATTTCTTAAACACCTCCACATATAAATCAAAGGATTTGATTATGCCAGCAGGGGGAAAAAACAAATGAGTATAATAGCTGCAGAAAACTCCAGCTTCCACTTGACATCTTGACTTGGTCAAATGACAACAATCAAACATAACCCTTTATGAACAAATTACAAAAACACAGAAATATAACCAAAAAAATAGATAAAAATCCACCAGTTTTTATATTTTGATCAATGGAAATACAGCAAGAACAACAACAAAAAAATTCTCTTGAAATTCATACTATTTGTATAATTTTAGAGGCTATTATATATGGACAAAAACAACAACAAAAATTATCAAAATCTGACTTCTAAGTTGCAAAATTGGGTATTTTAAAATCCACCAGTTTTTATATTCTGTTAATGGGAAATACAGCAAGAACAACAACAAAAAACACTCTCTTGAAATTCAAACTAATTGTATAATTTTAGAGGCTATTATATATGAACAAAAACAACAAAAAAATGATCAAAATCTGACTTCTAAGTTGCAAAATTGGGTCTTTTAAAATCCACCAGTTTTTATATTTTGTTAATTGGAAATACAGCAAGAACAACAACAACAAAAATCTCTTGAAATTCAAACTATTTGTATAATTTTAGAGCCTATTATATATGAACAAAAACAACAATAAAAATGATCAAAAAACTAAAGTTGCAAAATTGGGTCTTTTTTAGGAGAGAGAATAAAGATACCTGTAAAGGAAGGGCATCCATATCTGCCCTGAGAGCCACAACAGGTGGGGAACCAGAACCAATGATTGCAACAATGCCAGTTTGAGCAAAAGGGTATTCATAAGAAATGCCAAATTTGTCAAGTTCTGACCTAATTAGTGCACTTGTATTGAATTCTTGAAATCTGAGTTCTGGGTATTCATGGATTCTTCTCCTTATTGATATCAACCAATCTTTCTCTCTCTTTGCATCTTCTAATACTTGTTTTGCATAGCTTTCTTCCAGATAATTATTACTAGAAATGGCTTCTAAGGATGGAAACCAAAATATGAAGATCAACCAAATTGGAAACATGATAATGGTAGGTTTAGTGATTCCTAGACAATAGTTGTTTTTACTTTAAAACAGTGGACAGTGTCACATAAGTCAACTTCATGGAGTTCTAGACTTCTAGAGCTTGTTTGTTTAAGCCATCCCAATCAGAATTGGTGGGTGTTAGCAAATAGCCATCACACTTTATTCCTAATGAACTTAATGTTATGTTTTTTGAGCTGAATTTGTCTGAACTGAACTGAAGTGAATGAAAATTGTGACAGGAAATTAACTTAACTGAATTTGTTTGAACTGAACCGAACTGAATTTTCATTAATTCGACCCAAAATAATAGAGCCTTAATATACTTGCGTGTTACGCTTGACCACTTTTAGAATATGAGAGTCGTAAAAAATAAAATCTTGGTGCGATTTCATAAAAAATTGTAGAGAAGGTATTCGGGGTGCTCTCTTTCTTGGGGCTCATAATGTTACTATTGAGGGTGATAATCTCTCGGTTATTCAAGCTATCAAAAGAATTTGGAAAATTCCCTGGTCTATTAATGCTCTTATTATTGATGCAGCAGAGGATTTGAAAAAATTTGATAGTTATAATATTCTGCATGTCTTTAGAGAAGCTAATTATGTTGCTGACTGGATGGCAAATCGTGGCCATTCCACTACTAATCTCTGTTATTGGTTTGAATCTCCTGATATTGCTTTTTCCAAGACCATCCGTAAGGATGCTTTAGGGTGGCCTGTTAATTGGGTTCCTCCATAGTTTCTTTCTTTCTGGCTAAAAAAAAATAAAAAAAAATAATAATTTTTACTAATATTTAATTGAAAATATTAATAACCAAAGGTTTATATTATAAGGAATCCTACAAATTTTATCAACAAAAGAAATGCTATCCTATTAGTGTATCACAAATCACAATGTGGAAACAATATACAGGGAGTGTTAAACGTTAGTTATGCAAGTCTTAAGAGTGTTAACTGTCAGTTATGCAAGCCCTAACAAGAATGAGGGAGTAGTTGATTGTTGGGATTAAAGTTGGAAAAAGGGGAAGAAAAGGGGCGCCTGATTGGATCGGGCGGGCGACTTTTCGTAGTTGCTATTGGCGCCCGATCGGCGGGCGACTTTTCGTAGTCGCTATTGGCGCCCGATCGGCGGGCGACTTTTCGTAGTCGCTATTGGCGCCCGATCGGGCGACCTTAGTGAGCCTTGGAGTTTTGGTCTCGGGCCCGATCGGGCGGGGATCGCCCGACCCAATGGGCTAAGGCCCTTTTTGCCTTTTTTTTTCGTTTTTCGGTTTTTTCTTTATCTCCTTGGATCCCTTTTGTAATCTCCTCTTAATTACGTGGTTTAAAGTTGTTGATAATCCTTTTATGGTGGTTTATTCTTCCCCATAATTCCTATTGATGATGGGAGTTTTTATTCTTCATTATCTTGTGTTTATTTGGATTGATTATGATCATTGGATTCCTTGGGGTCCTTTGATTTCCTTTGGAGGTTACTTCTTCTTCTTCACTCCTTTAAATATATTTTTTCATTTTTCTGATTTGAGGTGACATCTTTTTATCTTTCCTCTTCTTCCTTTCTTCATCATTTTGGGCATAAGTTCTAGTAACTCCATCTCACACCCAAGAGTGCCATTGAGTGATGAGAGTTGTGTAAACCTTAGGGAACGAATCGGTAAGTACAATTGTGCACCCCGGTTACACCGGATCTCATTTTTAAGGCAGTGATTTGTTTACCACGGCATAACAAGTTCAAATTTCTTGTTCATATCTTGTTCTTCATTCTAGCCTTGAAAACCTTTAATTTCAACATTGATAACTTGATATCGTGCAAAATTGTGAAACCTTAGGCTTTACTAAAATACTAAAAATGGATTTCGTGCAAAATTTGTAAAGAAACAATACATCAACTTGCTTCATCTACTAGAAAGACAGCTAATTTAATATATTTGATATTATAATGTGAAGTGAAGTGGTGGAATGTTCATTGATTTTTAAGACAATCATTGCCCTTGGATTGATATTATTTTTAGTGCTTATTACTTTACCAGCCCATCTCGTAAGGGGAATATCCGCAATATCCTCATGACCTCATCTAGTCTCATCAAATTTCCATTGATTGTGAAGTACTGATGCTCTCACTTTGACTCTTCTTGCCACAAAAAACAAATTTTATTTTTTGTTTTCCAAAATAGTGTTGCTAGTTTAAATTATTTAATAATGTTCATTTCCATTATGTGATACTCTAATTCGAGCTTTTCTTGGTATCTCATTGTGAGAGGCCAAAATGGCCTCTCAATTATGTGATACTCTAATTCGAGCTTTTATTGGCCTCTCACAAGGGCACGCTTGACATTTCACGCAAAAAGGCAAAAAACATACACTGAACTTTGGTACCAAACTTTCAGTATATTTGGTACCAATACCAAAATAACTCAAATTTTGGTACCTAGTGTAAGTGAACTTTGGTATCAACTTTGAGTTTTGGTACTAATTATACTTACGTTGGCACCAATTATACTTACTTTGGTACCAACTTTACTAATACCTCCTTTGGTACAATTATTTGGTATCACTTTAAATTTTAGTATTGTATTGGTACCAATTTACTGAACTTTGGTATAAGTTAGTACCAAAGTTCAACCTCTGTTTTTTGTTTTTTGTATGAGAGGCCAAATGTTTCTCCTCTAATTCTTTGATAACTATTTGACATCTCCTGTAGAAAATTTTGAATATCCCATCTGTTCAACAGTCTTCAACTTTCAAGCTTCTTTTAGTTCACCTTTTTGGTTGTTTCCTTCATGGTTTTGCAATAGATGTTTTTTATTCAAAAAAAAAAAGTACCCCTTTTATATTTAAAATTTGCAATATTTTTTGAACAGTTTATAATACACAACTTTAATTTATATTTATAGTTAAGTATTAGCAAAAAAAAAAAAGTATGAAAAATTGTTCACGGTTACATTTTTTTTCTTGTTTATAAATTGAGGTATACATTTTACCGCTAGTACTTTTGTTAAGAATATCCTTTTCGGAAGTGAAAAATGTATTTTTAAAATATAACTTTATAATTTTAAAAAATGATTATTCCATTTTATTGAACATGTACGGTGCTTTCTCTTCACCTCAAAAAACAAATTTCAGGTTTAATAAGTTCAATTAAGTTCGGTTAAATTGAGTTAAAATTTTGAATACCTTACAAAATAAACTTTTAATAGGCTCCAATAATTCAGAAAAAGTTCAACTATGAAATTTTAATAAAAATCATCTTTCTAAGATAGGTCCACTATGAAAAATATAATCGATAAGATTGTTCACATTGCCTATCTAAACAGGTTGGGGTGGTGGCGCAGTTGGCTAGCGCGTAGGTCTCATAGCTAAGTTGAGTGATCCTGAGGTCGAGAGTTCGAGCCTCTCTCACCCCAATATTTTGCATCAATTTCTTACTCCCTTTGGCAAGTGGCAACTGTAATACCATTGACTTCAAATGTTTGATCAATTTCTTACTCGTACTCTTTTTGGCAATTGTAATACCATCGACTTCAAACGTAAGCTTGAAACATGTTTAGAGCTTAATTCTTCTGTGTACTTGCCTACTTGGGTTTTTGCCTTTTGGCAAACAACCTATCCACTAATTTTTTGACTATGTGAAAATAAATTTGCACATATTTATAGACCTCTTCAAGTTATAGTTTATGGTTGTTGATGTTTTGTTATAGTGTTGCATTAGCGCCTAGAGGCCAGTGTTGCATTAGCGCCTAGAGGCCAGTGTTGCATTAGCGAGCCTAGGACCATTATAGTGTATCCATGGTGGAGAATGTTATCATCTCTTAAGATCGTGTCGTGTGCTTATTAATTCTTTGGGTTGGGAAATTTGTTTAATTCATTGTTATCGTGAAGGAAATAAAGTAGCTGATAGGTTAGATAATGTAGGTGTGGCCCAAGTGGAGAATGTGGTGTATTATGATGCACCTTCACGCACCTCTCTTCTCTGCGAGGACATCATGGGAGTTACTACTCCCCGTTTATCTAAAGAGTATTATTTTCGAGAAAATCATGTCCTATATCAAAATCATCATGTCTTATATCAAAATCACAATGAAAACATGTGAGTTATAAGATGTCCATGTTATGTCGATGTAAAGTTTTACTAATAGATTATCAATTGATAATAATGATCAAAATTGTATGTTCGAAAAACTATAAATTACCTCAATAACATAGAAACTGAAAAATAGTGATAGAGCAAGGGAGATCAAGAGGGCTAATACCTGGCCCTCCATTTTAATTAGTTTAAAATGCCTTGAATTAACAAAGTTGCAAAACAGATTCTTCAATTAAACTTCCTCCATTCGTATAACATATGTTATTTTCAATTGTTCCATATTTAAATTTACATAACCTTCTTAATAAGTTTTTTTCTCTATACATTGCATTAAAGTTGGTTCCACACACATCCATCAATAAACTTTTTTTTACTATCCTTAACCCATGTCATTTCCTTATGTTAACTTAAATGAGGAAAGGGGAAGAGTAATTATTTCCGAGAATGAAGAAAGAGTTAAGCTGAATTCTTCTTATCTAGCAAAGGATCAGACACTATCTGTGGCTGATAATCTGGCGTTACATAACGAGCGAGCATCTCTGCATAGAGCTCGTACCTAGCAGTCATTCTGAATCCCCACTTATCTTTGATCTGCCTACAGAGATTCAAATCCATGTCCGCGACCATCAAACCATCTCTGTAACGAGAGAGAGGGGGAGTGCAAGAAGCATCTGGTGCAGAAAAATGGCTAGAACCATAGAAATGACCAAAATCCTTGTGCTCCGCCTTTCCATCTCCAGATGTGAATGGATTTGGAAAGATCTCTGTTCCAACACGATTTATTGAGCCAACAAAGTAATTGTTCGCTATTGCAGCATTACGTGCCTGCAAATTAAGTCCATCATAACGAATATAAGATCACACAAAACAAATAGGAATACTAGTGTTCTGGAAAATGTTATTGAATTACTGCTGCTGCTCATCCCTAGAAAATATGGGCTCTGTTCGTATTTGCTCTTTGTGTCAATTTCAAGTAACGTTAGAAATCTATATACTTCCTCCGTTTCAAATTACTCGCTACACTTTCCATATAGGGAAGTTTCATATTACTTGCTACACTTCTTTTTTGGGCAATAAACTCTCTCTATCTCTCTCCTCTCACATGGGTGTCTTTTTTTTTACTCTCTACCTCTCTCTTCTCCAAAAATTGCCTAGGAGTCCGTGAATTGAGAAGTGTAGCAAGTAAAATGAAACGGAGGAAGTAAAAGTGGAACAGTTACATGATATGACACAATAATGAAATCGGCTCACGTTTGGGTTGAAATTGGGTTCGTGTCATGTCAGTTTTTGGTTTCTCTGAATAACTTTGTGCTCATGTCGTGTCGGTTCCAATCGTGTTGTCTTCTCTCATAAGAGGTTGCCAGCTTTACTACACTACAGACGGATTCAACATATGTTCTACGATGTGAAGCCCCATAGTGCTATCTAGAAACGTGACTATTTTGCTTTTGTTGTTTCCTACTTTTAGGTGCGGAAGTACAATCGCAGGTACATACAATGCTAAAGCGAACTACAACCTTGGTCATGACCAATAGAGTAATTTTGAAGTGATAAATCACTTATAGTTTACCAAACTAGTAACCATGGAGCATAAACAATGAACATAAAGTGCAAGATCTAAAAGTGCAAGATCTAATACTGATGATAAATTACCTCAATTGGCCACATAGGTTCACTGAGTTCACCAACAGTAGCAGACGGATTGAATACAATCTCTGCTCCATTCAAGCCAAAAGCCATCCAATTCAAAGGATGATGCCTCCCATAACAAATGTTGACGCCAATTTTCCCAAATGCTGTCTCGAAAACAGGGTGTCCAGTGTTTCCTTCCATATAATATGTGCTCTCGTTAAAGTCCCCAACCCTAGGAATATGGTTCTGCCAAACCAAACACGAGTATGAGCATATGACCGTGCTGAGAGGTTTTGATTACATAAACTAATCACACAGCAACAACGAATTTGATTACCTTTCTATGCTTGCCAATAATGTTCCCCTGATTTCCAATTATAACAGCAGTGTTCCATATAGTCTCTCCATGTACAATATCTCTCTCTAGAATGGGACTAACAATGACCATATTGTACTTCCTTGCAAGATCTTGCAGGAATTGAGTTGACTCCCCATTGACAGGCTCGGCAAATTCACACCAACTTTTCTCCCTGGTACAAAATGCAAATGGCATAGTCCATGCTTCCTGTACAACATGCATGAGTTGAATTGTAAAGAACGGATAAACAGATATAGTATTACACTAGAAAGTCCAATAGTGTAATTTTGAAGTTATTACGTCTTGTTTGGCATAAGGTAATAAATTAAGGCGATGACAAAAACAGAAACTTAGAATTTATGAAACTTGGATGTCCAAGTTGATGCTTTTCTGTCATCAAAAATTTGTTTTCTTCTTTGTTTTTCACAACATTAATCATTACTATCTATAGAAGTGGGTATGAGCCACTATTCCATATTTCAATACCACTTATCACATGGAGCATTCAAAATAAAATTACAAACTTGCTCCATTGTCATTCGATTAATATAAAGCACCTTATAAGTTGCACCAACTGAACCATAAAAGAATATCATACCTGGAGGCACAAAATATTGACTCCTGAAGCACCTGCAGCCTCTATAATGGGCTTCAATTTCTGAAAGATGGCCCTTCTCTGCTCTGTAAAAGGTGCTGTTGTGGGGAGGGTGATACAATTCTGAATAAGACCCACTCGTACAATCCGAGGCTCTCTTAGAAATTCCTTCTGAGCTTGGAAACAGTATGCCTGTAATATAAATCATCTTAATTTTAAATACAGAGTAAGGACATCTAGTCATAATATTGAGCTTTTAAGGCTTTAGCAGATTATACAAGGGCTTTGTAGATGGAAATGGAGAGTAAAAGATGGCATTATAGCAGGATATATACAAGTGTATCAGAGGAAGGACTAGCAAACAGAGATTACAAGGCTTTTGGGCAGTGGCGTTGAGGCCAATCTATATGGTCATAATTAGGAAAGGCAAGATGCCAACAAAGGCAGATGTTACTGCATACTTCCTAAAATCAACTTCTCAGATCCAGCTATGGAATACATAAGCCACTTCTTTTGGCACAACAAATAGCCACCTTTTTCAGTCGTGAAGATGCAGAAAAAAGACTATGACCCAGTGTTTGGCAAAATTGCAGAGAATCGCCATGTGAATTGTCATTGAGAATGAGAATCAAAGACTCCTGTCTTAAATATCAGCGCTAGAGTGTCACGGCTGTCACCCAGATGAAAGTAAGCTAAAACATAAAAGAACATAACATTTTCTTAACCAAAAGAAATTTCCAACCTTCTCATGCACAACATTTTACACTATTTCACTTTACATTCTTTACCAATGCTACAAATTCGAGAACCTAAATACAAAGTCATCAAATTAACAATGGAGGGACAATAAGCCAGACATAAAGACTCAGACCTGAAGATCAAAATCATGGTCAGAGGACAAACTAATAACTGCTGCTGGAAGTGTTATCGGATCGAGTGGTCTTCCACAATTCAACCCCAGGAGCAACCTGCTGACTTCCTGTCAAAGCACATTCCACCATCAACACAACAACTCTAATATGTTCCTTTTTTACACTTAGCCAGGAAAAACCATATTGATAGAGATATAGCAATTTACAGCTTAGATCAAGAATTTATTGTAAGCACCAAATATACATATCCAAAAAATCCATAGCAAATCAACAGATAAGTTCAGTTCAATAATTAAGACTTAATGACTTCCTCCAATAATTAATCCAAACATCTATAATCAAAGTATATTAAAAGCCAGGAATTGTCATGTCAGTCTATCCGCTACGTGGGCCAATCCCTCGTTCAGTGGGCCTCAAATGAATCCACCTCATATCCATACATCTAAAAATTACAAATATGATCATTACTAGCCTTGAACTCCAACCTAAGTTTAAACATTAGAGATTTACTATGCACTTATCTAACCACTTTCTCTTTTCAAAAGAAGATATAATAAGTATAATATAAGTAATAACACAAGGGGAAAAATCATCAATTTTACCCATAAAGTCATCCACTGTATCAGTTCAGCAATTCCACTAAACAGAACATAAGATTTTAAATTTTTATTAAAGCCCCATGAATAATTTTATACTCTATCACGTCCCCTTACATTTGGACGTGTGAAGTGTGGATGCAAAATTTTCCACTTAAACCAGGGTGGATGAGATTCGATCCCGTAACTCGATACCATGTCAAATGATCAACTCAAACAAAAGCTTAGCGAAAGGTTATAGCCCCGAAATAATTTACTCTATCATCAGGGCCGTCTTAGAGATTTTGGGTCTCCGGTTCTAACATGAAAATTGGCCCCTTAGATTTATAGAAAATAAAGAACAAAAGTTAGTGTTCTAAATATGGAAAGTTAAAAATCTAAAGATAAATCATTAACAAATTTATTAAGGATGGGAAAAAGGGTGATTTCTTCAAATATGAAGTAAAATTTTCAAAATAATATATTTTGAGGCCCTTATAATTTTGGGGGCCCTGTGCTGTTGGGCTCCTTGCACACCCTCATCTACCCCTGTCTATCATAGACATCATTGCATCAATCTAACCAACATGAAAGCAACCAAGAAATTGAACAAAGAAAAAACAAGAAGAAAACAAGTTTTTTTACAACCTGGAAGACGTCATCAGGTAGAGAGGAACGAAGAAGGTGGTGAAGAGATTCGAACCCGCAAACAGAAGCACTAGAAGTGGAAGCAACCACCTTTTTTGTTGGGTCATTTTGTTTATCTTCTCTCTTTTCCATCTCTTCCTCTCTACTGGTTTCGTTGTGGATTGAGATCGAGATTAGGTGAATGATGAAACTTTTGTAGACTTTACACTCACCTCTCTCGAGGAACTCACCTTTCTCCCAAAAATTATAAATTTATTCCCCTTGTACAGTTGTACTTCTTTTACTGAATCTTTATAGAATCATTGGTAGTTAGGGAATAAAGAATTGGATATTTGCTGATAATAATTCAATTTTAGTTCCTGAGGCCTGGGGTCTAAGATAAGGTATTTGGGGCGCTCTCTTTATGGGGGCTCATAATGCTACTATTGAGGGTGATAATCTCTCGGTTATTCAAGCTATCAAAAGAATCTGGAAAATTCCCTGCTCTATTAATGCTCTTATTAATGATGCAGCGGAGGGTCTGGAAAGATTTGATAATTATAATATTCTGCATGTTTTTAGAGAAGCTAATTATGTTGCTGATTGGATAGCAAGTCGTGGCCATTCCACTTCTAATCTCTGTTATTGGTTTGATTCTCCTGATATTGCTTTTTCCAAGATCATCCGTAAGGATTCTTTAGGGTGGCCTGTTAATTGGGTTCCTCCCTAGTTTATTTCTTTCTGGCTAAAAAAAAAAGGGAATTGGATATTTGGATTATTAGAGTCTAGAGATAAGTTATATGGAGGTTTGATGTTTGCTAACGCTAATAATGGAGTTTGTCTTCTATCCAGCTTCAAATTATTTAGGATTTTTTGTTCCAAACTACCTTTAATTTTCAAGTTTTTGCGAGAAACTACCTTATAAAAAATTTGTTGTCATAAACTACCTTACTTTACAATTTTGTTGTTGACAGCTACCTTATGGCGGTTTCCGGCGTTGACTTTTGTTTTTTCAGTTCAAAAGTGTGTGAAAAACAAAATTAGCCTTGTGGAAATTAAGGAGGGTGATTGTTTCAATTTTAGTTAAAATAGAAGAGGAATATAACACCCCTGAATTTCGAGTTACTATCTAGTTAAATGGTATTAAATTTCTACAGAAAAATCGGCAGAGTTCCATTTGAAATATGGACTGCCTAAAATTTAATTTAGGACTCGCGTCCAATTATAAACATCCTTCAATAAAACCAACACTCCAAATTCTCAATAATCCTTATCCAACTCACAAGGATCTACATCCAAGCAAGATTCCCGAAATTCCAGACGTGTTATTCCACAGTTATTGCGAGAATAACCGTTAAGGATAAGCTATGTAGACTGAATCTAAGTCAAAGCAAATCTTAACTAAACTATTACAGTCCAATCACGTAAAGATCTAGATGAATTAATATTTACAACCTTAAATCCCAAAATGATAAATAGTGCAGCGGATAAAGAATACTATAACTTTAACTAGCAAAAGTTGGTGGAACGTCGCTCTCAGCCCACACCCCACACCCATCATATAAGATCTTCATGTACCTGCACATATCGGGCATGTAGTATCAGCCAAACTGGCTGAGCAAGATTCATACAAGAAAGCCAAACATATATGCGGGTAGGATAATAATATATCCTACAAATCATCTTCTTTCAAATCAAAATAATAAGTAGCAAGCCTTATAAAACCTTTTTCTTGTATTCCTTTCTAAATCAAATTCATTCTTTATTTTCCTTAAAACAAATCCTTTCTTTCCAAACTTTTTTCTTGTATTCCTTTCCAAAATCAAATCTTTTCTTTATTTTCCTTAAAACAAATCCTTTCCTTTATCCTCACAAAGAGGGAGTTATGAAATCTATGGAATGGAACAAACTTTTCCTTGCCTTTGGGCTAGCTAGGCCCTCCCGGATAACTATTAGACAAAGACCCCTAGTGTGCACACCCTACATACGGCCAAACCGTAGCGAGAAGATCTAAGTCCGAGGTACCGATCAACATACCCCCAACTATTACGAAACGTCGAGAACATCTCGACAAAGTTCCAATTCCTTGAGACGCCTCAAAGGCAATCCCAACCGTTTCGAAAACATAAAACTATCCATAAATCTCTTTACGTATCTATTCGTAATTCAAGGTTTGAAAAACAAATCTGTTTGTATTAGGAGAAACATTCTCCTATTCAAAACCAACTATACGTATTAAGAGGAACATCCTCTTATTCAAAACCAACTATACGTATTAGAAGGAACATCCTCCTATTCAAAACCAACTATCTGTAGTAGGAGGAACATCCTCCTATTCAAACCAATCTCAACTCAGGAGAGATACATACCTTTATAATCTTTTCTCGAAACAATGAAAGTTATCTTTTGTAGACTTTTCTCATAACTATTAAAGATTTGAGTAAAGAATCTTACCTCTTACGAATCACATCAAAACAACCATCTCCAAAACGACTCTTTAGTGAACTCGAAAGCTACATAATAACATATATGTATTCAATAAATAATAATAGACTTGGCTAACTAGTAATGAGCTTTAACTAACTCTAGTTTTATAACATATGAGCCTCTTACTTCAAATGACATAACTAACTAATACTAACAATACTAAAAATCTCTCTTTGTGTATACTAAATCAACATTAATATTCTTGTTATACTTTAGACACTCAAAGTCCATTAATTAAACCTTCATAAGAAAATATTGAAACTTAAAACATTCGAAACTAACTATATTTTTTTTTTATCAATTTCAGCAGAAACTTAAAATGGACATAACTTCCTCATTAGAACTCCAAATCAAGCGTTTCTTGAGCCTATCTTGAGTAAAATTTCGATACGAACAACTTTTGTGAAATGGTATTTTTGCTAAAAATGCCCAGAAACTGCTTAAAACTGCGTTTTACGAAACTGCCAGTAATTTACACGAATTACACCACAATTCTCTTTGAACAACAAGTTTACTTACCTTCTATTAATCTAAACTAACTACTAACCAACTAAATACACATTTTATTCATTCAATTCCACACCCAAACAATTAACAATCAAAACCCCCAATTCAATTTCATAAACATAAACCCTAACTTCATAATTTGAAAAGAAAACTTAAATTAGTTGAGGAATTCATCTTACCCACTAATATAGATGATTGGGAATGAAAAATAACTTGCAAAATCCCCTAATACGAGCAAATTACAGCAGCAACGACCCCCTTTGCTCTCCCTTGCGCCGCCCACGTCTCTTGTGGCACTTCTAGTGGCGGTTTTGGTTGCGATCGTCGGCAACGGTGGTGGTTGTGTGGTGAAGGAAGAAGGTTGAAGACTTTGAGAGAGGAAGAAGAAGATGGTGTGAGAGAAGAAGAAGAAACGTCGTTCTTCTTTCTTTTCTTTCGTTCCTTTTGTTTCGTCCCCTTTTTTTTTTTTTTTTTTTTTTTTTTTTTTTTTTTTTTTTTTCCTTTTCCCCCTTCTTACATATGTGTGAGTATATTTCCTCTTATTACTATTATTAGTCAAATTACTTACTAAACTTGTCCCACTATAACCATATAAATTATTTACAAAGTAATTCCTAAAGATAAATGAATTTAATTATTAAATAAACTAAAATATTTAATAAAATAAATATAAACTGTTTCAAAAATCGGGGTGTTACAATCTACCCTCCTTAAAATAAGTTTCGTCCTCGAAACTTGAAATAATTCTTAAACTCGTAGCGAAAATCCTATCACTTACTTTAGCTCATTAACTTTACATGTTTAGCCAACTATCTATTATTAAAGTACGAAAGATAATATCCATATAATATCAAACTTGCATATAAACTATCACACTAGCATATTCTCAACATATCATTAACTTTCAAGTAGGATCAAACACTTAATACAAGTCAAAATTATCTTTAAATACCAAGAATTGAAATGAAATCCTACTAATTCCACCCGCCCTAAAAGATTAGTTACGTCCTCGTAACTGAAAGGGTACCTATTGGAATAAGTGGGGATATTGAGCGCGCATCGCATCCTCAGATTCCCAACTAAGCTCATCATCCTTATGGTTCGACCATAATACTTTCACTCTGGATAAAATCTCCAACAACCAAATCCTTTCGGAGAACATCTCCAACAACTAATTCACTTTCTCATAGATCAATTCAATTGATCACTTTATAACCAACCGATCACTCCAACTAATATATTCATACCATAATAAGGAGAACCCAACACCTCATAGCAACACCTCATAGATCAATTCATTTGATCACTCTTATAGACATACAACCATTTCAACATTACAACCATTTCAACTAAAAATGTTCACACTATAAGAAGTAAAACATGCAACATATTACAAGGTTTACCATAAAACTTCCAATCATACACGAATTATGTATACCTTAGACATTAAGGTATACATCACATATGAAATCATAGCAACTTTTAGCACCAAACACCCAATTGGCACGAAATCTACCCCCTAAAAAGGAAGTTACGCCCTCGTAACTAACAATAACATGAACAAGAGATGGGGACACATAAAACACGGGACTTCCTCGTTCTTACGAGTAGTTCCTTGGTATCGTGGTTTGACCATAAAACCTTTACTATCCATTTCTCAACCCTACAAGTCTCACATATCTATTGGTCTAGAGTCTCAATTGGCCTCCAACTATCACCATGTAAAGAGTTACTAATACGAAATCGTAACTAAGAAACATGGAACACATTACAAATACAATCAATTATCCTTTCAATGATCACCTATGGACCGATAAACTTGAGAATCAACTCTCTTACCGGTACACCCATTGGACTGTGTCGTGGAATGTGGAATTGAATTCATAATTACACTATGATTCACAAGCTTTTGAAATAATATCCTAGGATTTTCTCGAAAATCCGGTGGAGTTTTCTTTGTAAAGTGGACAACTTGAAATGAGAAAAGGTGTTCTAAACTTGTTATAATCATAAGACATAAAAGCATTTCCAAATCCAGTACTCAACGCTTTCGCGGAGCAACAACTTACCCAAACTGAGAGTACTATCTTTCTTCTAAAAATAGAAGTAAAAACTCATACCATATGAACTCACCATTACATGGTTGGAAAACGTAAAACAATTCACAACTCGACGTCTAGAACTTCAACTTCAAGTTATTATAACTCTCACAATGAGTAGGGCCTACCACAAATGGCAAAACAAAATACTTTAACGGTCGCATCAACATTGCGCTGCGTCCTAACCCATAAACATTCATAGCACGTATTTTAGAGTTTAGGACTCTCACGTAATCAATGACACCACGACAATCACATCAAAGCATACTAAGCACTTTCATCCCACGAGTACTTAAATAACCTTACGCTTGAATATAGACACAACCAATTTTCTTGCTTTCAAAATGATTCTTTATTGGAAATCCAACAACAAATAACCCTTTTATAGAACTCTCGTTTTGCAGAACTTTGCTCAATCATTCTTACTATCACAGCAGTCTTTTAGACACGAAGTAACAATGTGCTAAGCTCTATCGCTTCAATCAATTTCTTGATGAGGACCCAATCAATCCAAATAATAAAGCATATATTTCCGATACTAGGGTGATGAGGCTTGAAACCTCTCCATTACAATGGTGTCGAACATAACCCTAACAACAAAGGTGGAGTTTATACCCGGCATTGGTTTGACTTATAGTCATGACAGTGGGAGGCATGGGGACTTGAAACCTCCACGATGGGGCCGACCATCCAACTAATCCCTTTACTAGGATCGAAATCCAGACAAGTTCTAAGCACGTATCACAATTTCAAATATTCTTTACTAAACACCAAATCTCCTATTACTTGGTAACTCTCAAAATACATTATAGAACGGTAGAAAGCTCCATTTAGAGACCTTCAAGGCTCACACTCCGCGGCAGACTTGCCCCCTTGCAAAACTTCTTCCAAAAACGTGTTCTTAACTTTTTCAAAATTCACTCAAATCATTGTAGAAAAACCATTTCTAGATCTATTCGAGAATGAATCCACAACCTTAATTGAAACGTTTCTAAATCATTTTCACATGCTACACAAACAAATTGGATAATCTCGGTAACTTACTCGTTGACCAAACGAGGCCAAATCGAGCTACTAAGGTACTACGAAAAGGATATGCTTTATTTACATGAAACTAAAGCTTACTTTATACAAAACCCCTTTTTAGAACCATGACTCAAAACTAACGAGACATTCATAACACACCATAATCCGTTCACACACTATAGTTGCACGAAATAAAAGCTTAAGTCAAGTACGGATACATGAATCACATAAACTAACGACTCCATCAACAATAATAGTGGTATTACCCTTGCATACCGATACTCAACATTCCAAGCATAGCAATCAAAAGTTAACTTAAAACTCACTTCTCAAGGTTCACAAAATAGATATGGTCCAGTATACTTCCTTAGTTTCTATTAAATTCATTAGTTTCAACTCAAACGACTAGTCATAGACCTTCGACATGACAAACTTAACCCTTACTCACTTAAAACTTAATCAAATTAATCAATTACACACTTGGACCACTATAATGACTTAGTATCATTCGTCGGACAAGACTTAAGTAAATTGAATTTGAGCACATTTAACCCTTCCTAATAGCATCTAGGTCATTAACGACGATTTGTTTAACTTTAAGTGGGCGTCTAACGCCCCAGGACGACACAAAGAAGAGCTTGTTATAAGTTATAACCAAGTTATCTCGGAGTGCTCAACTCATTAACATGGTACAACTGTAACTTCACAACTACAGTCATTTCATTAACCAAATGCAAGAAACGTGGGACCTGTAGCTTGTCATTTAAAATTAATGACTACCACTCAAGAACTTTGCAATGACTTTAAGCCAAAGTCTTAGATTACTTCAACTTATACTCCTAACATTAATCTCAATGAGAAGAGGCTCTCTTCATTAAACCAGTCTACATTAGACTCTCTAACCATTTTAGTGTTATTAGACATTGATCACTACCAAACAAATCAAATAACGAGGAACTACGCGTCCCATCATCGACATGACTCGATTTGACATTATGCCTTGCATATGTCACCATTCCATGACCTTACTTGGTACATGATAGTTGCTAATTGTTCTATAATGGTCTCACCGATTCCTTGACACGAGAAAAATAAACAAGTAATACTTTAACTTGGTCAAACGGTTGACCCTTAACACGATATGAGCCGACTCGACTAACGGGTTTGCTATGAGAAACCAACCCACTTGAACTAATTCCTTTTTCCTTTAGCTATACACTATGAATACTCCATGAAAGTCAATAGAACACGTCAACTTACAAGTAAATAGTCATCTCATGACTCGCTAAACTACTTTAACCTCACGTAACAAGGTCTACGGGCATGACCAAGAGAGCTAATAACTTGAGTTTCAACTCTTGTTGTATCCTCAACACACGATCATACATTAACAAATCAATTCATAGCACTTAGTCAACAAGACTAGCATATCCAAGATATAACCAAACCATTCCCTATAAGGTTCTCAATTAACAATTCACACCAACTACAATTCGTATATACCATCACGTAACTCAATCGGTTTGCAATTCAAGAATCGGGTAGCTAATCACTAAACGATCTCAAGGCCAAAAGATGGACAAAGTATGGGAGGTGGGTGGGTCTAACATCACAACACACACAAGGACAAAAATAAAATAAAGTGCCACTTTGACCGAAATAAGGCTCACCCCTATCCATAATAATAATTCGGCCCTAACGCGAACATAAAACCAACAAGCTAGATACTTAAATGAAATAGGTGACAATAAAAATTAACATCAAGACGGAATGTCACCCCGAGTTCCCGTAAGCAAATGAAACTAACTTTCGCATTAGGCGACTCAAACTTGAACTTATAGCACACTCTCGGCTATGCACCAACTTGAAATCACAACCAACAAGGATATACTCGAAATGATTTACCTTTACCGATCAATCATTCCAAACATGAAAGCAAGCACAACTAAACTTGAATCAAACATAAAACTCAACTAGTTCCACACTTACCAAACTCATTAACGTTATCAAGTCAAACATCCACATAAGAGGGATCTACAACAACTACCATACACAACAACCACATGTAATCCCTTACTTCCCATATCTCAATCTTACCTCGGCTTTTCAAATTTTAATACCTCATTTATTTAGTCTTACTTAAGGTTACAACCTCAAGGTTACAACTCTAGGCACACCTTACTAAGTCACAAAAATCTACCTCAAGGTAGGGATGGATCCAACTTCCAATCAAAACAATGATTAAAACTTTCGTACATTATTCTTCATCATTAACACGCACCCCGGCCGCTGGTGGTCTTAATGGTGATGAACAATCCATGTAGGGAGAAATACTTTCTCCTAAAAACATATTTTCAAAATAACAAGGAAATTTGGGGATCCCGACGGGTTCTAAACCGATGGTTACAACTCTAGGTCTTAATCCTAGGCCACAACTCAAGAATAACATCTAGGGCCAATCTAAGGACCCACACCTTGGACTCTAAAGCGGTGGCTCATCCTCTAGACCATTCTAAGCTCAACTCTAGGCTCTAGCCATAAACTCGAACCTTTGGCTCTGATACCAACTATAACACCCCTGAAT
This sequence comes from Beta lomatogona, assembly GCA_947646795.1. Classification (NCBI taxonomy): domain Eukaryota; kingdom Viridiplantae; phylum Streptophyta; class Magnoliopsida; order Caryophyllales; family Amaranthaceae; genus Beta; species Beta lomatogona. The sequence goes on from CANSNZ010000273.1 coordinate 68,511, forward strand.
TTCGAGTTACTATCTAGTTAAATGGTATTAAATTTCTACAGAAAAATCGGCAGAGTTCCGTTTGAAATATGGATCGCCCTAAAATTTAATTTAGGACTCGCGGCCCAATTATAAACATCTTTCAATAAAACCAACACTCCAAATTCTCAATAATCCTTATCCAACTCACAAGGATCTACATCCAAGCAAGATTCCCGAAATTCCAGACGTGTTATTCCACGGTTATTGCGAGAATAACCGTTAAGGATAAGCTATGTAGATCGAATCTAAGTCAAAGCAAATCTTAACTAAACTATTACGGTCAATCACGTAAAGATCTAGATGAATTAATATTTACAACCTTAAATCCCAAAATGATAAATAGTGCGGCGGATAAAGAATACTATAACTTTAACTAGCAAAAGTTGGTGGAACGTCGCTCTCGGCCCACACCCCACACCCATCATATAAGATCTTCATGTACCGCACATATCGGGCATGTAGTATCGCCCAAACCGGCCGAGCAAGATTCATACAAGAAAGCCAAACATATATGCGGGTAGGATAATAATATATCCTACAAATCATCTTCTTTCAAATCAAAATAATAAGTAGCAAGCCTTATAAAACCTTTTTCTTGTATTCCTTTCTAAATCAAATTCATTCTTTATTTTCCTTAAAACAAATCCTTTCTTTCCAAACTTTTTCTTGTATTCCTTTCCAAAATCAAATCTTTTCTTTATTTTCCTTAAAACAAATCCTTTCCTTTATCCTCACAAAGAGGGAGTTATGAAATCTATGGAATGGAACAAACTTTTCCTTGCCTTTGGGCTAGCTAGGCCCTCCGGATAACTATTAGACAAAGACCCCTAGTGTGCACACCCTACATACGGCCAAACCGTAGCAGAAGATCTAAGTCCGAGGTACTGATCAACATACCCCCCAACTATTCTGAAACGTCGAGAACATCTCGACAAAGTTCCAATTCCTTGAGACGCCTCAAAGGCAATCCCAACCGTTTCGAAAACATAAAACTATCCATAAATCTCTTTCTGTATCTATTCTGTAATTCAAGGTTTGAAAAACAAACTGTTTGTATTAGGAGAAACATTCTCCTATTCAAAACCAACTATCTGTATTAAGAGGAACATCCTCTTATTCAAAACCAACTATCCCGTATTAGAAGGAACATCCTCCTATTCAAAACCAACTATCGTAGTAGGAGGAACATCCTCCTATTCAAACCAATCTCAACTCAGGAGAGATACATACCTTTATAATCTTTTCTCGAAACAATGAAAGTTATCTTTTGTAGACTTTTCTCATAACTATTAAAGATTTGAGTAAAGAATCTTACCTCTTACGAATCACATCAAAACAACCATCTCCAAAACGACTCTTTAGTGAACTCGAAAGCTACATAATAACATATATGTATTCAATAAATAATAATAGACTTGGCTAACTAGTAATGAGCTTTAACTAACTCTAGTTTTATAACATATGAGCCTCTTACTTCAAATGACATAACTAACTAATACTAACAATACTAAAAATCTCTCTTTGTGTATACTAAATCAACATTAATATTCTTGTTATACTTTAGACACTCAGAGTCCATTAATTAAACCTTCATAAGAAAATATTGAAACTTAAAACATTCGAAACTAACTATATTTTTTTTTTATCAATTTCAGCAGAAACTTAAAATGGACATAACTTCCTCATTAGAACTCCAAATCAAGCGTTTCTTGAGCCTATCTTGAGTAAAATTTCGATACGAACAACTTTTGTGAAATGGTATTTTTGCTAAAAATGCCCAGAAACTGCTTAAAACTGCGTTTTACGAAACTGCCAGTAATTTACACGAATTACACCACAATTCTCTTTGAACAACAAGTTTACTTACCTTCTATTAATCTAAACTAACTACTAACCAACTAAATACACATTTTATTCATTCAATTCCACACCCAAACAATTAACAATCAAAACCCCCAATTCAATTTCATAAACATAAACCCTAACTTCATAATTTGAAAAGAAAACTTAAATTAGTTGAGGAATTCATCTTACCCACTAATATAGATGATTGGGAATGAAAAATAACTTGCAAAATCCCCCTAATACGAGCAAATTACAGCAGCAACGACCCCCTTTGCTCTCCCTTGCGCCGCCCACGTCTACTGTGGCACTTCTAGTGGCGGTTTTGGTTGCGATCGTCGGCAATGGTGGTGGTTGTGTGGTGAAGGAAGAAGGTTGAAGACTTTGAGAGAGGAAGAAGAAGATGGTGTGAGAGAAGAAGAAGAAACGTCGTTCTTCTTTCTTTTCTTTCGTTCCTTTTGTTTCGTCCCCTTTTTTTTTTTTTTTTTTTTTTTTTTTTTTTTTTTTTTTTCCTTTTTCCCCCTTCTTACATATGTGTGAGTATATTTCCTCTTATTACTATTATTAGTCAAATTACTTACTAAACTTGTCCCACTATAACCATATAAATTATTTACAAAGTAATTCCTAAAGATAAATGAATTTAATTATTAAATAAACTAAAATATTTAATAAAATAAATATAAACTGTTTCAAAAATCGGGGTGTTACAAGGAATCGAATGGTGGATTGGTGGTACAAAGTGTCACATAGATATGAGAGAGATAGTGCGCGCACACAGGGAAATGGGGAAATTAGGGTGGGGAAAATTAAAAAATGGTTTGAAGAGGTCAAGTGATATAACGTGACATTAACAAACCGAAAATGATATAACGTGACATTAACAAACCGGAAAAAACAAAAGTCAACGTTGGAAACCGGCATAAGGTAGCTGTCAACAACAAAATGGTAAAAGTAAGGTAGTTTGGAACAAGAATTTTTTTACAAGATAGTTTCTCGCAAAAACATGAAAGTTAAAGGTAGTTTCGGACAAAAAATCCAATTATTTAAACCATTATAAGTAACAAGGCAAATGAACATATATATCTTTGTTAGTACATGTTTATTGGTTTCGCTCTTTGTGTTCATGATCTAGACCTTCATGTTCATCGTGCGTATAGTTCTCATCGTACGGACGTGTGTATGTACTAATTTGGACATTATGAGAGATTGAATTTATCTTAATTTATCTATAAATTCTTAATTTTATCTTTGAAAAAATAATAAACGTTAGATAAATTTTCTAAATGGTACTTCATCGGTTTAGGAATTTATAACAAGTTTACACTTAGCTTGGTATTATTAATGCTTAAAAGATGCGTATCTCATTTTCCTTTTAGGTTTTCCAACGTACGAAATTCATATTTTAAATAATGGATGCTAAAATTTAAGTATGCTTGACATTTGAGTACTAAAAATGAAAATAAAAAGTAGACGCATATTGGTACAAAAACATGTCGGATTTTAATGACAAATTGGTACAAAGAACCGGCTCTGACTTCATATAAGCCTATATATTTGCCGGAAATTAACCTTGTTTTTAAGCTGGATTTATCTTCAAATCATGTAAATTAATTTAAACTTCCTTTTGCTCCCAAGATGCAGGAGTATCACCTGTTGAAACATCAATAGCACTTGCCACTCTAAAGTTGCCAATTCTAGAGTTACAAGTTCAGAAAGCGAGAAGAGAACCTTCACTAATACTGTTACAGTATCATAATTCATCTTGATTTAAAAGATGAAAAAGGGAATAACAATCAAAATATGATTTAACAAAGAAAATCCTAAACAACAGTCCAGATTATTTTGAGAGCGCAAGAACTCTGGTAACGCACGTCACTTCTTGTGTTTTTTCCTCAATTTTGAAGATTTTTCAGTTCGCGACTTCACTCTAGGAGTACTTGTTGACTGCACAGCTTGAGAATCTTGTGGTGTGCACAGCAGAAACTTCTTGTTAGACCCGATATTCTGGCAAACCTGCTTCAGCATCTTCTTACCTCTCATCCATTTTAGCATTATCTTCATGTGTGTTTTACTGCTTAGTCCACTGATGCCAGCTTCCTACACCAACAAAGTTTTACCATGAGAAAAAATGAGCCTAAGCAGTAAGTCTAGAACGCTATTCTAGTTCTATGAGAGATTTTACTCCAGAGACACACATGAAGATAATCGTGTCACCAGGGCGTGGAGCCTATATTGCACGACCACTTCATGTAACGATGTTCATCTTTCATTGCCTTATTGAACCTACATGTAAGAAACAAATGTAGACCTAAAAGTATGAACCAAGTGTAGTTTCAGAAATTTATCCACGAAGCTTTAAAAGTGTACTGTTATCTTTGACCCTGCCCAATTTTTCTCAATCTTCAACTTTCATGTAAATTAAGATCTAGGGAAAGATGATTATTAAGTATGAACTAAAATCATAAAGGTATGGGTACTCGTGCATTTATCATACTACTATTCTACTAATGAAGTAATAATAGGTATTTAGAGATTAATAGTAAACTCCCATTAAAGGGGAACTGTAGTGATTAATAAAAAACGGTGGGAAGAATAATTAAATGATTGTGTGATCAAGAATCTCTATACTTTTGCACCCCTGAGAATCTTAAAGAAAAGGGCTTTGTCAAGAGGTTTCGTTCTTCGACGGCCATAACAAGAGAAGATGCCTTAAAGCTTATCTGGATTATGGGAATTGAGCTAAGACTTGACATTTAACTCACCTCTTAATTTTATTTTCTAGGTTATACTCCTGGGAGTTGAGTCGTAGTGTAGGATTATTGTAGTTCAGAATGTATGTAGGCCCCCCAGTCGTAAACTGATTTGAGAAAAAATTAGAAGACACTTGAGAGATGCACCTTTCGTAACATAGTTCTTCCCCCCGCTCCAACCTAAGTGTCTTAGTTCTTCCCTCCAATCCACTCTAAATGTCTTGCGCTTATATAGGTCAACACACTTCCATTGCTCAATTACCTCTTGTAGCCTTGTAGGTAAAATCTCACAACCGAATGTTCTTTGCGTTGATGGCTATGACATGATACCATTATAAGGCACACGACCATTTGCAATTACTTCATAAACAACAATAGGTCCCCAATTCTTGAGAGTGAGAGAGGATCATAACTCGAGAGTGAGAGAGAATCATAGATATCATATCCCAAAGATTGTACATTTGTACTAAAGTGCTTCCTCATGATAACTTTAGAGGTGAGTCCACTTCACCGTCCTCTATTTTCATCAGCCCAACAACACATAACAACTAGGACCTGGGCTTACCTCTGCTGAGTTGAAACGGGGAGAACTACAATTCAGATCTATTACAAAACCAGATAAACCAGGATTTTAGTGGGGCATTTATTTAGGGGCTAAAATGCACACCAGCACAAACCAAATAAAATACAAGCCAATATTTTCTAGTTCTGTCATTGAGAAATCATTCAGCTTCCAGAAACCATGTTTGCACAGTGACATACTGATATGAAATATGACACTTGATCTTAAGGTCTGATTGGTTTGATATGCTTTTTCATGGAAAATATTTTCCGGTTGAAAACGCAAATGAATACTGATATTCTTTGTTTGGTTTGATGGAAAACTATTGAGCTAAAAAAGGGGAACATGAGAGAAGGGAAGAAAATAGTTTTCCTCCAAATTGTAGAGGAAATTGTTTACAAATTACCAGGGGGTGGAAAACACTTTTCCACCTTAATTTTTCTTTTTAAATCACTTGTCCAACAGAAAATGGGGAAAATAGTTTTCCTCAAAAACGTTTTCCACCAAAACACATAAATCCTCAGTCAGTCACAACTCAAATGATAATCACTCTCTAATTGCAAATTCTTCACAAATCCAACATCAATTTTATCAGAGGACATAATAGCTACGGGATCTTGTCAAGTACTTGAGTTCAAAAATGTCTTTTAAAGACCTACTTATCTAGTGTAACCTAAATAAACTAGTTGAGCACTAGATAGTATATGAACTCCCTACCATAGCGACATTCAACACAATCCTTAGATTACATGCCTGGGAACATGATTTGCAATACGCTCCCGGTCAGTGTTCTTTTATTATAGAAGTAAATTGTATCTTCTATTATGAATGAAGATGAGATAAGCTCCTTTATTCCAAACTCCAAATTCTTTTGCTCCAAACTAATCGTGCTTTCACGAGCACAGTGTAGGATCCGATTTGCGGATTTCACACCCTAAACTCGCGTCAACAACAAAGACACTTTCAAGTTTCCTGAGCACCTTTTACCAAATAGACAAATTTCATCTTACAAACCGCAGTCCGCATTCATACACACTCTGCTACATCACCATCCCCAACCATCCAGCTCTAGTTCTAAATAACATAACTACAGATAAGCATAACTTGATTAGCAATGCACATCAAAATAAAAATAAACATACAATGCCATATTTCAATTCTTACCAAAATTATCACATTACTAACAATAATCAAAAGAAGATTATCCTAAACAACTGATTAAATACAATTCTAGATAAAATCATGAAAAATTCTTCTACAATGTGGAAAGAGAGAGGAGAGATATTAAACCTGGATGTTAGTCCAAGCATTGCCAATGGTGAGAGGACCACGATGCTGGACCAAATTAAAGAGATTCTGAGCAATGGAAGTAGCTTCAGAATACGGAACTTTAGGGTTTATCTTCCTCAGATTTTCAGCTCGTTTTCTCGACATATATCTCACCCAATTCATCATCATCGTTCCACCACCTCCCCCAATTTCTAGTCCGCCATTGTTGCTGCTCCATACTCTTCTCCACATTTTTGTTTCTCTTGATTTTTTTTCCAGAAAATTTGATTTCGATCAGATTTTATTCATTGATTTGGTGATGAATTTGATTTTTAATTGGTAAGAATGATGTTCGCAGATCGATGCTGTGCGAAAATGGAGGAACTGAAAAACTAGGGTTTTTGGATTTCGGTTGAGACTTGAGAGTTGAGACCGGAGAAGTTGTGGAGTCGAGAGTGTAACACACTAACACAGTGAAAATTTGGTTTTTCCTTAAGCACGTGATCCGCGCGTGTTTATGAATTGCACAATTACAGCCGCAAAACATAATTCAAGGGGTGAAAATTATTCGGATAAAAATCGAAATCCAATCCAATCCGAATTATTGGATTTGAATTGAGATTTTTTGAAAATTTGGATTTTCGGATCGGATTGGATTACGGGTAGTTGGATTTGAGTGCATAAGTGTTGTTACAGTATTCTTTGTTGTTGAACTGAACCTGCTGTGTGTTGTTGGACTAAACCTCATGTATTTTGTTACGTTCTGTTGCAATGAACTATGGCGTATGGGTTTGTTATTTATTTATTAATTGACGATGGGGTTTGAAATGAATTATAAATTTGTAAATTGTAAATCTATTGGGTTGTTGTTGTCGGGCTTGTCGCGCCTAATTTATTTCATATAAATATAGAGTTTAAAAAAACGGATTTTCGGATCGGAACTAATCTAGAGTTTGGAAATTCGGATTGGGTCGGATTCAAACTCTAATTGGTTTGGATTCGGATTGGAAAATTAAAAGCCATTTTTTTCCGGATCGGACTGGATTAAGCCCAAGTCCAAACCGTACACCGAACTTTCACCCCAACATACTTCAGTACTTGACCCGATCAAATGATGAAACAACCTCACTCAACCCGAAGTGCATTATAAATTAGGTGCTTGGATTTAGAGCCGAGATAAAATTCAATTGAACTGAACCAAAAAACTAATAACAAATTCTTTGATGTATATTGAAAATATACTTTTAATATTGGACAAAGCCTGAATCACTTGACTATTATCCCCTTCAACAATTATTCTAGAAAAATTGAGACTTAGCACATAACGAATGGCTTCTCTAACAGCTCAGGCCTCAATTTGTAGGATGGATAGTTTACTATTGAACATTGCTAATTTGACCTCATCATGTGTGAATGGGCATAGAAGGGATTCTTTATCTAACTCTGAGATTGTCGGAAGATGGAGTTCCCTCAAAACTAGATCAATGTTGATGCTATGTTGTTGAACCGAATCAAATTCTTGACAAACCCCACTCATGACATCAACGTTACCTACACTATCCATCCTGCAAATCGAGGCATGGGCTGCTAGATATAAGTATATGCTACGGTCAATACAAATTCAACTCTTCTTGTACATCACTTAAGAGCAAACCGTACTCATAACATCAAATGTTACATGCACTATCCAGGTTATAAAAAATAGTGCTAAAGCTCTGCATTTGTGTACTGTCACCAAAGGTAACAAGCAGCAGGTTCAACAAGCACATGACTTTGCTACTTCCTGTCGGAAAATGAAGAAATCCTTCTCTATTGTTTAGGTTTTGTATGTTATTGAGATGTCAAAAAAAATTGCGACATGTAAATGTTACTCCGTAATGATATGAATGAGGCATTCCATATGCATTGAGATGCATATACACCACTAGCATCAAGTGTCGATACAAATATAATCACAATATGATCATGAATGGTCTAACTTAGGACCTATTTTTACACATAAAGCATTCAAGTACTAGAAGGACTTATACAAGTTTAATTTGATTAGGCTAATAAGCCCCTAAAAAAGGCTAATAAACTCAGTGAAGAGTTTAAACGGTTCTAACTAGAATTGGATATACACCTAAAAATGTAGTTAGATCTTATAAAAAAGAGTATGCATGGTTTACTATTACCATATCATAATAACATAGTAATATAGTATGGAGAGATGAAGTGAACATTAATCTGAGAGGTGAGAGAATATTGCATATCACGTTCCTAACTCCTAAGTATATAATCTTAGCATTGTAAAAACCTTATAACCAAATACAAATATTTCCATGAGTCCTCAACTAGAATTTTCATGAAGATACTCACTTTATCACTAATTTGCCCTATTTGTATTTTTTCTCCAAAACAAAACTATTTATCCACCATATAAAACGCTTAAAATAATAAAAAAAGAAAATGAGGCAAACAATTTGCCCGGTAATAATTTATATTCTATAAGGGAACACTGAGGTCTCTGAGGACTTTGGTGTCTCCTAAAATGCCTAAAATGTCCCATGTTATTAATATTCTAATGGTTAAAGAAATGCTATTATTTTAGTGATGAAATAAATTTATAAAACTATGTTTTCAACAATTATATTTCCTATATATTAATGCACACATCACGCGCATGTAAAACTAGTACACTCGAAGCTAGGTAATAGCCTCATGGCTGACGGCTCGTTTGATAATAGGCCATAAATGGCGGGAATGGTAATGCATTATAGTGTAAATCTGGACTAGAAATCCAATGTCATTACCTGGTAATGCTACTTTTATCCCAAGATATCCATTTTATTCCTAAAATCTCATTACTATCCATTACCACTTGGGAATGTGGTATTGGATGGTAATGGAAATTTATAAAGGGAAACCCATGTTTTGTGATAAAGTTTCATTCCCATGGTCATTGACATGAGAACCTCTTTATAAATTTACACTAAGGGGTTGTTTGGCAATCGATTGTTGGCTTTTGGCTGATTTAGTTGGCTTGTTTGACTGGCTGGAAACATTGGCTGTATGTATTGGCTTTTTAAGTTGGTTGTTAAAGTCAGTTGTTTGCAAAAGCGTTTGGCAAAATTAATTGCGATTGTTGGCTGTTTATTAGAGAGTTTTATAGGCCAACAAGCCAAAGGGCAATCTAAAAAGCTGCTCCAGGCAACTTTTTCGTTTTGGCCAAAAAGCCAGCTTTTTCAGCCAACCAAAAAGCCAATAACCAAACATTTTTTTTGGCTGTTTGATCAAATTGAAAAGCCAAAAGCCAATGAAAAAGCTATTTACCAAACATGGCCTAAATTTTATTACCATTATCACTATTTATGATCACTAACCAAATGGGCCGATAGAGTCGTAGATGAGAACAAAATAAGAGAAAGGACAAAAGCGCTACACGTCCACGAACATCATTTCCTATTTTCCTTCCATAATTTCCCACCTTTTCTTCCCCCTGTTGAACAACAGGTATCAAAGAAAAGAATCCCCACACACACCCCAATCAGGTAACGACATGAACATACAACACAAAGCTTAAAATAAAGCAACGAAGAGAGAGAGAAGAAAAAAAATGGCGCAAAATCAAGGAGAAGGTGAAATCACAGAACATCAATTACAGCGAACCTCATCCTCTACCTCAAATCCGTCCCCTCAAAATCGTCCATTAACAACATCGAACACGAACATTAACGCACCATTGCAGCGAAGAAACGCGCCATTTTTGATCGTATGTAGATGTTTTAGCGTTATCACTGCTGCATCTGCTGCTCTTTGTATCGCCGTCAATGTTCTTTCTGCTGTTCGATCGTTCAAGCATGGATCTGATGTATGTTTTCTTTTGATTTTTAGGGTTCAATTTTTATGTTTTGTTACTTTTGTTGATTAGTTTTTTTTTAATGTGATTTTTTTTTTTGTGGTGTTTAGGTTTTTGACGGGATTTTCCGATGTTACGCTGTTGCGTTAGCGATGTTTGTGATTTTGGCTGAGACAGAATGGAGTCTTATTTTCAAATTCTGGAAGGTAGAATTTGTGTTTTATTGGTTTGAGTATTGTATTTTTTGGGGAATAGTTTCTTGTTTTTATGTGTTTTGAAGGTCAAATTGATCATAGAATACACATTTTTGGTTGAGTTTAAGTGGAATTTGCAATCATGTAGGCTTATTATTATGTTATTAATTCAAACAAACATACTATTGGATTATGCTATTGGTGTTTTGAGAATGGCATTGTCAGAAGTTGTTAGGAGTGAATCAGCTAAAAAAGAGTGGGGGTTGACTAATATACGAGTTTTTTTTTTGTTCTTGGTTCGTGTTTGCGGAGTTTGAGCTCGTTATAGTAGTCCTTAGGATGAGAAACTTATATATAATACCTAGACCAACAAAAACACTGGTTTCTATTGTGCTATTCAAATAATTGAGGGGTGGAATTCAATCGCTCACCAAGCTAAAAGCAAACAAGTATTAATTGTATATTGTACGGTTGTGGTGAAGGGAGTAAGGTATTGTCTTCTTTGAGGTATCAATTGTCAACTATCATCACTAGATGTCTCATGGGGATTTTAGAAGCTAGAAGTCTAATACCATGAAAGCTTGTATGGGGTGTGTTACGTACGTTCACCAAGCTAAAAACAAATTTTAGGTATATATTGTACGGTCTTGGTGATGGGAGCAAGGTATTGTCTTCTTTGAGGTGTCAAATAACAATTATCATCACTAGATATCTCATGGGGATATTGCAAGCTAGAAATTTAAGACCGTGAAAGCTTTATTTTTTCAAATTTTTGGGGGCTTGCTATTCTACAGTATGCTGTTTGTGCAGTATTTGAATAAGCAATCACTTATAGTGTGGAGGAGCTGTCTTCAAGAATCACATCATCATGCATGTTAATCATGTTGTCATGAATGTTTTATTTCCCATTCTCTGTTATTTCCTTCTGATTTTTTACTTTTCAAGCTCTACATATTTAGCATGCATGATCATTTTCTGCTCCAGAAGTTGCGTACCTCACTCTATGTCCTATGAATAGTTGATTGTTTATTGAAAATCTGCCCACTTCAGCTCACAATACTTGCAATGGCTGTCTTAGCTGTCAGTAATATGGGTTCAACCATTAGACTCAAAAACTAATTCTAGTATTGTACTGCAGGTGTTAGAGTATTGGCCTGGCAGAAGCATGCTGCAGATCTTGTACGTATGCTATAACCCTAGAGGCCCTGGATTTTATCTCACCAGAATTTATAGCAATTCTTGAATTCTGTCCTTGCACTTTTTATGTAATTCTAATCTTATATCTTGGTTTGGAGATGAAACCGAACTAATAGAAGCATATTAGTCATTTCTGTTCATACTTCATAGGAGAAAAAATGGGTAGAGTAGTAGTCATGAATAGGTAAGCCTGCGGAATGTATATGTATTAATAAGCTTGCACTTGGAGATATCTTTAGAGTATTTCTATGGTGCAGATTTGATTTACTTGGAGCTGTTTGAGGTTCAATATAGAAGTGGTATTTTGTCTTTCCATCTAACTAGTAGGGGAGGTTCTAAAATCTGGAATCTGAATGGGAAAGTCGGGAAATCATCTATTTATAATCCCCATATAAATTACTCGGTAATCCGGTCGTGAAATAGTATGTTGTAGTAGGAGTTCAATGCCAAAGGATTGCATTTTTAATGGCCTGACTGGTGTTACTGAGTGGTGTGTGTTGAATGTGATCTAGTTCTAGATTATCTCATTCTTTTAGGAAATTCTTTCAGTGCTTTTGTACTTCAAGCTTTCAGTGACATATCATATTATACCATTTAACAAGGTTTCCATCTTCTCTGAGGTGGGGGTTTGATTGTTGATAACCTTTCAGCCTACTATTGTGAAGAGGTTTTTACTTTTTCCCTTAACTAAGGTTTTGTAAGATTGATGAGGGCTACAAAGCTAAAAGACAGAGCATGTAATTGACTTGTTTGTTAGAGTATAAGTTATGCCATAAAGTAAATGTGTTAATCTAAGTAGGGAAAATTTATTATCAATACGCCTTGTTATTTACTTATTTTCTGGAAGAAACTGGTGCCTGTGTCACTTCACTTGATTGCTATTATCTAATACTTCTTCCGTTTCAAAATAGTTGCACCATTTGGCACTCGGTCACTATTCATCAATCAACTTTGGCAAGCTTTCTCTCATTGTTAGATAAGAAAAAACATAATCAAGTGGGATCTTGTTAAATTCGTCTCAATACGAGGATTTCAAATATCAACTTTTTATGATTTTTACTTATATGCAATTAAAGATATTAACGTTCAAAAAAGCATCTCGGTAAACGTGAAAAAACAAATTGTGCAACTATTTTGAAACGGATGAAGTATATATTAATTCAACAACTATGAACTAACAGCTATATTTCACTTGGATTTTTTAAAGTGTTGCTGTTATGACTAGAGCATTCTCTGACTTCATCGGAAAGCAGCGTGACCTGGTTCTTCTTCAAAGCATAGCAAGCTATCTGCTGCTTTCATGTGGTGTTGTGTATCTTGTATCGGTAAGAAGCTGAACTGAACTGGTTGTTTTCTGCTTGTAATCTGACTTTGTTATGATTTTTCTGGTATAAAGGTAAGCCTGCTATTAAACTGTATGTATTTTACAACATAAAATACAATTTGGGTTCAAGTTGCTCCTGGTCTGCTCACAGGTTTCGCTTCCATTTTGTAAATGGAAGTTCACTATCCAAAGTCGTAAGCCTTACTGTTATAAAATGGTGCTGACAAGATATATCATCAATATGTATTTTTATTAATCTAGAGATTAATAGTTGAAACTCTACAAAGAGTATGAAGAACTCAAGGCTGTCTCAAGCTATTACATAGCTTTGTTATTACAATGTATTAATTGAGATACACAGTCTTTTAATCTTGGGATATGCAGTGACACATCTCCTCATGTTGCTTCAAATAAACATTATATCAGGGAATCCTTTGCATTGGTATGCTCAAGCGTTCTCTCGAACAGAAAGAAACGACAAGGGATCAAGCAGTTAAGGATCTAGAGGTAATTGTCTAAATTCTATAATGTTTTTTGCGATAACTGGGATTTCTTTTTTGAGTGGAAAAATTTCCATCCTTTGTTCTAAGTGTTTTAGTGTCTATAGTACAGCCCATATAGTTCGTGCTGCTTTGGAATTGACATTTAGTTTTTCTGAACTACAACATATCCGACTTCTTCACAGGGATATTTCTTATAATTTCTGCTGGTTTAACATTGTTGAAACAATTTTTGAGAAGTGCAGAGAGCATGTTTAGTTGTTTACTAATGGCAAGCTTTTACAATAGTGTCAGGCTATTCTTTACAATAGCCGCTATTTGGAGAATCATTCTCCACTGAAGAAGTGAGGAGGGGCGGTTAGTTAATTCACTTGGAGAGCCCACACCAATTCCTTCTACTTTGTTTGACAAATAACAAGTTCCCTATCTAGCCTTTTTTTTCTTTCTTACAATAAATCGGGCAGCTTAATTCATGATTGTTAATTATTGTCATGTCAACCTTTTCTCTCTTCTTATTTCTTTGGGAAGTTGGGATGACTTGGTTATTCCTTCGATCTAATTGATCCTGATAATTGTTTTTTGAGTGGAGCTTGTCTCAATGCCTAACTTTTGGCCAATCGCAGGAACTGGAGAGGAAGCGACAGGAGCTTGAAGCTTTGTTAATTGACAATAACGTCTGAAAGAGAAACCGTATCTGGTTTTTGCACAGTTCCCTCATCTAGAGTTTCTCCAGAACATAGTGGAATCGAAGCCTTGAAGCTGACTGTTTCTGAACCCTTTTGTACAGTCTACTCATTTCGTGATGGTTTAGCTGATAGCGCTGGAGCCTAGCAAGTTAAATTAGCAGGATTCAATTTCTTTTTTGTTCTTTTTACTTATATAGCTGTATTCATTTTTTGTTAATCATTCTTGACTGGTGTGGATAAAGAGTAGCTGGTTGACAGAAAATGTAACCAACTAATTTTGGTAAAACTAGAATAAGATGTTTATTTTTCCACTAGTAAATCTAAAGTTTTCCACCTTGATAAAATCCTGGTTTCTCAATTAGGGAAATTTGTCCTGATTGATTTCATCGTAATTCGTAGTGAGCGTAGCTGATTATTCTATATTGATATTCGAAATTCCTGTCGATTACAGCCAGTTCTGGGTGACCTTCCAAATTAACTAACAATTTTTATGTGTCAAAATTGATTTTTACTGATTTAATATGGTTCTTGTTAAGATTTAATTTTTAAAGTTGGAAAGAATAGAGCCTAAAAAGGTGGGCTAAAAATAGTTTATGATACACTGGTTCTATACAACTGATTAGGTCACATTGACTACTTACTTAGAGTGTGTTCTATTCAATTAAATTTGACTCGTCCGAACTAATAGTAGATGTAATTAAGAACTTCCTTATTTAGGCATGTTCAACTTGGTTTAGCTCTTTCGTATGCTAAAATGCTAGCTGGTGCCTGGTGGGTCATAGGTTGAGCTTATATAGTTTACTAACCGAATTAAAATGTGTTATGCATCCCCCCAACAAAACAATCACTTATCAATTATCATCTTTACTCATTTTTAACTACATTATAATGTATTATTTACCTTTTAATTCTATCTATATATCATGTCTTTTGTATCCTCTACCCAATATAATTACGAAAACAACAGACCGCTTCGTGGAGCAGCCCACCCCGGTTTCTTTAAGGGTACTCACGTACTCGCCTCACCGGTCCGGCTAGTTTCCCAGCCCGCCTGAACCCGTCCACTAGGCCACCGGCTACCACTTTCTATTTAACCATTATAACTCCTATTTTAGACGCGAGAAGTTGATAGCCGTACTCAAAATTTAAACCAAACGCTCCCGCTCTCTCCCACACGAATCTCTCTCTTTCTCTGTGTTCTCCCCAGATTCACTACTACGCCTTCTTGCTGCTCCAGGTTCTCTCTCTTTCTCACTCTACTTCTTCTCATCTATATTTTCATTTCATTTAGCTTAGAAATATCATTTCTGAAAACACCAATTTATAGATTGCGTTGAAAAACCGCAAAATTATCCTAGATTTATCCATTATTCACCTGAAATCTGCATTTTCTCTATTTTTCGTGCAGTATGTTCATGATAACCCTCATTAGACGTTTCAATTAGAGCTTAGTATGTTATATTTGTGCTTTATGCAATTTTTCAGAATGTTTTTCTTTTTTTTGCTGTTTATTTAAACGAAATTTCTTTTTGTTAGCTACTGCGTGTAGAATTCAATTTCTTGTTTCGAATTTGTTCATAAAAAATTACCTGTTTTCAGTTGTAATCATGTGTTTCGAACAGGCTAGGGTTTTCTGGATTTGGAGAGAAAATTTCTTTTTTTTTTGTGTGGATTGAAGATGATTCTTGAGGATATATTATGTAATAATGATTTGATTTGGTGAAATGAGGAAATTAAACAATTTTAGCCATTAGTCCACCTTTAGAAACTTTAGCAAAGATATTTTTTCAGTTTATTCCTGAAAAAATGCCTGTTTAAACTGGAATGAATTGATGATTGAATTTGTTATGATTAACATGAATGATGATTGACATGGTCTTTAATCATACTTCCTAAAAAAATTTCGATGTTCTTATCGTCCAATTTTCTTTGTTTCATTGTTATAGTTTCCAAATTCAAGTCGGTTTGGTAACCGAGATCACTTGATATAAACCATCATTGATGGAATGAGGGAGTTTCAGGAATGAATAACAAAAAATATTATACCTAGAGTGTTTTTCGTTGAATGCAGAACATCTTTTTGGAGATTAAATTTTCTTATTTTCCTTTGTTTGGTTTGTAAAGCGTGAGAAAATAGTTCCCTAGCAAGGAGGAAAACATTTTCTTTATCGAAGGAAGGGTTGCCACATTTTTATTTGCTAATAATTCCCTTTACTCTCCTCCCATCTGTTCTATTTCTTTTGTTTTATCTAGTTTTTCTTGCAAGAACAAACAAAGGAAAACTAATTTACAATCATGTTCTCCCCCTGGGAAATTCTCTTCAACGTAAAGTTTTCCATCGAACCAGACGGAGCCATAATGTTCAATAGTCAATCAAGAGTTTGTTTCCTTGCCAAAGTAATCTCTGGATTTGATTACGATAAATTGGATTGGGTTTTGCTGTTCTTTGTTATACGTCTCTTTATGTGACACGAGCATTCTTGATGTAATGCTGTCTTGCCAAGCAAGAGCTCATTTTTATTTATCAATCTACATTAATATATGACTAGGCTTTCCTTATCTTTCACCATATCTATAATGTGATTTATCTTAATATCAACTTAGGTTCATGAAACATCATCAACAGTACTGAATTGGTGGTTTGATCGGTTTGATTCAAACAATAAAAGAAATGGAAGGAGTGTACAAGGAGCTAGATGAGCTAAAAGCAGAGCTGGAGAAGCTGAAAGAAGAATATCGGATCAAAACCGAACTTTCTGAGAGTCTAAGGAGAGCTCACTCGGACCAACTGGCCAAAAGTCATGAAGCAAAGTTGCAGATAGAAAAGCAGGCAAAGGAACTGAATGACAAATCAGAGGAGTTAGTTGAATCGAGGCAGCTCTATGAAGGGGTCAAATCTAAAATGCATGAATTGGAATCTTCTCTTAAGCAAGTTAGTTTTGTTAATGACAAAATCCGGATCGATACTGGTGAGAAGGTGCTGAAATTGGAAGGGGAAAACAAAAAATTGGTGTCGGCTTTAGAGGAAGCAACAGGAATAAATGACGACTTAGGGAGGAAGCTTTGCGCTTGCAATAAAGAGATTGAAGGCTTAAAAAACCTTCTATCTGACTCACAAAGGAAGTGCTTAGAAGCAGAAGAAAAGGCCCGAGCAGGAAGGGAATTGAGACACAGAGAGGAAGTTATATCGAAATTGGAGGAGCAAAGTATGAGCATCCAAGATCAACTGAAATGGAAGAAAGAGCAGTTTGAACATCTCGAAGAAGCTCACAAGCGGCTTCAAGACTTGTTCCAGTCGAGCAAGAAGGAGTGGGTATCTGAAAAATCGGATATGTTGGAAGAGATAACGGCCTTGCAGTTCAAATTGGATTCTCAACTTAGAATCACTGAAAGCCTTGAATCCCGGCTAAAGATGTGCAATCAAGCTCTTGCACAGGAGGAAAGCAGAAGGAAGACATTGGAAGTTCAGCTGTCAGAATCAAAACAGTGTTTCGAAAATGTTTTAGCAGAGTATGAGGAAGCCAAAGAGAAGATTGAAAGCCTCAGCACCAAACGTGATGAAGATATTGCAGATTTGAGGAATTCGCTTGGGATGAAAGAAATACTAACGAAGGAGATGGAGTACAGGGTTACCCACCTTGAACTCGAGAACAAGGAGCTCCTTGGATCTTTGAAAGAGCTAAGAGAAGCACAAATCAACAAGAGAAAACCGGATCCTTCTCTCAGCAAGCTTCGCAACAAGCTTAAAGATTTAGAGCAGGTGCACAGCAATTGTTCTCTGGCTTTGGAGGAAAGTGAAGCCGAATGGAACTCCAAGATGGAGAAGTTGTTGGGACATATGAAATGTTATGAATCTGATTTGAAGAGACAAAGTGAACAAGTAGACCAACTGAAAATGCAGTTGGACAATTGTCATTCTGCAATGGAGGTTTCAGGTGAAGAGATTTCCATATTACTCTTGATGATGAAGTCTGAACTTTGTGATGCTTACTCTAAGCTCTTCAAGTCAGAGGATCAGATTGAAGCATTCAACAAGGAAAGAGGAGAGAAGAAAGCAGTTTCTGACCAGCGTTTGGAGATGCGCGACTGCTCTCCATCGAAAGCTCAAGCTCATGCCAAGCAGGCCCACGAGGACATTGCATTGATGACTCAAAAGCTGGAATCAATGAAGTTGCTGGAAGAACGTGGTACCTTTTTGGAGAGTGCACTTACAGAGCATAAAGAAATGCTCGAAGAGTCATCCGACTGCCAACTTCGCTTGGAAGAACAAGTTAGCGCGATGGAAGTTGCTGTCAAGAATTTGTCCAATGCACTAGAAAAATCACATTCTGAATTGGCGGCAAAGATAACTGAGGCTACACAGACAGATATGGAGCTGCAATCATGGAAATTTAAAGCAGAAAGCTTTAGAACATGCATAGAAGAAAGTCGGGAGGTCTGTAAGCAAATGGAGAAGTCCCTTCTTGAACAAATTGAGACAGAGCAGAGTCTTAGAAAAGAGAATGGTTATTTTCAATGCAAAACGACAGAACAAGAGAATGAAATCAAGGATCTCCAGCAAAAGATCAGTTCTCTGGATCTAAAGTTGATGCAGAAAGAAGAAGCTACAGAGGCAATGAAAATGGAAGTGGTAGAAGCACGCAAAAAAGGTGAGCATTATGTCGAAATCCTGAAAGAAAAGGATGCTACAGTTGAAAACCTTCGGAAAAACATAGAAGCAATGGAGGAGCAATCCATGCTAGAAATCAAGGATCTCCAGCAAAAGATCAATTCTCTGGATCAAAAGTTGATGCAGAAAGAGGCAGCTACAGAGGGAATGAAATTGGAAGTGATGAAAGCACACAAGAAAGGCGAGCACTTTGTCAAAATCCTAAAAGAAAAGGATGCTACACTTGAAACCCTTCAGACAGAGATAAAAGCAATGGAGGAACAATCCATGAATAGGGAATTAACAGCAGCTGAATCTGCCAGAGTAGAAGCAGAAACCAAGTATAAACTCGAAAAGGAAGAATTGTGTAGGACCATCATAACAGAAAAGGATGAGCAGATAAGGTGTATTAAGGATTTCGCTTCATCACTGGAGCGGGATTTCATGGAAGTGGCTCTCTTTTCTTTCTCACGAGGTATAGAAGATACGGTTAAGATAGTTGCAGTTCAAGATGCTCTAAAAAAGTCCGAATCCCACATGAACACTGAGATAGAAAGAAGAAACAGCACAATTGATGTACTGAAAAAAGAGGTCAGTAATTTACATGGGAGAATGTTGCTTCAAGAGGAGTCTTTGCTTCAATCAAAACAATCAGTAAAAGAGCTAGAAGCTCAGATAGAGTTTAGGAAGCTAGACGCAGAGAAATTGTTGAACCAATTAAGCGAGGAACAAACTAAGTTGAAGGAAGTGGTGAAATGTTTTGAGCAAGAGAAGGTGGGTGCAACAAGCAGCATCAAAAGTTTGTCTTTCGAAAGGGACAACCTGCTCTCTTACATTGAAGGAATTTGTGAGCAATTTGGTGACTTTTGTACAGAAGATGTAAAACTTCAGGGAATATTGGGGAAAATATTGCACAACTCTGACAAAGATGATATTTATTCATCTGATGATATAATATCAGATAAATTTTCTGATCTTTTGCATATGGATGTGAAGAAGAAAGTTGGAGCAACTCACGATAGATCACCATTAAGAGAGATCAATCAATAGAGATTGTAATACGAATATTTATGCAATTCTTTCAGTTCCTTAGTTGTGTAACAAATTGCCGGATTGTTTTGAATGTTGTTGTCAGAAAACTGAAGACAATGTAGTAACAATTAGTTTCCTGTTAGATGAGAATGTAACATCTTATATTATGTCACTTGTAATCTTGTATCACTAAACGTAACAATAAGTTGGGTGCATTGTTTTCTACTTACTCCATTCTTTACATATTACAACATTAATATTCATGTACTCTACTTCAAACATATATATGTCTGCAGTTTAACTAATGATAACGGAGGAAATACTTACAAAATATATTTGCAGTTTGTATAAGCCACATAATTTGTGAGGTCACAAAAGCATTTCAATTCATCCTAAACCAATCCCGCCAAAGCCCTTTCTTTTTATTTCCTCATTAAGGAAGCTGTGGATAAAAGGATGAAAGTAGAAATACTTAATAATTAATTGTATTAAACAGCAACTGTCTTTCATAAATGCCTAATTTAATACCATTTTGAAGTACACAGCAATATTAGGTATACATAATCATGACTCTTATGAAATCTTGTTAGATTTTGTCTCAATATATATTTTCAACATCTTAAATTTTTGTAATTTTTGCTTATTAATAATTAGAGATGTTAAAGTTCAAGTTATACATCGATCATTGTATCTCAAGAGGGGGTCAACTAACAAAAAGT
Source organism: Beta lomatogona (assembly GCA_947646795.1). NCBI lineage: Eukaryota > Viridiplantae > Streptophyta > Magnoliopsida > Caryophyllales > Amaranthaceae > Beta > Beta lomatogona. Next base: position 89,096 of record CANSNZ010000273.1, read on the forward strand.
AGGAAGCCAATCAGCAGTAGATAGCTAAGGTTGATCATTCGCCGCTTATTCCATTGACATTTTCCCTTGTAATGATTCTACTCTATCTTCCATCCTCAGAATCGATGACAGAGTTTCCTCGAACGGATGCCTCCTATGTTATTTTTCTTACATATAAAAGAAAAAGGGGGTCAACTAACACAAAAGTAGGAAGTATTACATATCCATGACCTCTTTTATTTTCTTCTCTCCTTGATAAAAAAAAAAAAAAACCCACTGTAAATGCGAGTGATATTTAGTAGTTAGTACTCAATTTACTGCTGCGAAGGTAAAGCTGGTGAGCAGTGAAAATTCATTTCCTCCAAAGATCCCAACACCACTCCCTCTCTCTCTCAAGGAGGTTGAGCTTCCATAGTTAAAGAGTGAAGGCTTTCGAATCCAAAGCTTTATAGATTGACCTTTCCATTTCTCTTAGCATCAACAATTTGGTTTTGTGCGATTTCAAATAAAATATTAGGTATGTTTTCTTATACTATTTCATTCTTGGTTAATTATTTGATGGAAAATCATCGACATTTTTTTTGGTTAAGAATGTTTAGTACTACATATGATACACACCAAACCAAATCATGAATAAGAGTAAAATCACTTGATACACACCATCAAAACTAAGCTCACAAATAAGTTAAAAATAATTTTTAAAGTAAGAGGGTGTAAATGTAATTTAACAAGCCTTAAGCTATTAGTCTATTACTAGTAGTTAATTAACAGAACAAGTCTCATTTCTTGGAAGGTTACCTTGTAATGACCAGTCATGTACATTCACACTCAATTATTCAGAAACTTGGTTATGACTCCTTTTCTTTTTTTCCAAAAAAATTCAGAAAGATGGATATAAACTCTTCTTCATCTATTACTAGTAGTTACTTCTTCCACATGTAATGGTGCTAAAATTGTAGCATTTAAAAGAGTTTTGTGTAACACCTCAAGATCCACTAGTAAATATTGTCCTTTGTGTAAAGAAGGTTTTATTCTCCTCATCTTCTGATATGAAAATGATATGAAAAGCCAAGACTGTAGTCCTTAAAGGTCGCCTAAGATCCCGGAATCTCACGAATACTAGTATTCGAGAGTCGAGACCACGTTTTCCTTGTTCCTCCCCTTACCATTTTACCACTCTCCTAAATGTTTTCTTTTGTACCAAGTAAGTGTTTGCCAGTGGTGATAGGGATGACTTTGGTAGAGACGGGACCCGCTGCTCAAATCCCTAAGCAACACCCTGGGAGAGGAATAAAACCTAACCACCCCGAACCTGGCCTCGATCCAATCTGAACTTGTTAAAGTAAGAATGATATGTTTACTTTTTATACCAATCTGAACGTGCTACTAATTACTTTATTTTTTTTTAATACCAAAAGTCTTGATGTATAATAATATTTTTTCAAACAACAAATATAGAAAACCTTCAATAGCATGGATGATGCCGTTCATTCTGGAGGTGTCACATGACATGTCGGCCACTAGGCCTTTAATTTCTTTCCTTGGAATATTACTTGTTTGTCCACTCTACTGAACAACGGTTCATACATTCAGTTCATCAGTTGATCAGAAAATTGCTTACTAGTTACTACTCCCAAAAGAACTCATAACCTGTATTTGCAAACCCAAAAGAAAAACACACAAAAAAAATGGATGTATCAGCTGTTCTCACACTGGTACAAACTATTATTCAGCTACTTGATTCTCCCATTCGTCAAGAAATTGAATCTGTATTGGGTTACAGATCTCAAACTTGAGAAACTCAGGACTACTATGTCCACTGTCAGAGCTGTGCTACTTGATGCTGAACAGCAACAGAGGCAGCAACTTCAGGTCACTAACACCCAACAGGACAAGCTTGAGAGGCTCAAGGAGGCTGTTTACCGAGCTGATGACTTGTTTGATGAGGTCGCTTTTCTGGCACATCACAAGAACCTCATGCCTGGTAATCGTGTCAGTAAAGAGGTTCGCCTTTTCTTCTCTCACTTTAATCAGCTTCGTACTGCTTTCACATTGCATCGACAGATTAAGAATGTCGGGGAGATTATGGATGATATAGCCAAAGATCATCGTGACTTTGGGCCGACACAGTCAGTAACTGTTGGTCTCCAGATGAGAAATAGAAATACAAGGGAGACTCACTCCTATATATGTGAGGAAGATGTAATTATTGGGAGAGATGAGGACAAACGAATTGTGATAGATATGTTAGTAGATACTAATGTTGAGAAGAATGTTTGTTTTCTAAGCATAGTTGGGATTGGAGGATTGGGAAAAACAACTCTTGCCAAACTTGTTTACAATGATGACACGATTGAAAAGGAATTTCCATTGAAGATGTGGGTTTGTGTCTCTGATGATTTGAATGTCAAATCACTTATTGGTGAAATTCTTGGAGCTGCAACCAGCACGGGTGTTGATGGTGGCCTGAACATGGAACAACTCCAGATGAAGCTTCGGCAAACACTAGAGGGGAAGAAATATCTCCTTGTTCTGGATGACGTTTGGAATGAGGATGTTAATGAATGGCTTAAGTTAGGAAATCTGTTGATAGGAGGTGGGAGGGGTAGCAAAATTGTAGTGACTACTCGCTCTGGAGTAGTGGCGAAAATTGTAGGAAGCTACAAGATACACGAATTGAAAGGCCTTTCAGAGGAAGACTCTTGGAATTTGTTTGAGAGAATGACACTTGAACCGGGGCAGCATCGAATGGAGGCACACTTAGTTGATATTGGCAAAGAGATTGTTCGAAAGTGTGCTAATGTTCCACTCTGCCATAAGGCTCATTGGAAGTCTTCTTCGAGGAGAGAGGGTGAAAGTAGGTGGCGATCTATGAAAAACATGGACTTGGCTAACGTAAAACAAGATGATCAGGTCAATGGCATACTACCTGTGTTGATGATCAGTTATTATAATCTTTCGGTTCATTTGAAGAGCTGCTTCAGTTCCTGTGCTGTTTTCCCCAAGGATTACCAGATTATCAAGGAGGATTTGATCTATCTTTGGATGGCACAAGGCTTCATCGTGCCATTAGATGATAAAGAGAGTTTTGAAGATGCAGGTGAGGAATATTTCATGAATTTGCTCCAAAGGTGCTTCTTTCAAGAGGTAGATCGAGATGACAATGGTGAAATTAAGTCATGCAAAATGCATGACTTGATTCATGATGTTGCTAGGAAAGTAGCAGGAACCAAAACTCACCATTTCTTTCTCGATGATTCTTTGGAGACCACAACTCTTCTTGGCCATCATTTAACCAAGATGAGAAGGTTACGTATATTTTTACAGTCGCCACATAACTTTGGAAGATGCTCGATGAAGGAGATTCTAAAATTCAGACATATAAGGGTATTGGATATGCATAATGCTCCATTAATAAAGTTGCCAAGCATGATAGATCAACTACTGCATTTGAGATATCTTGACCTCTCTAAAAATTCAAAGCTTATTGTGCTTTCTACGTCTATTACCCAACTTTATAATTTGCAGACACTAAAATTACGTGATTGTGGAAGTCTAAAAGAGATGCCAAGGGAGTTGAGCAATTTAATGAATCTCAGGCATCTTGATATACATGGTTGTAGGAGCTTGACTCATATGCCTCAAGGTTTGGATTGTATGACTAGGTTGCATAAGCTAACAAGGTTTGTGCTTGGGAAGGGCTCATATGGTGCTGATGTTGCCGGCATTGAGAGACTTGAAAGAGCTTAACAACCTCGGAGGCAGCATGGAAATCAAGGTGCAACAAGGTTGTACATATGATGCAACAGAAGTTAGGGAAGGGGGGTATCTGATAAACAAGCCACACTTGTTGTTTATTAGCATATACTGGTATGCGGAGCCTTATGAAGAGATACATATCGAAATAAACACTGACGCGCAGAATAATTCAGAAGCCTTGCTGCAAGGTCTCCAACCCCACTCTAACCTTAAATCGTTAAAATTGTGGCATTATCTTGGAGTTCGGTTTCCAAGCTGGGGGCGCTCATCAATGAACCTGGAAAGTTGTCTCCCAAATCTTGTTGAAATAGAACTCTGTAAATGTTCATGGTTGGAGCATCTTCCATCGATGAGTCAATCTGCGCCATTTGAAAGTCCTTGAATTAAGAGGATCGTTGGAATTGGAGTATGTGGAGAGCAAGAATATTAGAGAAGGAAGTTGTACAAAGATCAACAAGGTCAAGACAAGTATTTTTTCCGTCCCTTGAACAACTTATGCTATTTTCATTGCCAAAGTTGAAGGGATGGTGGAAATTGTCATTACATTCAGATTTAGAATCAAGGGAGGGTGAGACAGAATTCGAGAATGGGGATGATATTGTTAATAACAATAATGAGCAGCAGCAACAAAATCAATTGTCAAACACAGAGATGCATAATTCATATTCATTCCCTCAACTTTCTCGTCTAGTGATTTCGGGGTGTCCTGATCTGATAGCTTTTCCCCCGTGTGTGAAATCGAAACTGGAAACATTGACGTTGTTGAGTTTCAATGAAGCATTGGGACCAATAATGAATGATTTATGTTCCTCCGCATCGACGTCAACAGATAGAAGAGGAGGATTGAGGAATGTGTTGATAGATAATGTTGGATATTTGAATTCTATGCCCATGTCAATGTGTATAAACACCTTTCTGAGCATAAAAAATGACGGAAAAATAGAGAGATTGACAACAGCGGCGGTGTTCCGAAGTGGTTGCCTATCCTCTCTTCGCAGGCTTGAAATTTGGAGATGTGTGAAACTGAAGAAGGTATCAGAAGCAGGACCTAAATTTAGAGAGTCTGCCTGAGTTGGAGTTTTATAATGAGGATGAGGATGCCAATCCGGGTAGTAGCATTTCAAGAGGAGGAGGAGAGGGAGATAATGAACTTCCTTGGAGATGCCTTGCTCCCTCTCTTCGTAAATTGAGCTTAGCGTATCTCCCAAAGCTGGTGAAGCTACCAAAGGGGATGCACCACTTGACTGCCCTCCATTCTTTGAATATTTATTTTTGTGAGAATCTGGAAGCCATACCCCCATGGATAGACTGCTTATCATCTCTCCAATCCCTTATGATTCAGGGTTGCAAAAGATTGAAATCACTACCGGAGGAGATGCGCCACCTCACCTCCTTACAACGACTTGATTTGTATAATAACTCGGAGGAGCTCTATGAAAGATGTCAGAAGCCCACTGGTGGCGACTGGCTAAAAATCCAACATATCCCCCGCTTTTTCATTAAGGCTCCGTTTGGTAGGGCGTAAAATATTTTCCTGGAAAACAGTTTTCCTCTATTTTCAATTTTACATTGTTTGGTTTGAAAAGGAGTGTAAAACCATTTTTCCTAACGTCCTGTTTGGTTAGTGGTACTAAATGATGGTAATGGTAATGTTTTTTAGTGTAAATTTGTAAAGACTTCCTCACATTAACATCCATGGTAATGAAACTTGATGTCAAAATATATGTTTTCCTTCCTAAATTTCCATTACCACCCAATACCACCTTCCCAAGTGGTAATGGATGGTAATGAAATTTTAGGGAGAAAATAGGTGTTTTGGAATAAAATAGCATTACCATGGATGTTGACATGGGAATGCCTTCATAAGTTTGCACTAAAAAACATTACCATTACTACCATTTAATACCGTTAACCAAACGGGCCGTAAGAGTAAAATTACTCTCCCAATTATGGAAAACCATTTTCCCTTCAAAATGAAGGGAAAACTGTTTTTCTTCCTTTTTCTTATCTCTCTTGTACACTCCTTTCACTACCTCCTTACTTTCCCTTTCAATTTCCTTTCATTTATCATTTTTCTTACATGGAACAAACAACGGAAAACTAATTTTGGAATTGTGTTTTCCATTGTAAATTATTGTCCATGAAAATCATTTTACACTGAAATTGTTTTACACCCAACCAAACGGAGCCTAATAATTTGTGAATTGTGATAAAGAATAAGTTGAAGGAGATCGTGCTGTAAAGAAGCGTGGAAAGGATCTGATGATGGTTTATGGGCTTATGGCTTATGGCTTATGGCTTATGGCTAGTCCCAATGCTCTCAAGTCTAATTATAATACTTCTACTTCATAAATCATAACCCATTAACCCCAATGGCTCATTACTAGGAACCTTATTGAAAATTGAAATACTTCAACTACGCTCCAATTATTTGATATGCAATTATACCACATCTAATAGTGATTTCAATATTAGGTAATCAATCAATCATCACGTCTCTACCATTTCTTTATAGCTAACCCTATATTTTTTATTATAAATACATAGTAGGGCTCCTTTAAAGGGTAAACCATTTGAATTTTATATTCACTTTTTGGAATGCTTGGTAGTAAAAGGTTCTTCCTTGGTTTTCTACTCTAATATACGAATGTTCACGCTTGGGAATGTTTAACTTTAATTAATAATATGAAGTATTATCTAATTACCTTTTAGACTAAATTAAATTAAAGAAATTTGATATATTGAAAATGTATATCGAGATGAACCTAACAAGAATAGTACATGGCTATATTTTTCTTTATATATAGATCACAATAGATGTTGAAAGGGTAGTTAATGAATTGTGGATCGGGAAATTAGGCAATAAATTTGGGACAATCTAAAAAATAATTCCACAGGTCTATCAAGTATTCAAGTAGCTAAAATATACTTCCTATTGTTCTTAAAAATTTGAAATGAGTTCACTAAAGATTCTTTACAATCAAAGTTCAGCATATGAGCATACTCCAATACTAGATCACGGCAATCACCTTTCTTGACTAGGGACATTTTGAGACGATTTCAATTTGGAAAATGTTATATAAGCATTAAATGCATTTCATAAAATAGTATTATTTGATGAATTAATGACACAATCACACGTCAATCGATATAATTAATGCTTATTCATTGCTTAATATTTTCATTTTTAACTTCTTATATGTAGCCCTTAACATTTCCCTTCGAGATGGAGGAAACAGGACTATGGTATCCGAAGTGTTAAGAGTTCAGCATCAGTGACACAATCACACAATTCATCAATTGGACTGAAGCATGTACTGAAGCTCACTGCTTGCATTTGTACATAAATTGACAACATTCAAACACCCTCTACTCTCAAGTCAGAGACTAGACCCTCTAGACTTGAAAATATTTGCTATGTAGTTGGAGAAACTGCCATTGGTACGTTTGCTTCATCGACCTATTGGAAATTCTTTCCACTGCTGTCTTACTGTTTTAATTTGAAGGACGTTGTGAAAGGTTCCGAGCGAGAGAAGGCGGTTGCAACTTGCAACAAGTAGCATCGACAGTTTGTCTTTCGAAAGGGAACTTGGTCGCTTACATTGAAGGAATCTGTGAGTAACTTGGTGATTCTTGCACAGATGTAAAACTTCAGGGAATGCCGGGGAAATTATTGCAGAACTCTGGCAAGATGATATCTATTCATCTGATGATATAATATCAGCGAAATTTTCTGAAAGAATGAAATTCTCTTTTTCTTGCTTCAAGGGAATTCCCGCTTGCCTCAGACCCATAAGAATGTGAAGAAGAAAGTTGGAGCAACGCGTGATAGATCATCCCAGTAGGAGAGATCAACCAATAGCAGATTGTAATATGAATATTTGTCATTCTTTCTGTTCTTTAGTTGTGTAACAAGTTGCCGAATTGCAATATATGGTGTACTGACATTCTTATGTGTTATGACAGATGTGAGAAAATAACAAATATTGAATGCAAAATTGAAAATAAACAGACACAGATTTAACGTGGTTCACCAACGGAGTGTTGGCTACATCCACGGGCAGAGGAGAGAATAATTTTATTGATGAGAGAATAATCAGAATTACAGAGATGATTAATGGGAAAATCGTCACTAATAAGCTAGGTTAAAAAACCTATTTATATGCAAACCCCGAAAATCGCCAACCCCGCATCATTAAACTGCCGCCCGATCGGGTCGGGCGGTAAAAGCCAAACCAAAACCAGTTGCGGGCCCGATCGGGCGAACATGGCCCGAGTCGTTGTTCGCGATGCCGCCCGATCGGGCGCCTTACTCCCATGGCATGCTGCTTGTCGCTGCCCCGCCCGATCGGGCGAGCCTGCCCGATCCGGTCGGGCGGTCCGACAAAAACGTCTTCTGACCAGATTTCAAGGCACAAACTCTACAAATCTCCACCTTGACTTGAATCCTCTCACAATGAACCGTAAAAACAGATAAATGCACGCATTGAACACAATGCACGGATCCTCCCCGCAACCGGATTTGCCCCGAAAGACAACTGTAACGGATTTGTCCCTTAAGGACACCAGATTAGCCCCTAAAGGCTCCGGACTTGCCCCAACAAGGGCAATCAACAATCACGAACATTGAGCAAGTTCAAACAATGTTGAAACTTACTCGCGGGAACAAAGCTTAGTGAACATATCGACAGGATTATCGCCAGCACCTACTTTCTTCACCTTAACCCTCTTCTCACTCCTCGAAAATGATATCTCACATCAATGTGCTTAGTCCTTTCATGATGGACTTGACCCTTGGCTAAGCATATTGCACTCAAACCGTCACAATACACAATGGCCCGATCGTGATGCAAACCAAGATCACTAACTAGCCCCTTTAACCATATTCCCTCTTTAGCAGCTTTGTCAATGCCATGTACTCGCTTCAAGTAGTAGACAAAGTAATCGTAGCCCGCAAGTTGCCTTCCAACTAACAACAACCACCAAGAGTAAATACATAACCAGTCATAGACCTCCTACTGTCTACATCTCCAAAGATAATCGAATCGAATAACCAAGAACTCAAACACCGAGCATCATTCCCATAGATGAGACCAACATCGACGTACCTCGAAGGTAACGGAAAATCCTCTTGATCGCCCGCCAATGCTCCTTACCAGGATCACCCATGAACCTACTAACAACACCGATCGCATGTGCAAGATCCGGCCTAGTGCGAGACCATAGCATACATCGACTCCCTACCGCACTAGCATAAGGAACCCTACTCATATACTCCTTCTCCTCGGCAGACTTGGGTGCAAACGCAATGCAACAAATGATTATTGGAGGCACTTGGAGTATCTATAGGTTTAGCTGTTGACATGCCAAACCTTGACAAAATCTTCGAATGTAGCCTTTCTCGTGACAAGAAAAGCTTCCTCCGATCTCTTTCCCCATAAATCTCCATCCCCAAAATCTTCTTCGCCGCACCCAAATCCTTCATCTCAAACTCAAGACCGAGAAGACCCTTCAACCTCTCGAATATCAAACTTGGACTTTGCGGCTATAAGCATATCATCTACATACAACACCAAATAAATCCATGATTCATCATCCAACTTGTAATGATACACACAACAATCATACGGACTCCCGTTGTAACCCAATTCAATCATATAGCTGTCAAACCTCTTGTACCACCGCCTAGGAGACTCGCTTTAGCCCATACAAGGACTTCTTCAATCTGCAAACATAGTCTTCTTTATCGGGAACTTGGAACCCATCTCGGCTGAGTCATATAAATCTCTTCTTCCAACTCCCCATGTAGAAAAGCTGTTTTCACATCTAGTTGCTCAAGTTCAAGATCCCGATGTGCAACTATTGCTAGTAGCACCCCTGATGGAAGTATGCTCGACCACCGGTGAGAAAATCTCATTATAATCAACTCCTTCCCTTTGAGTGAACCCTCTTGCAACAACCCGAGCTTTATACTTGACCCCTCGAAGGTGAGGTCCCTTCCTTCTTCTTGAAAACCCATTTGCGGTGTGACAATTTTTCTCTCCTTAGGACGCTTGACTAGCTCCCAAGTCTCGATTCTTATCCAGAGACTCCATTTCATCTCCCATAGCAGCGAGCCATTGAGCGGACTCACTACCCGAGACCGCTTCTTTGTAGGTGGATGGTTCATGAGTATCTACCTCCACCTCCTCAAAGAACCTCGCAAAGGCATAAGCAACCATATCCTCAAAACCATACCTCCTAGGAGGTCCCACACCAACTCTTCTAGCTCTATCAAGTGCTATACTTGTTCGATGTGCTTCGAGATGAGGCGAGATGGATGACTAAAAGATTCGATTCGGTAGCACCATGTTGATCTTCTCCACCTTGGTGCCGTAATTCACTCCCATCATAAGTGACTTCCACCTCCACCTGTTTATCAACATCACTACCAACGGACACTACCATAGACTTCACAGTGGGGTTAAGCATAGAATTTTCATCAAATATTACATTTCTCGCTAAGTATTACTCGACTCTCGAAGGTGACCGCATTCTATAGCCCTTAACTCCATTCCCAAAACCCACAAATACACCCTTCTTAGCTCTAGGTTCTAATTTACCCTCACTTACATGATAATAAACAAGTAGAACCAAAAACTCTCAACAGAGAATAATCTGCAAAGCTTACTGCACCACACCTCATAAGGTGTTTTAGATCCCAATACCAAAGTGTGAGGTCCACGGTTGATCGAGATAGCAAGCCGTGCTTACGCCTTCGCCCAAAATCTTCTAGGTAACCCAAAGATTAGAGAGCATGCACCTCGCTCTCTCCAACAAGTGTCCGATTCATGCGTTTTGCTACCCCGTTTTCCGTGGAGTATTCCCGACAGTATGATGGCGAGCGATCCCTTCATTCTTGCGTAACTCATTAAACTCGCACCAACAAAATTCCGCACCATTATCGGTTCGCAGTCTTTTGATCTTCCTTCCAACTTGATTTTCCACCAAAGCCTTCCACCGCTTGAATTTCATGAAAGCCTCACTTTTATGCTTCATCATAATTACCCAAGTCATCCTTGAATAATCATCGATCATCGACACAAAATACCCGTAGCCTCCAAGAGACTCAACTCGGGAAGGACCCCAACAATCGAGTGAATATAATCAAGTGTGCCCTTTGTAGTATGCACAGCCTTTGGAAACTTACTGCGATGAAGCTTCCCAAACACACAATGCTCACATAACTCTAAGTCCTGCACCTTGTGCCCACACAGAAGATCCCTTTTTGACAGAATTTGCATCCCCCTTTCACCCATATGCCCAAGTCTCCTATGCCATAACTTGGTCATGTCTTCCCCGGGAACCTCGGATGATGCAACAAAGCAGCGAGAACCCCGTCACAAGTAGAACCTTGAAGAAAATATAAGGTTCCCTTTTTAATACCTTTCGTAACTACCTTCAAACCCTTGTAGACACTCATAACTCCACCTTCACCTTGAAAACTGAAACCTCTACTGTCAAGAAGACTCAAAGATATCAGATTCTTTGTCATCAGTGGAACATGTCTAACTTCGTTCAAGGTACAGAATGTACCATCATGAGTCCTCAATCTTATAGAGCCTATTCCAACTACTTTGCAGGCATCACTGTTGGCCATAGAAACACTGCCCCCATCTATCTACTCATAAGTTGAAAACCACTCCCTGCAGGGACTAATATGATACGATGCCCCGTAATCAAGAACCCAAACATCCCTATAATGTGACTCGGTTATTAACAACTAGGGCCGATCTTCCTCGAATTACCATCGGTTTGCGCGAGCAGCCAGTAACCTTCATTCTTGTCCCGCCGCTTCTTTTTCTTAGGACACTCATTTTTCCAATGCCCCTTCTCTTTACAAGTAATTACGGACATCATTAGGTTTAGGACCCTTAGAATTCGAATTTTTATGGTTCGATTTCTTTTTACCAGATTTTCCCTGTCCCTTACCCCCAGTGACAACTAATCCAGATGTCTGATTTTCTGTACTAGAACCAGATGCCTGATGACGGACTTCTCTAGTATGAAGAGCAGATCTTACTTCTTCTAAAGACAGACTATCTTTTCCAACAATAAAAGAATCCACAAAATTCTCATACGATAAAGGCAAAGATACTAACGTAATTAAAGCAAAGATCCTCATCATCTACTTTAACATCAATATTACGAAGATCTAGCAAGATAGTATTCAATTTATCTAGATGATCCCTCGTAGACATACCTTCCCCGCATACGCAGACCGAATGACGTTGCTTCAAAAGCAACTTGTTGGTTAGAGATTTTGTCATGTATAAACTCTCTAACTTCAACCACGCACTGCGACAGCAGGTTTCTCGCTCCGCAACTTCGCAATTATGTCGTCGAAAGACATAGCATAATTGTTGAATGCGCCTTCTCCTCCGAATGGCCATCTCGGCGGTTTCGAATCCGATGACTTCTTTGCCAACGGTGCCCACAACCCTTGTTGCTTCAGGTAAAGCACGCATCTTGATCCGCCACGCATCGAAACTATTTCTCCCAGTAAACTTATCAATTTTCACATTCATCCCAGACATCTTTCTCACCCGGATCGAACACAAAGCTCTTGATACCAATTTGTTATGACAGATGTGAGAAAAGAACAAATATTGAATGCAAAATTGAAAATAAACAGACACAGATTTAACGTGGTTCACCAACGGAGTGTTGGCTAAATCCACGGGCAGAGGAGAGAATAATTTTATTGATGAGAGAATAATCAGAATTACAGAGATGATTAATGGGAAAATCGTCACTAATAAGCTAGGTTAAAAAACCTATTTATATGCAAACCCCGAAAATCGCCAACCCCGCATCATTAAACCGCCGCCCGATCGGGTCGGGCGGTAAAAGCCAAACCAAAACCAGTTGCGGGCCCGATCGGGCGAACATGGCCCGAGTCGTTGTTCGCGATGCCGCCCGATCGGGCGAACCCGCCCGATGCGATCGGGCGAACCCGCCCGATGCCATCGGGCGCCTTACTCCCATGGCATGCTGCTTGTCGCTGCCCCGCCCGATCGGGCGAGCCTGCCCGATCCGGTCGGGCGGTCCGACAAAAACGTCTTCTGACCAGATTTCAAGGCACAAACTCTACATTATGTTAGAACAATAATATAATAATTCAAATCCTTTAATGCAAAAATTATACAGCAATATCAAGTCACAGATCAAAAATCGCCAATGCCGTAAGCTGATGCAGAATGACAACCCTGAATCAGTGATTTCCCATCCCTTCTAATCAAATCTGGGGCTTTAATTTCGCTCGCTCACAAACAGATACCATTACTTCCGCTCATTCTTTCTGGATGACCCTGTTTTATCAGATGGCTTGGGTTTTTGAGAAAACTCTATCAAGCCTTTTCGAAATGCTTGCTGATTAACCCCATTCTCAACCAGAATGCTTGTTGCACCTATATTATTAACCTGCAATTGACAATAATAAGCTAATAGATATTTTAAACAATGCCACTTAAGAAGGCTAGGTACATGAAATTTGATCAACTTGAGAACTATGATCATATTACTCTATAAAGCTAGTAAATGAATGATATGGTGCAAGAACTTTACCGCTTTAATATTCCTATCTTCGTCATCAAAGAAAAGCATGTCAGTGCAAGGAATCCTTGTCCTTCGATGGATTCTCTGAAAGTGTTATGTTTTGTGTGTATAACTCGAAAACATTTCCTAAGTTAAAGATGGACAAAACCATTGTATTAATTATGAACAAGTACTTTTTCGCGATGTCAAAAAAAAAAAAAAATATATATGAACAAGAGCGCACGTACATGCAAGCTAAACATCTGCCATTCAATCAGCCAGCTATACCTATGAGCAAGATAATGAATATGAAAGTGGACAGAACAATTTTAGTCACTCTCACCTGAGCAACAAACATTGATTGGATTCCTAATTTGTCAAGAAATATATTGGCTATGTCTGGTGTTGGTGATGTAGAAGCAATAGCAATAGCAATAGCAATAGCAATATCAATACCCTTGTCCTTCAGTGCATACAATATGCCTTTTACATGAGGATACAATGATGGCATTTCTCGCTTGGAGCGGCATTCACTATACTTGTAACACTGAGCATATGCATAATCACAAAAGTGGACAACGAAGATATTTTCATTGGTATATCAAAATGAAAACCTACTTTAAACTGAAGAGAAATGTAGTAACAAATTAGTTTCCTGTTAGATGAGAACGTGGCATCTTATATTATGTCACTTGTATCACTAAAAGTAACAATTAAATTGGATGCATTGCTTTCTACTTACTCCATTCTTTACATATTACAACATTAATAGTCATATACTCTTCTTTAAACATACTACCTCTATTTATTTTTGGGAAATTCCCAATGGTAGGCTCCTATTTTTTAGAATTCTCAATGGTAGATTCATCTCTTTTTTTTTTTCCCATTGCTAGCCCCTAGTTTTTATAATTTTCCCAAATGTAGCATTAATGAGACTTAAACTTTAATTTCATATTTAAATCTAATATTACTATCAAACTTTAATTTCATGTTTAATTCTAATATTTCTGTTAAACTTTAATTTCATGCAAAAGAGTATACCCACTAAAAAAATGTAGTAGTATACGCATGAACTAATGATGAAATGTTTAACTTGTATTAATTACTGCAAAATCAAGCTTTTAATGCTTTGAGAACATAGGAGTAGTACGGTAATTAGCTAGTTTTAAACAACCCTAATTACCCATCAAATTTAAAAATTTATAGTTGCACATGCTTCAACTATGAATAAAATACACATGAATCTATGGATTGTAGAAAAAAAAATTGGTAACAAAGTAATTAAACTTATCTGACAACCGTGGCGTGAGATAATCACTGCCCTAAAGTTGAATTTGCCCCGTAACAACACACGGACTCTTAGCAATCAACCTCCAGGGTTACACGGTTTCTACCTTTCCGGTGTTGACAGAAAAGTAGATTGAGAACGCTCTTGAATATTGCCCAGAAAACAGAAGAGAATGAAACAGAGGAGAAGATGTTTGTGTGTCTCTCTTCCCACAAGGAATACCAGAAGCCGAACCGAGAAGCCACGAGGAGAAAACCAAGAGATGCTCTGAAGGCCCAGCTTCTTCGTTGGTGGAAGGTTGATTTATAACCCTCAACCCAGAATTTTGGGGATAGTGGCCGAAAATCAGGAGCAAAATAAGGAAAAGAAAAAGGAGACTCTAATTTAGGAAAAAACAGTAACTTAATCAGTTACAAAAACGGTCATTAAATGCTGATATATTATTGACCCAAAACTGTAGTTAAGTTAAGTTTATTCCCCAAACCCCTATTCCCCAAACCCCATGGCCCTGGCCCGGGCGGGCGGCGGCGGCACGCGTGTGGTATCCACACATCACCACATACCCACTAAAAGCCTCATTGCTACTCAAATCAAAGAGTAATAGTTATAAACCTTACTTTTCCCTTATATCCTTTCAATGTGGGACAAAAGGCAAAAGACTTCTCATATTCTTTTGAAGCAAAACTTGAAAGTTTGAACTCTAAACTCCAACATGGATTTCCTAAAAAAACGAAAAGAAAAACCAAATAAAAAAGAATTTAGTCCTATGAAGTAGTCAAACTATTTTCATCCAAGAAGTACCACTAAAAATCAAAGGGAGTGAATTGAAGTTTCGTGAAAATAAAGTCAAAGAAAATGAAGTTGAAGAAGTGAAAAGGACGTATAGACAGAGAGAAGAATAGTAGAAATTTGAGGTTTAAAAGTTGCAACTGCAAATATTGAAGTCAATAAAGATTACCGGACAAAATCGAAGTTCAGTGCCCACAAAATCGAATTCCTCATAGTATTCACATAGACTAATGATGAAAAATTATACCAGTAATAGAGGAACATCAATAAAATAAAATTACTGGAATTCAGTTGAATGTAATTGAGAAATTACTTTACTTCCTTGCGTTTGATTGAGAAAACAAAATCCTATTGCGATTACATTCCAAAAAAGAAACCCTGTTGCTACAAGGCCCTTCTTCACGAACAAAAACCCGAAAGTAGTAAACTTGATTCAACCCCCAATTCAACAACCGTGGTGACCAATAAGAGGAGAATTACGATCAGTTGAAAGTGACAGAGAAAGGACTAAATTCTACAAGGTTGGATGAAGGATCATCAGTGTTTGAATAGTGAAGATGAAGAGTTTGGAAAAGAAGGATGAACGGGTGTGTGGGCAACAGTAAAAAAAAAAAAAAAAAAAAAAGAAAAGAAAGGGTTATTTAGATTTAACATAATTAGAGAATTAACGTACCTAGTTAACATCAACATCTTATTATTAACAGAAAATTGTCATTAATGCCACATTTAGCAAATAAACAATAGTGGAGGGCTAGCAATGGGCATAAAAAAGAGTTGAATCTGCCATTGAGAATTCTAAAAAATAAGAGCCTACCATTGGGAATTTCCCTTTATTTTTTAGATGAAAATTTTGATTTTTTTTAATATATTAATCAAGAAGGCAAATATTGCATCTAAAAAAACAGGGGAGTTATAAGCTTGCAATTTAACGAATAATAACGGAGGAAATACTTACAAAATTTATTTGTAGTTTATCTAAGCCACAAAATTTAAAAGCATTTCAATTCATAACCAAACCCACAGAAGCCCTTGCTTTATTTATTTCCTCATTAAGGAAGCTGTGGATAAAAGGATGAAAGTAGAAATACTTAACAATTAATTGCAGTAAACGGCACATGATTTTCATAAATGCCCAATTCGATACCATTTTGAAGTATTTCATATTTATACATTAACCTTAACAGTTAACCCTACTAATGCAAAAACATACAACAATATATGGCATACATAGTCATAACTCATGACTCATATGTACTCTTGTTAGATTCGTCTCAATATATATTTTCAAAATTTAAAAGCATTTCAATTCATAACCAAACCCACAGAAGCCCTTGCTTTATTTATTTCCTCATTAAGGAAGCTGTGGATAAAAGGATGAAAGTAGAAATACTTAACAATTAATTGCAGTAAACGGCACATGATTTTCATAAATGCCCAATTCGATACCATTTTGAAGTATTTCATATTTATACATTAACCTTAACAGTTAACCCTACTAATGCAAAAACATACAACAATATATGGCATACATAGTCATAACTCATGACTCATATGTACTCTTGTTAGATTCGTCTCAATATATATTTTCAAAATTTAAATTTTTTGTAATTTTTGCTTATTGATTATTAGAGATGTTATAGTTCAAATTATACATCGATCAATGTACCTCAAGAAACGGTTAACTAACAAAAAAGTAGGAAGCCAATCGAGCGGCCAGACTAGATAGCTAATGTTGGTGATTAGGTTATTTACTCCATTGACATTCTCCCTTCTAATAATTCTACTTTATCTTTCATCCTTGTAATTTGTAACCGAATAGGAGTTTCCCTCGAGCGAAGGGTTTCCTATGTTATTTTTTCTTACCATATTAAAAGAAAGGAAAATTTGTCAGATCAACCTTTTATAAGACACTTTTTGTCAGAAACAACTTTTTAAATTTTTTTTTCGTCAAAACAAATCTTAAAGTAAAATTTTTTTGTCACATTAAACCTTTGGCCGAAAAAAGACCATTGACTTAGTTTTCATGCGTTGACCACCCACGAAACCACCCCCACCCCATGAAATCAGCCCCCTCGCTTTCCCCCACCCTCGAAACCACCGCTTTCTTCCCCCCACCCTCAAAACCACCAATCCTCACTTCCCCCCCCCCCCGAAACCACCCCTTCCTTTTTCTTCATAGGGTTTAGGTTTGTTTGGGTGGGGATTTAGGGTTTGAGGGGCTCGGTTGAGGGTGGAGGGAGGGGTCGGGGTCGATTATGGGGGTGGGGGAAGTGATGGTTGGTGGTTTTGAGGGTGGGGGGAAGAAAGCTGTGGTTTGGAGGGTGGGGGAAAGCGAGGGGGGCTGATTTCGTGGGGGTGGTTTCGTGGGTGGGGCTGGGATGGTTAACGCCTGAAAACTAAGTCAATGGTTTTTTTCCGGCCAAAGGTTTAATGTGACAAGAATATTTTGGTTTAAGGTTTATCTTGACAAAAAAAAATTTAAAAGGTTGTTTCTGACAAAAAGTGTCTTATAAAAGGTTGTTTCTGACAAATTTTACTAAAAAAAGGGGTCAACAAAAAAAAGGCAGTATTACATATCCATGACATCCTTTATTTTCTTCTTTCCTTGATTAAAACAAAATATAACCCACTGTAAATGCTAGTGATATTTAGGCTTTGTTCTTTTGGACTTATTTTCAGTTCAGTTTAGTTTCTCCCTCTCTGTTCAGTTTAGTTAATTTCAGTTCAGTTCAGTTAATTTCAGTTTAATTTCTCTTAGTCCAAAAGAACGGGGCCTTAGTACTCCATTTACTCCTCCTAAGGTAAAGCTGGTGAGCATTGAAAATTCATGTCCTCCAAAGATCCCAAACACTACTCCCTCTCTCTCAAGGGGTTTGAGCTTCCATAGTTAAAGAGTGAAGACTTTCGAATCCAAAGCTTTAGGGTGCGTTCTCTTCACTTGAATAACCCTGAACTGAACTGAACTTATCTTAACTGAACTGAAGTGAACTTATTGGACCTGATTCAACTTATTGGATCTGATTAAACCTGATTGGAACTTATTGGATCTGATTGAAACTTATTGACCTTATTGGAACTTATTAGACCTGATTGGACCTGATTGAAACTTATTAGACCTGATTGGACCTGATTGAAACTTATTAGACCTCATTGGACCAGATTGGAACTTATTTGACCTTATTTGACAAAAAATTTGATGAGTAATAACATAAACATTACCCCCTAACATAAATACTATCCCTCAAAATTTATTATGACATAATACTTATTAAAATTTATCCTTCGGAAAAATAGTAATTATTAATTATCTCTTATAATTAACATTTTAACAAAAAAAATACTATTTATATGCTTACCTATACTCAAATTTCACCACTAATATATCTAATAGTCTTGCTTTGATGTCATAAAGCACTAGTAGGAAATCAATTAATTACATTTATATCTTTCATTGTTATTAGTAACGAAAACATGTTATCTCTAATTATTTAAAGACGAATTATAAAATATTATAATTATGATGATTATTACTGTTAACCTTATTTGACCATGATTATAATATTTTTAATAATAACATAATCAGCTAATATTTATATGAATAATAAAACAATAGATAATAATGCAAATATAATACTATATGATCATAGTGGTACTTTGATTAAAAAATTTAATAATAACATAATCAGCTAATAATAATATGAATAATAAAATAATAGACAATATTACATATATAATACTATATAATAATCATAGTGGTACTTTAATTAAATTTTTAATTTAAATTTATTGATCATTGATTATTTGGACCTGATTAGACCTGATTGAACCTGATTGGAACTTATTGCACCTGATTGTAACTTATTGGACCTGATTGGAACTTATTGGCCGATTGAGCACCCGATTGAAACTTATCTCGAACCGAACCGAACCGATTGGACTCGAAACTTAATTTATTAATATGAAGAGAACGCACCCTAAATAAATTGACCTCTCCATTTCTCTTAGCGTCAAAAATTTGGTTTTGTGCGATTTCAAATAAAAAAAATTAAGTATGTATTCTTATACCAATTCATTCTAGGTTAAATATTTGATGTAAAATTATGGACATATTTTTTTTGGTTAAGACTGTTTAGTGTTTAGTACTATATATGATACACACCAAAGTGACCAAACCAAACCATGAATAAGAGTAAAATCACTCCATACACACCATCAAAATTAAGCTCACAAGGTAAGAGATTGTAAGACTTCCATTTCTCCAAGACTCCAACTTCTTGAGACAAACATGAATTATCTTGCTATCAATGGCAAACTAGAAATATGAATAATTTGAAAAGGGTTTAAATGTATTTTAGCAAGCCTATTAACTAACTTTGACTAGCAAGCCTATTCAAAGCCTTTTAGTCCCCGACATCCAAGATAATGTTTTACTACTTTTTTGTGGGACTTGAAAACCCTCCACTCCACAGTCCACACGAAGTCAAAAAAAAATATCATGGACATCCTTTTCAGTGTTCACACTCAATTACTCAGAAAATTTACGTACCAGTTGTTTGCTTTCCTCCCAGAAAAACCCATTACCTGAATTTGATTTTAAAAAAAAAGAAAAAAAACATACACACAGAAAAATGGATGTAGCAGTAGTTCTCACACTGGTACAAACTCTTCTTCAACTGCTTAATTCTCCAATTCGGAGAGAAATTGAATCTGCATGGGGTTACAGATCTCAACTTGAGAAACTTAGGACCACTATGTCCACTGTCAGAGCTGTACTACTTGATGCTGAACAGCAACAGATGCAGCAACTTCAGCTCACCAACGCCCAACAAGACAAGCTTGAGAGGCTCAAGGAGGCTGTTTATCAAGCTGATGACTTGTTTGATGAGGTCGCTACTCTTGCTCAGCACAAGAACCTCATGTCTGGTAATCGTGTAAGTAAAGAGGTTTGCCTTTTCTTCTCTCGGTTTAATCAGCTGCGTACTGCTTTCACATTGCCTCGAGAGATTAAGAATGTCAGGGAGATTCTGGATGATATAGCCAAAGATCATCGTGACTTTGGGTCGACACAGTTAGCTGGTTTGCAGATGAAAAATGCTAAAAGGGAAACCTACTCCTATATATGCGAGGAAGATGTGATTATTGGGAGAGATGAGGACAAGCGGATTGTGATAAATATGTTACTAGACGATATTGTTGAGAAGGATGTTTGTGTTATAAGCATAGTTGGGATTGGAGGTTTGGGGAAAACAACTCTTGCCCAACTTGTTTATAATGATGATACGATTCAGAAGAAATTTCCATTGATGATGTGGGATTGTGTCTCTGATGATTTCAATGTCAAATTACTTCTTCATGAAATCCTTGCAGCTGCAACCGACCAGGGTGTTCGACGTGACCTGAATATGGACCAGCTTCATACGAAACTTCGGGAAGCACTTGATAGGAAGAAATATCTCCTTGTTCTGGATGACATTTGGAATGAGGATGACAATGAATGGCGAAAGTTAGGAAATCTGCTGATAAGAGGTGGAAAGGATAGCCGGATTTTAGTGACTACTCGCTCTAGAAAGGTAGCAGAGGTTGTACGAAGCCACAAGATATACGAATTGAAAGGACTTTCAGAGGAAGACTCTTGGAATTTGTTTGAAAGAATGACACTTGAACCGGGGCAGCATCAAATGGAGGCGCACTTAGTTGATATTGGCAAAGAGATTGTTCAAAAGTGTGCTAATGTTCCACTTGCCATAAGGGTAATTGGAAGTCTTCTTCGAGGACAGGGAGAAATGAGGTGGAAATATATGAAAAACACCGACTTAGCAAACATAAAACATGATGATCAGACCAATGGCATACTACCTGTGTTGAAGATCAGTTATTATTATCTTCCGACTCACTTGAAGAGCTGCTTTAGTTATTGTGCTGTATTCCCCAAGGATTACAAGATTATCAAGGAGGATTTGATGTGTCTTTGGATGGCACAAGGCTTCATTGTGCCACTAGATGATAGACAGAGTTTTGAAGATGAAGGTGAGGAATATTTCCTGAATTTGCTCCAAAGGTGCTTCTTTCAAGATGTAAATCGAGATAAGTATGGTGACATTAAGTCATGCAAAATGCATGACTTAATCCATGATGTTGCTAGAGAAGTAGCAGGAACCGACATCTATAATGCAGGCTGTTTCGGTGAGAAAACTCGCCATGTCTGTTTTGATCTTTCTCACAAGACCAAAACTCATGGCCATCATTTAACCAAAATGAAAAGTTTACGTACATTTCTAAACTTTCATATTGATGAGGCATGCTCGATGAAGGGGTTTCTAACATTGAGACACTTAAGGGTATTAGATATACGTAGTACCAGGTTAGAAAGGTTGCCAAGCGTGATAGGTCAACTACTGCATTTGAGATATCTTGACCTCTCTGATAATGGAAAGCTTATTCTGCTTCCTACGTCCGTTACCCAACTTCATAATTTGCAGACACTAAGATTACGTGGTTGTTCACAACTAAAAGAGTTGCCAAGGGAGTTGAGCAATTTAATAAATCTTAGGCATCTTGATATACATGGTTGTAAGAGTTTAACTCATATACCTCACGGTTTGGATTGTATGACTAAGTTGCATAAGCTAACAAGGTTTGTGCTTGGGAAAACAAGTAATTGTTGTTGTTGGGGATCATCTGGTGCTGGTGTTGCTGGCATTAGAGACTTGAAAGAGCTTAACAACCTCAGAGGCAGCATGGAATTCAAGGTGCAACGAGGTTGTATATATGATGCAGCAGAAGTTAGGGAAGGGGGGTATCTAATAAATAAGCCACACCTGTTGGAAATCAACATATACTGGTATGCGGAGCCTCGTGAATCCTACATTGATGTAATTAGTGAAGCGGGGAATTGTTTGGAAGCATTGCTGCAAGGCCTCCAACCCCACTCTAATCTTAGGTCATTAGAGTTGTGGTATTATCCTGGAGATCGGTTCCCAAGCTGGGGGGGCTCATCAAGGAACCTAGAAAGTTGTCTCCCAAATCTTGTTAAAATAGAACTTCGTGAATGCAGAAGGTTGAAGCATCTTCCATCGATGAGTCAACTGCGTCATTTGAAGGTCCTTATATTGAGCGACTTGTTTGAAGTGGAGTATGTGGAGAGCAGTAATATTAGAGGAGAAGGGGGTTGTACAGCATCAACAAGGTCAAGACAAGTATTCTTTCCATCACTTGAACAACTTAAGCTAATTGACTTGCCAAAGTTGAAGGGATGGTGGAAATTATCATCACATTCAGATTTAGAATCAAGGGAGCGTGAGACAAAAACGGAGAATGGGGACGATATAGTTACTAACAATAATGAGCAGCAGCAAGAAAAACAATTGTCAACGACAGAGATGCATAATTCATATTCATTCCCTCAACTTTCTTATTTAAAGATTTGGACTTGTGAAGAGTTGGATTTGTTTGATAATGAGGATGAGAATGAGGATGCCAATCCGGGTAGTAGGATTTGCAGAGGACGAGGAGGAGATAATGATCTTCCTTGGAGATGCCTTGCTCCCTCTCTTCGTGATTTGACATTAGGATATCTCCCAAAGCTGGTGAAGCTACCAAAGGGGATGCACCACTTGACTGCCCTCCATTCTCTTGATATTAGTGATTGTGAGAATCTGGAAGCCATACCCCCTTGGATTGACTGCTTATCATCTCTCCAATCCCTTACAATCTGGTTTTGCTCAAGATTGAAATCACTGCCGGAAGAAATACGCCTCCTCACCTCCTTACAACGACTTGATTTGTATGGTAGTTCGGAGGAGCTCTATGAAAGATGTCAGCAGCCTACTGGTGCCGACTGGCCCAAAATCCAACATATCCCCCACTTATCCATTAGGCGCTAATTATTTGTGCTAAAGAATAAGTTGAAGGAGATCGTGCTGTAAAGAAGCATGGAAAGGCAATCTGATGGCTTATGGCTAGGCCCAGTGCTCTCAGCCTCAGGTACATTTTAATATGCACTTGTCATATAATTATAATACTTCTACTTCATAAATTATAACCCATCAACCGCAATGGCTCATTACTAGGAACCTTATTGAAATACTTCTGAGTACCTTTAAAATTCAAATTATTTGATATGCAATAATATACCACATCTAATCGTGAATTCAATTTTGAGCAACAGGTTTTTCAAATGTTGATAAATAGCAACAAATAATTTTTTTTTTTGTTGCCTATTACAAAAGTTGTGTTTTTTCATCAAATAATGGCAACGAAGTTTTGATTTGTTTCTATTAGAGACCAATTGTCTCACTATTTGTTGTTAGATGACATCAAATTCTCAATTTGTTGCCATTTCATTACAATGAGTACTTGGTTTGTTGACATAGGAAACAAGTCATTTTGCTATTTGTTGCTAGTTGACATCATATTTCTGATTTATTGCTATTTAGAAACAAACAACGGCAACATATATTTGATTTATTGCCATTAGAAACAAGTAATTTTATTATTTGTTGTTAAAATAAGAACAATGATTTTATATATTCTAAAATTATAAATTAAAATTATCTCAAATGAGTTTCAGCAACAAGCCCTAACAACTAATTTCTAATGTGTTGCTTTTGGCAACAAGTACTCTTACCAAAAATTGTCAGAAAGTCTTACTAGCTGTTGCGAAAATGACATCCAGTTTTTATTTATTGTCTTTATAATTAAGTTGTCTTATAATGCGTCTTAGACAATATGAACATATTGTATTACCAAAAATAAAAAAAAATAAAAAATTGTTGAATTAGTTTTAGGAACAAAATACGGCGATTCATATTTGATTTGTTTACATTGAAAACAAGTCATTTTACTATTTGTTTCTATATAACATCAAATTTTTATTAGTTGTTGCTTTTTAGAAACAAATTATGGCAACAAATTATAGTTCATTGCCATGCTGGTTGCTCAATGACATCATATCTACAATTTATTCGCAGAATTGAACTTACGCTCCTATTCTGTTCACATTATTTCCACTTATATAAATAAGTTCAATTAAGTTCACTGAAGTTTTTGAAAATAAATTGCTAACCAAGTACACATACAAGATCAATAAGCTATGATAAATTCTAATCAGGCTATTTGTTCTACTCAATTTAACTTAATACAGAAAAAATAATTTATGATGTATCCAGATTAGTTCAAATAAGTTCAGATTGGTTTTAATAAGTTCAAATAATTAATTCTATTAAGTTGTCATAGCACGTAAGGAAATTAACTTCAATAAATTTCAATAAGATTAAATTATTTCAGATAAGTTAGTTCCAGTGAAGTTTAAATGAATTCAGATATGTAAAGATAAATTAAGATAAGTTCAAATTAAGTCTACACTGAAAAGAACGATCCTTAAGTCCAATTAAGTTTAGATAATTTTAATTAAGTGAAAATCAGGTGATAATAGAATTAACAAACCATTATGATCTCATAAACTTCACCAACTGTACAACTTATCTCAATTTCATGTTAACTTACTTCTCACATAATTAGTGGAAATAAGGGGAAAATGACATGACCTACATATGTTATACTTCCTCAATTTCAAATTACGTGACACACTTTTCTGGGCACGCTTGCCAACGCTTAACTTTAACTATTATTATTTGTAATTTCCTACATGTAAAAATTATAAAAAGTTGATATTCTATAAGTATATATCGAGACGAATCTAACAAGACCCAACATGACTATATTTTTCCTTACGTAAAAATCACAAAAAGCAGTCAAGGTAGAGTGTGTGAATAGTGCAAAAGTCATTTGAAATGGAGGAAGTAGTAATCTATGTAAGATATTGTTATAGTTCAGGGTTTACAAGATGTGACTCTTTTTTTTTTTTTACATGCAAATCGAGTAATCTTAACTAATGATATCCATACATCTTCAACATGGAATTCCAAACGTGTATTGGTAAAACTTGATACTATAGGTTTTTTGAATTGATTATAAGTTAGATTTGATATGTAAACTTGTTTTAGTTTTATTTGAACTTGGGTAGCCCCCATTAGTTATATGTAATTACTTCATCCGTTTCTAAATAAGTGCAACATTTTCCATTTTAGGAAATATCATAATAAGTGCTACATAGCTCAAAATGAAAAGCTTTTTCCTTTTATTTACATAAATGCCATTGCTTAATTCCCTTAACCACTTAATTAACTTATCATTAATTAACCAACCTAAAAACCATTAATTAATCAACACACCCACCCACCCAACCAACCAACCCCTCCCCTCAATTCAGCCACCCCCCTCTCTCTCCTCAACTCAACCCACCCCTCTCTCTCCTCAATTCAACCCACCAATCCCACACCACCACCAACCCGACACCACCAACCCAGCGCCACTATTCCGACACCACCACAACCACACCTCTCTCATCTCCAGATCTTTCATCTCAGTCACCACGCCGACACCTCCTCTCCTCCTCTCCTTCTCTCGCCTCCTCCATCACCCCCAAATTAAACTACCCATTTTTCCCTAATTCATCCCTTCAAACCCTCAAAACTCACCTTATAAGTCATACCCATGAACAGTTCGCCTGAATTTCGGGTCTTGCGAAAGGGCCGCCCATTTGACGGGTTCGAATTGGCAGCTGGGTTGCTTAGTTTGGGTGAAACTCATTGCTAGGTAAGGGAAAGTGGAAACCTCATCCCAAGGAGCCCCCTAGTGGGGTTTAAGTTTATACATTCTTTTGTTATCAAAATTATGCACATCTATTATTACTTTAAATATATTGGCTTTTACTTATAAGCTTTATACATTTTTTTTATCAGTATATACATATTTCATGTTAGCCGTCCCCAAATCATTTTTGGGACTAAAGCTTTATTGTTGTTGTTATATACATATATCATATCTTCTTATGCATATTTGTCATCAGTTTATACGTGTCTTATATATATCGGTATATAAGCTGATATAAAATATGAATAAACCAATATGAAATAATATTGGGTCAACATTTTTTTTAGTAAGTTCTAACCTCCTAAAGACTAATTTGTGAATAGAAAGCAACTCCAAGAAGTATTTTCACTACTTTGTGAATAGAAAGTAGCGCCACAGTAAAAACTTTTAAAAGAATTTTAAATTTCCCACCACTAAGTTTGCTAAGGCTAAACTTCCTAAAAAAAATACTCCAAAGCCCTAATTTAGTTTTTCACGCTCTGACCTCCAAAACCTTCGTGTAGAATTCGCTCTTCGAAATTTCAGCAACCCTCCAAATCCATAGTTCAGTCCTCGAGTTTTCGCTGTGCTAAGGTGA
This sequence comes from Beta lomatogona, assembly GCA_947646795.1. Taxonomy (NCBI): domain Eukaryota; kingdom Viridiplantae; phylum Streptophyta; class Magnoliopsida; order Caryophyllales; family Amaranthaceae; genus Beta; species Beta lomatogona. The sequence continues at coordinate 115,777 of CANSNZ010000273.1, forward strand.
GATTTCTGCTTGAATCTTGGTATTTTTTTCTGCACAAAATCTCTCTCAATTCAGATATGTGTTGTCAATTATAATTCGAACTATTGATGAATTTTGCTGGTATATTTTTCTGTTCAAATTTCACTTAATTCGGATTATTACTAAATTTCGCTGCACAAAATTTCCTCTAAAGTCATTTCACCTCTGGAAGGCTCTCTCTTCACTCCCTGACTACTAGTAATTTTCTCCACTTGTTGTATCTCTCCTCTCCCCACACCTCATCAAGTCATCAACCATCTTCTCACTAAACGCAGGCTTCCCTGACTTTGTAACGTGTTAAATATGGGCCTGGGCCGCGCCCATCACAATGAGAGAGAGTCCACTTCACAAGACAAAGGAGATTCCACCTTAAAACCATATGGCAATAAGGGGAGTAGCCCCTTTGCATTATAAACTGAGTAGCCCCTTTGCATTATAAACTGAACTCATCTCTCTTCTTTTATCAATGTGGACACTCACATGTGTTGTACGCTATACATCATAGCTTCAACATAACGACTTTGCTGAACAACCATTATTGCTTCCTTCCACACCAGTGGACTGATTATTGTTTGCTTGCTATCCAGAATTCAGATTATTATTGAATCTTGTTGCAAAAAATTTCTTTTCAAACTTTATTTGGCTTGCTATAAACATAGAAGAGTAGTGTATCCAGAGGAGTAGACTAGTGAAAAGAACTATTGACAATAAGGCAGTTAAAGAATGCATGAACTAGGGGCAAGGGAATAGACTAGTGTATCTGTATCCAAAAAAATAGAAATCCAAACTAGGTGAACTGATTTTTCTCTGTATACAAATTCCAAGTAGCATTATAGGAATAGCACTTGGGAATTACATCTTAATTGCAACTGGACATACACAAGGTGTCACATTTTTTATTACTCACATAACTATAGAAGCTTTTCTGCATCATCATCACTATTATTATACTTCGTATGTTTTATATTTATAATGGAAATTTTGATAAAAACATGTTTTACAAACACTTTTACCAGTATGTGTAGCTAACCTTAATGGAAACTTACTTCTTTGACTTATTTATGATGTGTCCCACACGAATCTTGAACTTATCTAACACATTCGTGAATACTGATTGTAGATTATATTGAAAGTGACAATTAACAAGTGGGCTTTACCTTTATATGTCAGATAAGCCGTTTCTCTTATGTATATATTACGAATATGAGTTGCGGATAAATATACACCCTCTATTGTTTTTGCTTTTTACATTTTCATGCGACATTATCCAATCTAATCTTTCGAGCATTACCGTAATATAGTCATTAGACAATGATGCTCTAAAATAGAAGTCACCAATATTATTCTAATGCTCTCCCTTTAGAAAGCCTCCTCCTATGCACTGTTAAATGTGTTGTTATCGATTTCAAAGACGAGTATAAAAAAATTTGCAGAATTTTGGATACATTTTTGTATGTTTGATTAGAATTACATATGGTATTTATACTAGTATGATTAGACGAGCTTGAACACAAGAGAATTTTGTGGTGTACCTCATGATAAATAATACTAAGCTTACATGTTTATGTGATTTTCTAGACTTGATTAGGAGAAAGAATTGAAGTGTGTCCATAGAAAATGTCGTGTTAATAAGAATAAAGAATTTGTGGACAAGACATCACAATTGTTTGGGTGAGTATTACCCACTTTTTAAAGATAATGTAGTTGGTTGTTTTAAGAACATAGGAGCATTAATTAAGTCTTATTTACATGTCTTCACCCTTTGCCAGGATGAGTTCTAGAACAAGAAATCTTCTAGTTTGGAGGGTGAAAATCCTAAAACAAAGGAAGAGCCGCTTTTGAAAGCTGTAGGTGGATGGAAAAATAGAAGATTATTTGGTTATGGAAGTGATCTCGAGAACTACTATGTGAAACCACATAACGAGCCAAGTTAGAGAAAGGATCGAAATGAGCTAGTGATTAATTTGCAAAATCATGTTGAAGTACTCACTTTCGAAAATTTGGAGCAAACAAAGGAGCTTGATGGAACAAAGGCAAAGCTCGATGAGACAACAAAGAACCTTAATGAAATAACAAGTGCTATGAAGACTATACAAGATTAAAGTTCTTTTCCTAACTCAAAATGTAGTTCTTCGCTGAATTTTGGATCATCTCCATCTTCATCTATAAACTATAATTATTAGAAATTATATTGTTTTGAAGTTTGGTTATTTTATTGAAATAGGGAACTTTTACTTTAGTAAATAGAGTTTTAGACATGAAAAGTAGGTACAATGGTTCAAATTTCTATTCTAGGTGGATTGAAGGATGCATAATTTGCAACTTCTTAAGGTTATTTAAGTAAACTTTGTTTTTTAGGCTATGAATCGACTTTCAATGAACTTTTTCATTGTTTTTTTATGATTATTGTACTAGATGTTTCAATTTTGGTTTCAATTTTTTGTTTGGGATCGAAAATTGACAGAAAAAGGTAGGAAAAAAAAAGCCATGATTTTCAAATTTCGTTGCTAAATTTGGCAACTAAACAAAGTAATTGTTGCGAATTTTAATGTTTGATTTAGGAACTAAAATAAATAATTTGTTGCCACTTTTTGCAACCAAAATATATAATTTGTTGCAACTATTAGAAACTAAAATAAGTAATTTGTTGTCATATTCAGAAAATATATTGCAACCATTAATAATAACTTGTTGCCATTATTAGCAACTATTGTGAATAATTTGTTGCTATTTCCAGCAATCGAGATTGATAAATTATTGCTACTTTTAGCAACTATTGTGAATAATTTGTTCTTAATTAATTTTAGAAACCAAATCTATGATTCGTTGCCACTTTCAGCAATAACCATGGATAATTTGTTGCTACAGTTGGCAACAGATGTACATAATAGCAACCAATATGGCTACCATATTTGAATTGATGCAACATGGCAACGAAATTGTTTTGAATTTAGTAGCCAAACTCATATGGAAACAAGCCTTTTAGAAACTACGATTTTTTGTTTCTAATTTGTTGCTAACTCTAGTTAGCAACGAATTTCTTGCAAATAGCAACAAATTTTGACTGTTGCTAGATTGAGTTATTTTTGTAGTGCTACGTCCATTACCCAGCTTCATAATTTGAAGACACTAAGATTACGTGGTTGTTCACAACTAAAAGAGTTGCCAAGGGAGTTGAGCAATTTAATAAATCTCAGGCATCTTGATATACATGGTTGTGAGAGGTTAACTCATATACCTCACGGTTTGGATCGTATGACTAGGTTGCATAAGCTAACAAGGTTTGCACTTGGGAAAATAAGTATTCATTGCTGCTGGGGGTTATCTGGTGCTGGTGTTGTTGGCATTAGAGACTTGAAAGAGTTTAACAACCTCAGAGGCAGCATAGAATTCAAGGTGCAACGAGGTTGTACATACGACGCAACAGAAGTTAGGGATGGGGGGGTATCTGATAAACAAGCCACACCTGTTGGATATTATAATATACTGGTATGCGGAGCCTTATGAAAAGATACATGTTGATGTAAGTACTGAAGTGGGGAATAATTCAGAAGCATTGCTGCAAGGCCTCGAACCCCATTCTAATCTTAAATCGCTAGAGTTGTGGTATTATCCTGGAGTTCGGTTCCCAAGATGGGGGGGCAACGCATCAAGGAACTTCGAGAGTTATCTCCCAAATCTTGTTAAAATAGAACTCAATAAATGTACCTGGTTGGAGAATCTTCCATCGATGAGTCAATTGCGTCATTTGAAATTCCTGAGATTAGAAAATTTGTTGGAAGTGCAGTATATGGAGAGTAGTAATATTAGAGTAGAAGGAGGTTGTACAGCATCAACAAGGTCAAGACAAGCAAAACATCTTCTGACCATTCAATCAGCCAGCTATACCTATAACCAAGATAATGAATATGAAAGTGGACAGAACAATTTTAGTCACTCTCACCTGAGCAACAAACATTGATTGAATGCCTAATTTGTCAAGAAATGTCTTGGCTATGTCTGGTGTTGGTGATCAAGAAGCAATAGCAATATCAATTCCCTTGTCCTTCAGTGCATACAATATGCCTTTTACATGAGGATACAATGATGGCATTTCTCGCTTGGAGCGGCATTCAATATAGTTAAGTCAGAAAACAAATTCATCAAAACCAACTATAAAGCTAGTTTTAAATTTTTGTAACACTAAGCATATGCATAATCACAAAAGTTAAATAAAAGATTAGGTATGTTTTCTTACCATTTCATTCTAGGTTAAGTATTTGATGCAAAATTACCGACATTTTTTTTGGTTAAAATGTATACTATATACTACACACCAAATCAAACCAAACCAAACCAGACCATGAATAACAGTAAAATCACTTGATACACACCTTCAAAATTAAGCTGACAAATAAGTTAAAAATCATTTTTAAGGTAAGAGATTGTAAGACTTCCATTTCTCCAACTTCTTGAGAAATATGAATGACTTGAAAAGGGTGTAATTGAAATTTGACAAGCCTATTAATTAAGCTATTATTAGTTGGCAACGTAGAATCTTTGACTTAACAGAATAAGTCTCATTTATAATTTATTGGAAGGTTATCTTGTATTCTTGTTTGTAAAGTGTAATGATCAGTGATGTACATTCACACTCAAATCATTCAGAAATTTGGCAATGAGTCGTTTTCTAAATTTTTTTCCACACGAATTAAAAACAATATCTTAGTTGGCAAAATATAACCAACTTATTAGTGTTCTTTATTCTTCTGGGACTTGAAAGCCTCAACTCAACACGAATTATAAACAAAATAATGGATGTCACGATGTAGGCCGTCGAGGACTCGGTCCTGTGTTTTCTTGGAAGATTATGTAATGACTTTTGATACATTCAGTGATTTCATACTCAATTACTCAGAAAATTTACTAACCATTTTTTTGATTTCCTCCCAGAAAACCCATTACCTGAATTTGAAACAAAGAAAAACAAAAACACAGAAAGATGGATGTATCAGTAGTTCTCACACTGGTACAAACTATGATTCAGCTACTTGATTCTCCCACTCTTGAATCTGTATTGGGTTACAAATCTGAACTTGAGAAACTCAAGACCACCATGTCCACTATCAGAGCCATGCTTCTTGATGTTGATCAGCAACAGAGGCAGCAAATTCAGCTCACTAACATCCTACAAAACAAGCTTGAGAGGCTCAAGGAGGCTGTTTACCGAGCTGATGAATTGTTTGATGAGGTCGCTACTCTTGCTCAGCACAAGAACCTCATGTCTGGTAATCGTGTTAGTAAAGAGGTTCGCCTTTTCTTCTCTCACTCTAATCAATTCCGTTCTGCTTTCACGTTGTATCGAGAGATTAAGAATGTCAGGGGGATTCTGGATGATATAGCCAAAGATCATCGTGACTTTGGGTCGACACAGTTAGCTGGTTTCCAGACAAAAAATGCTAAAAGGGAAACCTACTCCTACGTATGCGAGGAAGATGTGATTATTGGGAGAGATGAGGACAAGCGGATTGTGATAGATATGTTAGTAGATACTAGTGTTGAGAAGGATGTTTGTTTTATAAGCATAGTTGGGATTGGAGGATTAGGAAAAACAACTCTTGCCAAACTTGTTTATCATGATGAGGCCATTCAGAAGGAATTTCCGTTGAAGATGTGGGTTTGTGTCTCTGATGATTTCAATGTGGAATCAATTCTTGGTGAAATCCGTGCAGCTGCAACTAACCAGCCTGTTCAGGGTGGCCTGAATTTGGACCAGCTCCAGATGAAGCTTCGGCAAGCACTTGAGGGGAAGAAATATCTCCTTGTTCTGGATGACATTTGGAATGATGATGTCAATGAGTGGTCCCAGTTAGGAAATCTGTTGATTGGAGGTGGGAGGGGTAGCAGAATTGTAGTGACTACTCGCTCTTTAGAGGTGGCGAAAATTGTAGAAAGCCACAAGATACATGAATTGAAAGGCCTTTCAGAAGTAGACTCTTGGAATTTGTTCGAGAGAATGACACTTGAACCAACGCAGCATCAAATCGAGGCGCACTTAGTTGATACTGGCAAAGAGATTGTTCGAAAGTGTGCTAATGTTCCACTTGCCATAAGGGTCATTGGAAGTCTTCTTCGAGGACATGGCGAAAGCAGGTGGCAGTATATGAAAAACATCGACTTGGCAAATGCTAAACAAGATGATCATAAAATTAATAGCATACTATCTGTGTTGAAGATCAGTTATTATTATCTTCCTGTTCATTTGAAGAGTTGCTTCAGTTACTGTGCTGTATTCCCCAAGGATTACAAGATTATCAAGGAGGACCTGATCAGTTTTTGGATGGCACAAGGCTTCATTGTGCCACTAGATGATAGAGAGAGTTTTGAAGATGCAGGTGAGGAATATTTCATGATATTGCTCCAAAGGTGCTTCTTTCAAGATGTAGATCGAGATGAGTATGGTGACATTAAGTCATGCAAAATGCATGATTTGATTCATGATGTTGCTAGAGAAGTAGTAGGTACCGACATCTATAGTGCACGTTGTTTCAATGAGAAAGCTCACCATTTCTTTTTCGATCATTTGCAGAAGACCCAAATTCTTCGCCATCATTTACCTAAGATGAAAAGGTTACGTACATTTCTAAGCTTTCATATTGATGAGACATGCTCGATGAAGGAGATTCTAACAATGAGACATTTAAGGGTATTAAATATGCGTAGTGCCAGGTTAGAAACGTTGCCAAGCATGATAGGCCAACTACTGCATTTGAGATATCTTGACCTCTCTAAAAATGGCAGTCTTATAGCGCTTCCTATGTCCATTACCCGACTTTGTAATCTGCAAACATTAAAATTACGTGATTGTGAAAGCCTAAAAGAGTTGCCAAGGGAGTTGAGCAATTTAATGAATCTCAGGCATCTTGATATACATCATTGTCGGAGTTTGACTCACATACCTCAAGGTTTGGATTGTATGACTAGGTTGCATAAGCTAACAAGGTTTGTGCTTGGGAGGGGGTCATCTGGGGTTGCTGGCATTAGAGACTTGAAAGAGCTTAACAACCTCAGAGGCAGCATGGAATTCAAGGTGCAACGAGGTTGTACATATGATGCAGCAGAAGTTAGGGAAGGGGGGTATCTAATAAACAAGCCACACCTGTTGAAAATCAACATATACTGGTATGCGGAGCGTTATGGTCGCATAGATATTGATGTAATTAGTGAAGCAGAGAATTATTCGGAAGCATTACTGCAAGCCCTCCAACCCCACTCTAATCTTAGAAAGTTAAGGTTGGATCATTATCCTGGCGATCGGTTCCCAAGTTGGGGGGGCTCATTAAGGAACCTAAAAAGTTGTCTCCCAAATCTTGTTAAAATAGAACTCCTTGATTGTAGAAGGTTGGAGCATATTCCATCAATGAGTCAGCTGCGTCATTTGAAAGTCCTTATATTAAGAGAATTGTTCAAAGTGGAGTATGTGGAGAGCAGTAATATTAGAGGCTTTCCGTCCCTTGAAAAACTTGTGCTATATAGACTGCCAAAGTTGAAGAGATGGTGGAAATCATCATCACATTCAGATATAGAATCAGAGGAGGGTGAGTCAGAATTGGAGAACGGCAATGATATAGTTAATAACAATAATGAGCAGCAACAAGAAAAACAATTGTCAACCGCAGAGATGCTTAATTCATATTCATTCCCTCAACTTGCTTGTCTAGAGATTTCGGGTTGTGATCAGTTGGATTTGTTTGATAATGAGGATGAGGACGAGGATGCCAATCCGGGTAGTAGGATTTGCAGAGAAGGAGGAGGAGATAATGATCTTCCTTGGAGATGCCTTACTCCCTCTCTTCGTGAATTGGAATTATCTTATCTCCCAAAGTTGGTGAAGCTACCAAAGGGGATGCACCACTTGACTGCCCTCCATTCTCTTCATATTTATAGTTGTGAGAATCTGGAAGCGATACCCCCTTGGATAGACTGCTTATCATCTCTCCAATCCCTTAAAATTGGGGGTTGTAAAAGATTGAAATCACTGCCGGAAGAGATGCGCCACCTCACCTCCTTACAAAGACTTTATATGAAGGATAACTCAAAGGAGCTCTATAAAAGATGTCAGGAGCCCATTGGTGCCGACTGGCCCAAGATCCAACATATCCCCCACTCTTACATAGGCTTCTAATAATTTGTGATAAAGAATAAAGTGAAGGAGATCGTGCTGTGAAGAAGCGTGGAAAGGCAATCTGATGGCTTATGGTTAGCCCCAGTGCTCTCAAGTACATTTAAATATGCACTTTAATTTTTAGTATAATTATAGTACTTCTCCTTCATAAATCATAACCCATTAACCCCAATGGCTCATTACTAGGAACCTTATTGAAATACTTCAACTACGTTCAAATTATTTGATATGCAATTATCCCACATCTAATCATGAATTCAGTTTTAGATAATCAAGTTTTATTACTCTAGTTGTCTTTTGCTTTCAATCATCACGTCTCTACCATTTCTTTATAGCTAACCCTATATTTTATTATAAATACATACTAGGGCTCCTTTAAAGGATAAACCATTATATTATATTCACTTTTTTTTTTTGGAATGCTTGGTAAAATGGGTAAAAGGTACTTCCTTGGTTCTTTTTCTACTCTAATATACGAATTTTCATGCTTGGGAATGTTTAACTTTAATTAGTAATATGAAGTATTTAATTACCTTTTAGACTAAGTTAAAGAAATTTGATATATTGAAAATGTATATCTATATGAACCTAACAAATCCACCTGACTATATTTTTCTTTATGTACAAATCACAGTAGATGTTGAAAGGGTAGTTAATGGATTGTGTAATAACTCATAAGTTGCAATTTAAAAAGAACGAAGGAAATATATATGACCCTCTAGTTTTTTTAATTTTTTATTGTTCATAATATCTTTACTTGCTACATACTCCCTTTTATTCTTTTATCTTTCCCACTTGGAATCTTGACATTATTTACAGCTAGAAATAATCTTCTAAATTCTTCTCAATAGATAAGAAAAAAATACAATCATGTGGGTCTTGTTTGATTCGTTTCAATGATTATTTTATTAATATTCGATATTCATAATTTTATTTATATGCAATAAAAGATATTTAAACTCAAATAAGTGTATTCGCGAACGCGTACAGATAAAGTAACAAAGATAAAAAGTTACACAGGGAGTCAGGGAGTATAACACTCTTAAATTTCTTTATTAACATGTTACATACTCTCTATCTTTCTTAGTTTGCCTGTTTTGACTATGCATGTTTGCCAATGCATTTGCTTCATCAACCTATTGGAAATTCTCTCCATTGTTTTCATACTGTTTTAATTTGAAGGAAGTGGTGAAAGGTTTTGAGCAAGAGAAGGCGGCTGCAACGAGCAGTATCGAAAGTTTGTCTTTTGAAAGGGAACCTGCTCGCTTACATTGAAGGAATCTGTGAGCAATTTGGTGATTTTTGCACAGATGTAAACCTTCAGGGAATGACGGGTAAATAATTGCAGAACTCTGGCAATGATGATATCTATTCATCTGATGATATAACACCAGGAAAATTCTCTGATCTTGTGCATAAGGATGTGAAGAAGAATGTCGAAGCAACGCGTGATAGATCACCAGTAAGAGAGATAAAACATGTAGCAGATTGTAATATGAATATTTATGTCATTCTTTCAGTTCTTTAGTTCTGTAACAAGTTGCTGAATTGTAATATATGGTATACTGACATTCTTATGTTGGAACAAAAATATAATAATTCAAATCCTTTACTGCAAAAATTATAGAGCAATATCAAGTCACAGATCAAAAATCGCCAATGCCGTAAGCTGATGCAGAATGACAGCCCTGACTCATTGATTTCCCATCCCCTTCTAATCAAATCTGGGTCTTTAATTTAGCTCGCTCACAAACAGATAACATTACTTCTGCTCATTCTTTTGGGATGACCCTGTTTTATCAGATGCCTTAGCTTGGGTTTTCGAGAAAACTCTATCAAGCCTTTTTGAAATGCATGTTTGGTTGCTAGATTTAGGGAAAACTCCTCAACTAGGATAGTCCTATTATGATTAGGAAACCTATCCAGAGTATAATTCTAGGAACAAAATTGTATGGGGGCTGTATAAGTTCCTTACCGGTCCATGTTAGACCGGCATTGACCATCATGGTCAACTCAGTCAGAGGAATCCCATTTCACTAGGATATGTATCAGCCATGCCGGCATATTGCACATGCCGATTATCTCGATATACCTAACCGGTCTCTGTCATCTGGGTCGTTGCCAAATGGGCCTGGATTGATCCAGTACTTACATCGTACGCCTATGGGCCTAAAGATAAGTATCAGAAAAGGATAGAAATGTATCCAACCAATAGGAGCAGTGTCCTACCTTGCGAAGGACACTGCCGGCTCCTATAAATACCCCCATGATCTGAGTCATAAGGTATGTTCACATATACTAATATAAAATACTTGAGACATCCCGTCTTTACCCTTTACTGACTTAGGCATCGGAGGGGCGTTCCTCGGATCAACCCCCGAGGTTAGTTTACGTGTTTTGCCTTGCAAGACATCAAACCGGCTTATTAAACCAAGGAGAGACCGGTTCATTCCCTCTAGTTTATTCCATATCGGAACAAAAATATATCTTAACTATATTTATATTCTATCACTGATTAACCCATTCTCAACCAGAATGCTTGTTGCACCCATATTATTAACCTGCAATTGACAATAAGCTAATAGATATTTAAAGAATGCCACCAAAGAAGGCTTGGTACATGAAATTCGATCAAGTTGAGAACTTTATATGATCATATTATGTATAAAGCTAGTAAATGAATGATATGGCGCAAGAATTCTACCGTTTTAATATTCCTATCTTCATCATCAAAGAAAAGCATGTCAGTGTAAGGAATCCTTGTCCTTTGATGGATTCTCTTAAGTGTTTTGTTTTGTGTGTATAACTCGAAAATATTTCCCAAGTCAAAGAAGGACACAACCATTATATTAATTATGAACAAGAGCAAGTAAATGCAAGCAAAACATCTTCTGACCATTCAATCAGCCAGCTATACCGATGAGCAAGATAATTATTAGGTTAACCTCATTAGGTTAACCCTGGCATTATATATATATATATATATATATATATATATATATATATATATATATATATATATATATATATATATATATATATATAGAGAGAGAGAGAGAGAGAGGGTTACAATACAGACCTAATACAAATAGAATTCCTTTCTATCTTGTGTACATACACTAATAATAATAAACATGAAAGTGGATGCCTCATTAAGCAAGATAATGAATATTGGTCACTCTCACCTAAGCAACAAACATTTATTGGATGCCTAATTTGTCAATAAATGTCTTGGCTATGTCTGGTGTTGGTGATCTAGAAGCAATAGCAAAATCAATATCCTTGTCCTTCAGTGCATACAATATGCGTTTTACATGAGGATACAATGATGGCATTTCTCGCTTGGAGCGCGCATTCACTATAGTTAAGTCAGAAAACAAATTCATCAAAACCAAGTATAAAGCTAGTTTTAAAACTTTAATACTGAGCATATGCATAATCACAAAAGTGGACAACGAGGACGTTGTCACTGGTAGAGATGGCAATGGGTCCTGGACCCGCCCCAGACCCGCTAGGACCCGACCCATTTATAAGGGTCTAGGTCCATAAATTTTAGACCCAACGGGTCCGGATCTGGTCTGGGTCCATGCCAGACCCAGACCCACCCCGTAGACCCATTTACATAATAAAAAAAAAAAAAATACCTAAACTCTAAGGTTTTATGAGTTGTGATTTTGTGAACTCGTGAGTGTTGTAACTCCATCTAAGACTTGTAACTTTGTAAGTTGTAACATTCTAAGATTTTATGAGTTAATTTTTAAAATTTTGTTTAGATAATGCTTTACCCATAGATGCATGATCTATATATATTAGTGCGAAATTTTTTAATTACATAGACTCAAAAATGTAATGAAAACTAAAAACTAAGAAGGACCCAGTTAGGACCCATGGACCCGCTAGACCCAGCGGGTCTAGGTCTGAAAAATCTAGACCCAGCGGGTCTGGGACGGGTCTGTGTCTGTAAAAAAATAAACGGGTCTGGGTGGACCCGACCTATTGCCATCCCTAGTCACTGGTATATCAAAATGAAAACCTACTTTAAACTGAAGAGAATGTAGTAACAATTAGTTTCCTGTTAGATGAGAACGTAATATCTTATATTATGTCACTTGTATCCCTAAACGTAACAAATTGCTATCTACTTACTCCATTCTTTACATATTACAATATTAATATTCATATACTCTTCCTTTCAAAAAAAAAAATCATATACTCTACTTTAAACATACAACCTTTGTTTATTTTTTAGATGTAACATGTGATTATTTTAATTCAATACCATTTATGAATAAATATAAATATACAACAATATATGCCATACATAGTCATGACTCATATAAAATCTTGTTAGATTCATTTCAACATATATTTTCGAAATTTTAACTTTTTGTAATTTTGTGTATTGATAATTAGAGAGCTTTAAGTTCAAATTATACATTGAGAACAAGAGGGAGTAAACTAACAAAAAATAATTAGGAAGCCAATCGAGTAGCAGACAAGATAGCTAATGTTGGTCATTTTGTCACTTCTTCTTTTGAAATTCCCCCGTGTAATAATTCTACTCTATCTTCCATCCTTATAAGCGAATTATTAAGAGCTCCCCTCAAGCGGAGGGTTTCCTAATGTTATTTTTTCTTACCATATAAAAAAGAGGGGGTCAATTAACACAAATAAGAAATACAGTTTTTATTATACCCGGGTGTACCGTAAGTAGACCTATTATTGGACAAGGTAGTCCAATGGCTAAAGGGTTAGGGTCAATTTTATAGGGCTTTTATTGGATAAGGCTTTAATGTATAGGGTCATTATAGGGCCAATAAAATAACCCAATAATTTTGAAAAATGAAATAGATATTGAAAAAAAAAATGTACGAATTCGTATGCAATTACACTCACTTTTGTCACTCCGTTTACTGCTCCTGAGCTAAAGCTGCTGACTGCTGAGCAGTGAAAATTCATTTCCTCCAAAAATTCCATCACCACTCCTCTCTCAACCGTTGTTCAAGGTGATTGAGCTTCCATAGTTAAATTGACCTTTCCATTTTTCTCAGCATCAACAATTTGGTTTTGTGCGATTTCAAATAAAATATTAGGTATGTTTTCTTACCATTTCATTCTAGGTTAAGTATTTGATGCAAAATTACCGACATTTTTTTTGGTTAAGAATGTCTAGTATATCATACACATCAAACCAACCCATGAATAACAGTAAAATCAATTGATACACACCATCAAATTAAGCTCACAAATAAGTTTAAAATCATTTTTAAGGTAAGAGATTGTAAATTTTCCATTTCTCCAACTTCTTGAGACAAACATCTTGCTATCAATGGCAAACTAGAAATATGAATAACTTGAAAAGGGTGTAAATTAACAAGCCTATTAATTAAGCTATTACTAGTAGAGTACTAGTTACTTAGCAGAACAAGTCTCATTTCTTGGAAGGTTATCTTGTTTGTAAATTGTAATGACCAGTCATGTACATAAGTACATTCACACTCAATTATTCAGAAATTTGGTTATGACTATTTTTTTTCCAAAAAAACTATTGGTAACCAAACTTCTTCCACATGTAATGGTGTTAAAATTGTAGCATTTAGAAGAGGTCCTTTTGTGTAACACCTCAAGGGTCCACTAGTAAATATTATCTCTTTAGAAAGAAGTCTTCGTTCTCCTGACCTTCTGATGTAGATGGCTAAGCCTAAGACTAAGACTGTAGTCCTTACGGTGCCTAAAATCTTGGGAATTTCACGGATACTAGGAGTCTAGACCACGTTTTCCTTGTTCCTCCTTTACCATTTTACCGCTCATCCAAATGTTTTCTTGTCTTTCCTTCAAACAATCGTCACAAATATATTTTGGAGTCTCTATATTTTGGGCCTTAATTTAATTGCATGGGCCAAGACCGACCCATGAACCTCTTAAAGTAAGATATGTTTTTACTTTTTATACCAATCTGAACCTGCTACTAACTACTTCATTTTTTTATAGCAAAAGTCTTGATCACTTGATGTATAGTAATATTTTTTCAAACAACAAATATAAAAAACCTTCAATATCATGGATGATGCCGTTAATGCCGGAAAGGTGTTCCATGATATGTCGGCCACTAGGGTTTTCTTTCCTTGGAATATTGCTTGTTTGTCCACTCTACTGAACACCGGTTAATACATTCAGTCCATCAGCTGATCAGAAAATTGCTTACTACTCCCAAAAGAACTCATAACCTGTATTTGCAAACCCAAAAGAAAAACACACAAAAAAATGGATGTATCAGCTGTTCTCACACTGGTACAAACTATTGTTCAGCTACTTGATTCTCCCATTCGTCAAGAAATTGAATCTGTATTGGGTTACAGATCTCAACTTGAGAAACTCAGGACTACTATGTCCACTGTCAGAGCTGTGTTACTTGATGCTGAACAGCAACAGAGGCAGCAACTTCAGGTCACTAACACCCAACAAGACAAGCTTGAGAGGCTCAAGGAGGCTGTTTACCGAGCTGATGACTTGTTTGATGAGGTCGCTTTTCTGGCACATCACAAGAACCTCATGCCTGGTAATCGTGTCAGTAAAGAGGTTCGCCTTTTCTTCTCTCACTTTAATCAGCTCCGTTTTGCTTTTACATTGCATCGAGAGATTAAGAAGGTCAGGGAGATTATGGATGATATAGCCAAAGATCATCGTGATTTTGGGTCGACACAGTCAGCTGGTTTGCAGATAAAAAATGCTAAAAGGGAAACCTACTCCTATATATGCGAGGAAGATGTGATTATTGGGAGAGATGAGGACAAGGGGATTGTGGTAAATATGTTACTAGAAGATATTGTTGAGAAGAATGTTTGTCTTATAAGCATAGTTGGGATTGGAGGTTTGGGGAAAACAACTCTTGCCCAGCTTGTTTATAATGATGATAAGATTAAGAAGCAATTTCCATTGGTGATGTGGGTTTGTGTCTCTGATGATTTCAATGTCAAATTACTTCTTCATGAAATCCTTAGGCTTACAGCTGCAACCAACCAGGATGATCTACGTGACCTGAATATGGACCAGCTTCAGACGAAACTTCGGGATGCACTTGATGGGAAGAAATATCTCCTTGTTCTGGATGACATTTGGAATGAGGATGACAATGAATGGCGAAAGTTAGGAAATCTGCTGATAAGAGGTGGGAAGGATAGCAGGATTTTAGTGACTACTCGCTCTAGAAAGGTGGCAGAGGTTGTACGAAGCCACAAGATACACGAATTGAAAGGACTTTCAGAGGAAGACTCTTGGAATTTGTTCCAGAGAATGACACTTGAACCGGGGCAGCATCAAATGGAGGAGCACCTAGTTGATATTGGCAAAGAGATTGTTCGAAAGTGTGCTAATGTTCCACTTGCCATAAGGGTCATCGGAAGTTTTCTTCGAGGACATGGCGAAATGAGGTGGAAATATATAAAAAACATTGACTTTGCAAACATAAAACAAGATGATCAAACCAATGGCATACTACCTGTGTTGAAGATAAGTTATTTTTATCTTCCGGTTCATTTGAAGATTTGCTTCAGTTATTGTGCTGTATTCCCTAAGGATTACAAGATTATCAAGGAGGATTTGATCTGTCTCTGGATGGCACAAGGCTTCATTGTGCCACTAGATGATAGAGAGAGTTTTGAAGATGCAGGTGAGGAATATTTCATGAATTTGCTCCAAAGGTGCTTCTTTCAAGATGTAGATCGAGATGAGTATGGTGACATTAAGTCATGCAAAATGCATGATTTGATTCATGATGTTGCTAGAGAAGTAGCAGGGACCGACATCTATCGTGCATGTTGTTTCAATGAGAAAACTCACCATTTATTTTTCGATTATTCTCAGAAGACCGAAATTCTTGGCCATCATTTACCCAAGATGAAAAGGTTACGTACATTTCTAAACTTTCATACAAATATAGATCATGTACGCTCGATGAAAGGGCTCCTAAAACTGAGACATTTAAGGGTATTAGATATGCGTAGTGTTCGGTTTAAAAATTTGTCAAGCATGATAGGTCAACTACTACATTTGAGATATCTTGACCTCTCTAAAAATAGAAAGCTTGTTCTGCTTCCTACGTCTATTACCCAACTTCATAATTTGCAGACACTAAAGTTATGTGATTGTTCAAGACTAAAAGAGTTGCCAAGGGAGTTGAGCAATTTAATTAATCTCAGGCATCTTGATATACATGGTTGTGATAGGTTAACTCATATGCCTCAAGGTTTGGATTGTATGACTAGATTGCATAAGCTAACAAGGTTTGTGCTTGGGAAAACAAGCAATTGTTGTTGTTGGGGTTCATGTGGTGCTGGTGTTGCTGGCATTAGAGACTTGAAAGAGCTTAACAACCTCAGAGGTAGCATGGTATTCAAGGTTCAACGAGGTTGTACATATGATGCAGCAGAAGTTAGGGAAGGGGGGTATTTGATAAACAAGCCACACCTGTTGAAAGTCAATATAATCTGGTATGAGGAGAGACTGGAAAACATGTGCATTGATGTTACTGATGAGGGGAATAATTCAGAAGCCTTGCTGCAAGGCCTCCAACCCCACTCTAATCTTAAATCGTTAGAGTTGCGTTGTTATCCTGGGGTTCGACTCCCAAGCTGGACCTCATCAAGGAACCTCGAAAATTGTCTCCCAAATCTTGTGATAATAAAACTCCATACATGCATAAGGTTGGAGCATCTTCCATCAATGAGTCAACTGCGTCACTTGAAAGTCCTTGTATTAAAAAGCTTGTCGAAAGTGGAGTACGTGGAGAGCAGTAAAATTAGAGAAGAAGGGTGTTGTACAACATCAACATGGTCAAGACAAGTATTCTTTCCCTCCCTTGAACAGCTTTGGCTAATTAATATGCCAAAGTTGAAGGGATGGTGGAAACCATCCTCACATTCAGATTTAGAATCAGGAGAGGGTGAGACAGAAGTGGAGAATGGCAA
This sequence comes from Beta lomatogona, assembly GCA_947646795.1. Classification (NCBI taxonomy): domain Eukaryota; kingdom Viridiplantae; phylum Streptophyta; class Magnoliopsida; order Caryophyllales; family Amaranthaceae; genus Beta; species Beta lomatogona. The sequence continues at coordinate 132,925 of CANSNZ010000273.1, forward strand.
TGATATAGTTAATAACAATAATGAGCAGCAGCATGAAAAACAATTTTCAACCGCAGAGATGCATAATTCATATTCATTCCCTCAACTTTCTTATCTAGAGATTTCGGATTGTGTTGAGTTGGATTTGTTTGATAATGAGGATGAGGATGCCAATTCGGGTAGTAGGATTTTCAGAGAAGGAGGAGGAGATAATGATCTTTTTTGGAGATGCCTTGCTCCCTCTCTTCGTGAATTGAGATTAGTGGATCTCTCAAAGCTGGTGAAGCTACCAAAGGGGATGCACCACTTGACTGCCCTCCATTCTCTTTATATTGAGCGTTGTGAGAATCTGGAAGACATACCCCTTTGGATAGACTGCTTATCATCTCTCCAATCCCTTTCAATATGGGATTCCAGAAGATTGAAATCACTGCCGGAAGAGATGCGCCACCTCACCTCTTTACAACGACTTGATTTAAGGTTTAACTCGGAGGAGCTCCATAAAAGATGTCAGGAGCCCACTGGTGCCGACTGGCCCAAAATCCAACATATCCCCCACCTTATTATCCAGTAGGTGCTAATTATTTGTGGTAAAGAATAAGTTGAAGGAGATCGTGCTGTAAAGAAGCGTGGAAAGGCAATTTGATGGCTTATGGCTAGGCACAGTGCTCTCAGGCACATTTTAATATGCACTTGTATTATAATTATAATACTTCTACTTCATAACTTATAACCCATCAACCCCAATGGCTCATTACTAGGAACCTTATTGAAATACTTCTGAGTGCCTTCAAAATTCAAATTATTTGATATGCAATAATATACCACATGTCCACATCTAATCGTGATTTCAATTTTAGATAATCAAGTTTTATTACTCTAGTTGTCTTTTGCTTTCAATCATCACGTCTCTACCATTTCTTTATTGCTAACCCTATATTTTATTATAAATACATACTAGGGCTCCTTTAAAAGATAAACCATTATATTATATTCACTTTTTTTTTTGGAATGCTTGGTAAAATGGGTAAAAGGTACTTCCTTCGTCCTTGGTTCTTTTTCTACTCTAATATACGAATTTTCATGCTTGGGAATGTTTAACTTTAATTAGTAAAGTATTTAATTACCTTTTAGACTAAGTTAAAGAAATTTGATATATTGAAAATGTATATCGAGATGAACCTAACAAATCCACATGACTATATTTTTCTTTATGTATAAATCACAATAGATGTTGAAAGGGTAGCTAATGGATTGTGTAAGAACTCATAAGTTGCAATTTAAAAAGAACGAAGGAAATATATATGACCCTCTAGTTTTTTTTAATTTTTTATTGTTCATAATATCTTTACTTGCTACATACTCCCTTTTTATTCTTTTATCTTTCTCACTTGAAATCTTCTAAATTCCTCTCAATAGATAAGAAAAAAATACAATCATGTGGGTCTTGTTTGATTCGTTTCAACGACTATTTTATTAATATTCAATCGTCATAATTTTATTAATATGCAATAAAAGATATTTAAACTCAAATAAGTGTATTCGCGAACGCGTACAGATAAAGTAAGAAAGATAAAAAGTTACACAGGGAGTCAGGGAGCATAACACTCTTAAATTTCTTTATTAACATGTTACATACTCTCTCTCTTTCTTAGTTTGCCTGTTTTGAGTGTTTTGACTATGCATGTTTGCCAATGCATTTGCTTCATCGATCTATTGGAAATTCTTTCCACTGTTGTCTTACTGTTTTAATTTGAAGGACATGGTGAAGGGTTTTGAGCAAGAGAAGGCAGCTGCAACGAGCAGCATCGAAAGTTTGTCTTTTGAAAGGGAACCTGCTCTCGCCTACATTGAAGGAATCTGTGAGCAATTTGGTGATTTTTGCACAGATGTAAACCTTCAGGGAATGTCGGGGAAATAATTGCAGAACTCTGGCAAAGATGATATCTATTCATCAGATGATATAACATCAGAAAAATTCCCTGATCTTGTGCATAAGGATGTGAAGAAGAATGTCAGAGCAACGCATGATAGATCACCACAGAGAGAGAAACATATAGCAGATTGTAATATGAATATTTATGTCATTCTTTCTGTTCTTTAGTTGTGTAACAAGTTGCCGAATTGCAATATATGGCATACTGACATTCTTATGTTAGAACAATAATATAACAATTCAAATCCTTTAATGCAAAATGATACAGCAATATCAAGTCACATATCAAAAATCGCCAATGCTGTAAGCTGATGCAGAATGACAGCCCTGACTCGGTGATTTCCATCCTTTCTAATCAAATCTGGGGCTTTAATTTAGCTCGCTCACAAACAGATAACATTACTTCCGCTCATTCTGTCGGGATGACCCTGTTTTATCAGATGCCTTGGGTTTTTGAGAAAACTCTCTCAAGCCTTTCCGAAATGCTTGCTGATTAACCCCATTCTCAACCAGAATGCTTGTTGCACCCATATTATTAACCTGCAATTGACAATAAGTTAATAGATATTTAAAGAATGCCACCAAAGAAGGCTAGGTACATGAAATTTGATCAACTTGAGAACTATGATCATATTATATACTTCGAGTCAATGAATGATGTGGTGCAAGAACTTTACCGCTTTAATATTTCTATCTTCATCATCAAAGAAAAGCATGTCAGTGTAAGGAATCCTTGTCCTTCGATGGATTCTCTGAAAGTGTTCTGTTTTGTGTGTATAACTCGAAAATATTTCCTAAGTTAAAGAAGGACAAAACCATTGTATTAATTATGAACAGGAGCACGAAATCCAAGCAAAACATCTTCTCTGACCATTCAATCAGCCAGCTACACTGATGAGCAAGATAAAGAAAGTGGACAGAACAATTTTAGTCACTCTCACCTGAGCAACAAACATTGATTGGATGCCTAATTTGTCAAGAAATGTCTTGGCTATGTCTGGTGTTGGTGATCTAGAAGCAATAGCAATATCAATACCCTTGTCCTTCAGTGCATACAATATTCCTTTTACATGAGGATACATTGATGGCATTTCTCGCTTGGAGCGGCATTCACTATAATTAAGTCAGAAAACAAATTCATCAAGACCAAGTATAAAGCTAGTTTTAAAACTTTTATCACTGAGCATATGCATAATGCCATAATCACAAAAGCAGACAACGAAGACATTGTCATTGGTACATCAAAATGAAAACCTGCAAGAGTGCAAGTGCTGTACTTTCAGTAGATGAATCAACTTGCTAAAATGAGAAGGATGTAAACCAAAAGAGAATTGGACATACATTATATAGCAGTATAGCTAATAACTCCTCACTGAAGTACTTCTGCTATTATTCAGTGAGATAGATTTTTCATAGTCTATATATAGCTTTTACATATCAAAGGCAAAAACAAACCAGGAAGCCAAAATTAGGATGTGAAGAAGCCATGCATATTTCTGGGGTAAACGTGTACCCTGTACCATACAAGAATATGATGCAGATCAAGGAATTGATATATGATATGAAACATTATCAATGCCCTCCACTTTAAGGAAGATAAAAGAATTTACCTTATTCCAACTGCAATTACAGAAAAATAATGACATAGTAGATTCTCTAGTTAGAGAACATGGAGTGTTCATAGTAGATTCTCTAGTTAGAGAACATGGAGTGTTCTTCCTTCAACTTCCCCCCCTCTTCTCTGTCACCACAATACATATATATTCTCAGATATACAATGGTCACTAGGACTGCAATTTAACTATAAACACAACAAGCTCATCCTGTCCATTCCAAGTCATCCAAGAAATGACTGAAATTGACAAGAAAAATTAGAAGCACAACAGCTGTAGCTTACGTAGTCGTCCATCAAACTAGTAGCTGCCTCCATCGAGGATCCTAGTCATCCCAGGCCTTCCATTTCCTTATCTTACAGCATCCACTAATGCCTTCATCCGGAAACCAAATAAAAAAATCTTCACCACCATCCTTTGATATCTTAACAGAACAAGGGCTCTAGAAGCATGTATAATCTGATCCTATGTAATAAGTAATTAAGAGGACCCTCATAATCAACATCCTAGCTTGAACACATCATGCAAGTGAAGCATAAGTAATGGATTGGAATGCCGAATTCGATCTATACTTGACTAAATGGCAAGTAACTCGAACAACTACTACCTTTCCCACACGAACTTCCCTAATTTCCATTCTAGTGTACAACCAAGCTGCATGTTTAGTCAATGAAGGCAGTGTTATAATGGGGGATGAACAAGCAGAGACTATAAATGGTAGCTTAGCACCATGCAAAGAAGTATATAAAAACAGTCAAAGCACACCCTCAGTCTCAAATGCAATTCATTGTTTTCCATTATGGTTTCGTTTGTTTTGTAGGAAAATGTTTTCCCGAAAAATGAGTTTCCCCATTATCCGTTGTTTGGTTGGACAAAGGATTTAAAAAGGAAAACTGAAGTGGAAAAGAGTTTTCCATCCCTTTGTAAACATTTTCCTCCACTTTCTCATACCCAACATCTCCATTTTCTCCTTCTTAGCTCAATAGTTTTCCATCAAACCAAACAAAGAAAAACTAATATTCATTTGCGTTTTCCGCCGGAAAATGTTTTCCATGGAAAACCGTTTTCCATGGAAAGTATTTTCCATCAAACCAAACAGACCCATATACACCATTCTGTCAAAGTATCATGTTAGTCTACCTACACCTTGCAATCCATAAATTGATGCACACATTTGTACCCAAAATTTCTAATATGAAGCAACAATTTCAGGCGAAATGATGCAAATTAACACTATGCAAAGCTTCATCTTTAAGACAATCAAGAAGCCTAAACACATTAAAAAGATATACACACCCAATTGAAGATCAGAACAATAGGACATAGAAAGAAGGTAGAAAATTGATTTTTTTTTATAAAAACGGGTATTAATTGAAAGTAAACTAAAGATAATATATAACCCCATAATCTGATAAGTCAATGAAAAGCAGATGAAAATTAAGATAAGAAGTAGAAAATGAAGGAACAAGGAAGTACCAATAGAAAGGCCAAATAGTATAATCGAGATCAAAGACAACCAATTTGGGAAGAACCTGGAACAAACCCAACACTTGCAAAGCTTCTGCTTTCACCCTTTCGTCTCCCATGGCTGTCTCTGATTTCTCTTGGTCTTCTTTCTTGCTTTTTTAATTTTTCTGGCCTAAAATTACAGTACTAGTCTACCAGATAAAAGAAAAGCTAAGGGCCTATTCCGGTATTTGTTATACTCCCTCCGTCTCACGTCTCAAAATATAATTCCCATTTTCATTTTGGGTGTTCCAAAATATAGTTCCCATTTTTATATTTACTTTCACATTTTTCCGTAATTTATCTAAAAAAACCGTGTCCCATCATCTATTTGCTTCTTGAATTTTGTTTTTTGCTTTGTTTGTTCAACCCAAGTGTTGCAATTAATGCTCTTTCACCAATTATTCTACATTCTCTCTCCTAAATCATCATTTCTCATACAACATTTATTTAAATAAACAAAAAATATTTATTATTCCTCTTAGATTTTACTTGCATAAATTACCGTAAAAAAAGGGAAATGGGAATTATATTTTGGTACAGAGGGAGTAGTTTTTTATTTTCAGTTTTTAGGAAATAAGCAAATGTGTTTTTCATTTTGTAGTTGTCAGTTTTCAAAATTATCATGTTTCTAATAAATTTAACTAACTTATTTATCCATTTAGGATAAATATATTATATGACTTTTAAATACAAAAACAAAAACTAAGAACCATAGTGATACCGAACGAGCCTTAAAAGATCCTCCTCGTCTCTAACCATGAAGTTGACGGTTCAATTCCAATCACGTCTAATATGGGTTAGGGTATGTTCTCGTCCATTTATTTTTACTTCTTTTTAAAATTCATAATGTTTATATCAATATTTACTAGTATTTTTTGCACGCGATGCGTGCGCGAACATCGCGGTGATATTGAACATGTTTCTTTTGTTTTCAAAAAATATGGAAGTTATTTTAACTAAAAAAAATTTGGTAGTTTTTTTTGGAGGGAAATCTGGTAGTTACATTAGAGTTTTTTTTAAAAAAAAGTTCTATGACTTTTTTGCCCTCGTAAGTTATCCTGGAAGAATAAAAACATAAAGGGTATTTTAGGGAACTCAGGTGGACACCAAAGTCCTCAAGAGTTCCCATATATAATAGAGATATAATCTTTTAAAGGATAGAAGAGGGAAAATGTTGAAGAGGTGCCACAATAATGTTTGAGACAAGGTTGGTTCTTTTTAACTTATCAGAACTTATTAGGCTTTATTTGAACTTATATTGGCCCTGTTTGGTTCGACTTATTTTTAGTCCTTATTAGAAAAAAAAAAAAAGTTCACACATGTTCAAATAAGGTCTAACTAGTCTTATATGCACGCGATGCGTGCGAATGCATATAAAATTCTTCATATATATAAATACATTAGGTAACAATTATTGGAGAAGAGGAAGAAATTTATTGAAGGAAGAAGAGAGAACCAATAGTATGTTTAAGGTGTTTTTGCATTTTTTTTCCAAATTTAAAAATGCAAAGTTGGAATGATCTTCAATTTCACTCTCTCCTCTCAAGATAGTACTATACTACTATGGTACTGTGCTTGATACATTTCCGGTCAACTACTTCACATTCCTAAAATCTCCTCTCAAAATGGTACTGTGATTGTAGGCCTCAACCTCACTAAAACCAAGATCTTCTACTCTTCAGTCTTCCCCCCGTCATTTCCACACAACAACAACACAAAACAACACTTATTAATAAAATCGAAACAACCAACACCACCACCTTCCAAGTTCCATCACCTTCTTCTGATTTCCCAAATCAATAAAATCAATTAATTACTCAACAAAACCACAGCCACCACCTTCCACCACCCTCGCTACACTCAGATTTATCATAAATTTTGGAGTGTTGGAGTACAAATTATATAGTATTGGCCTCTTCTTTAGAGTATGGGGAGGCAGAAATTTAGTCTTGTTGTGCAAAATTTTGTTTCTTCCTTGTTCATACAAATAGTTTGCATTTGTAGTTCAGTAAAAAGTACCTTTTTTTTTTTTTGTTTTCTTGATTGAACTTGAAACTGCTATGCTTGATGCTCTTGATTGTCTATGGTGCTTCAATTTTCTTTTTGTCAAAAATTGAAATAACAAATAAAAAAGAATGTTAGACTTTAATTTTGTACAAGTTTATGTAGAAATCAATTTACTTTGCGTCAAAAATTACCTGTTGTTGATTTTTACTTTGTAATTGTGTAGGGGGATTCGAAGACGAAGATTGGAGAGGAAGACAGAGAATGTGCAGTTAATTGAGAATTTGCGAGGAGGGAGAATGTGTTTCACTGTGTTGGGAAGGCAATTGCCAGAATTTGGATAACTGCAAATCTGCAATGGGGAGTTGGAATGGTTTTGATTTGGAGTTAATTACAGTTTTTTTTTGTGCCGTGATTTTTGTAAAGAGATTCGTAAAAGAGTAACTGATTCAAAGCAGTTTGATCTGTGTCACTGCTTTTTTTTTCTTAGTTTAATTTTTTTGTTTTTCTAAATTTACTGATTGGTTGAGTTTGTAATATTTGGTGGTAAGTGGGGGTATTTAAGTAACTTTGGGTGGACACCAAATCCTCAGGTGTTCACATATAGAATAGAGATAAGAATTAATAAGTTCATGTAAGTACAATTAAGTTCAAATAAGTTTATTTAAGTTCAGATAAGCAAAAATAAGTTGAATTGAACAGTCCCATTGTGAGTGTGTCAAACCTTAATTTTTCTTCTTTTTGCTGAACTGAACTTATTAGACCATACTATACCTTATCTGAGTTTATCTTAACTTATTTGAATTTATCATAATTTATCTGAACTTATTTTTTCTTATAAGGATTGAAAATAAATTGAACGTATTGAACAAGGCCTTACAATCTATCAAGGGAAGTGACTTGTCTGGTAAAAACAAAAAAAAACAGGAAGAGACTACTTTGATTCAAAGACCCTAAAACTAGAAGCCCATTGGGCCTTTTCTTTTTAATTTAATACTACCTCCGGTTTCTATTATTTGCAACGATTAGACATTTTCCCTCTCTACTTTATGTCAAATCGTTGCAAATAATAAAAACCGGAGGTAGTAGTAAAAAGAAGTTTATATGACAACCAAATTTTGGCAATGTGAGATGGGGTAGTGTTTTTTCAAATTAATTTGTGAATCCAATCGGCACAATTCATGAGTCATTACAGGAACTAAATATTAAGGCTCTGTTCATTTACCTTATTTTATAAAGTATAAGTGTAGATAAGTTTATATAGCATATTATAAGTTCAAATATGATAAAATCAAGTTCAGGTAAGATAAGATCAAATAAGTCTAGTAATACAAATTGTATCATCAAGTTCAATAAGTTCATAGTAGTATAAAATAAGGTAAGTTCAGAAAGACAAGACCAGATGACATAAGTAATAATAAGTTAGAATAGAACTGACGCTAACTATTTCAAAGTACAAATTATTTTCTTTTAACACCTATGATGAAAAAAAAAAGGAAAATGGACAAGACATGAAAAGACATGCCAAAGGAAGTATAGTCAATGTTTCCTATTTATTTCAATGTTTATAAAAACACACTACATAGTACATATAGGCCGTGCACTAGGGCCATGTAGTTTCACCATCCACAAGAAACAGCTTAAAACTAAATCAAACATAATTAGTTTGCAGTAAACTCAATTAACAATTCTTAGGTTTGAATAGCTTTATATCGTATAGAAAGAAAGACAAATATTGTCTCATCTAACATAAGGAAAGAAACTTAGGCAATACTATTTTGAAAATCTTGTGCTAAATTTTATGCCATAAAATAGCCAAGTTCACTTGGAAAAAACTCATTCTTCAGGTGCAGCACTTGCAGCATTGAGGTCCACAGTGAGATCAAGTTCCTGAGAAATGTTTAAACAATAAAATGATTAAATGGACATAGATGCACACACTATGTAGTAGGGAAGCGATGTGAAAGCGTTCTTAAAACGAGACAATCTCTAGTCCTAGCAATTTTCAGGATTCATTAGCTCAAATGAGTGCAGTTTTAGGAATTGAAACATTTTCTTACGTGCATCCGATTTTTTTCCAAAAATAGAAAACAAACAGTAACTAACAATGATATCAAAGTGGTAGAACTAGAACCTCACCTTTCCAGTAATTTTGCTGTACAAACCAATCACATCCTTCACAGTTGACTCGAAGTGCGTTGTTGCATCATAACTCTGCAAGATATTAGATTAACTCCATTGATTAATAATCAGAATGTTGAAAGAGACTATCTTTAACTAGCTAAATTTTCTTATGCTTTAGTCATAGTTCATGTTTAGAACATACAGTGGATATGAAACAACTATCAGTTTCAGGAGAGTTTGTAGGTTCATATCGATCATAAGCATCGTAGAATATCTCATCTACCGGTCCAAGAAGATCGATCCCAGGCTTTAGCTCTGCCTCTGGGTTGTCAGTCTCGGCTTCAGTTGTAACAAAAGCGATGTATTTCCCTTTAGCAGCAACATTATGAGAGTAGGAGCAGCAGAATAGGTACCTGATATTCCAGATATACAAACTTAAATCCTTCCTTACTCCTATGATAACATTTTAACTAACAAAATAAGCTTGACATATGATTTTTTAGCAACTCATAATTCAGAATTCCTTTTTCTGTTTTACAAACAGAAAAATGCACAACCAACTACCTTTGAAACATAGGAAACTGTCAATGAAAAAGGCGATGGATATGACATACATGTCTGATTTACGACCAAGTTGCTTCTGTGGCAGAATCACCTGAACCGAGTGTGATTCTTTGGTGTCTGGAATTGGGTGACTCATTATGCAAATAGCACGCGTTACTCTTCCAACCTTATTTACCTACTCAACCCATGCATAACCCGGAAGCATATCAGAAGTTTATCTCATCAGATGCAACATTGTGAATGACCATGAAATCGACACTATATCTTGATGAAAAAATTTAACATGAAAACTTGCCTTTTCAGGTAGATATGATGGATCACAAACAACTTTCTTGCATTTAGCAGTTTCTCCTTCAGAGGAAACACCAATAACTTTCCCAGCATCATCAAAGACTACCTGTCATCCAAATTTTATGATATTATTAGATGTCGTATGGCTTTCTATCGATAAAATTTTAAATTGTACCAAATAACTGTTATTCCGAACATCTAGCTAGACACAAAGAAGAAGCTTTATTTGATAAATACTTAGTTTTGTATCTTTTAGGAGGTTAAACTATCCATTTATCTAACATCACAGTAGAACTCAATTTCACATAGGTGGCTTTTTAATAGGATTATCCCTGGATTTTGGACCATCCACTTACTATATTAGGAAAGATACAGTCAAATGAATAAACAGAAAACCTGTATCCCAATCTCCTCCTTTAAGTTACCAGAGTAACTGGATCATCTAAGTACTAGAGAGAATCCTAATCCGGCTTTGCTGTACAATCATTCGATGTCATGTCACCTCAAAAAAAAAAAAAAAAAAGAATGTTGTAGCAAATTACCGAACAATCAGGCTTGTTAAGCATGTAGGTTCCACCATAAACAGCGCTTAAACGAGCAAATCCCTATCAGGGAAAACAGAGAACATAGGAGGTCATGTCTCATATGGGAGGAATTAGACAATCATATGTAAGATCATCAGTTACCTGAGGCAATTCTCCAAGTCCATAAAGTGGATATATGTAAGGAGATCCTCCTTGAAAACGTGCCAAAGACTCTGCATACAGCTTTTTGACAAAATGCCAATATGATTAGTTGTGAACATGTGATGTCACATTAAGCATCTAAACAGAAAAATGCAACTAATCATTCATACATGATTACATGTAGAAGATTAATAAACATAAATTAATCAAATACAACATGGTAAATAAATTTCAACCTACAACCAATATGAACATTTGTTTTATAACATTAGTAAAAGTTACTGTTTGGTAAAAAAAAACAGTAGATTAGTGCTCAAAGATGGAATTGAGTGTCACCTTCATTCTCTTCACAAAATCCATAGCTGGTTGATCCAAGTAATTATCATTCAGATAAAGTGCCAAGGCATGACCAATGAAATCGATTGTATCATCCTCTAGCCCATACTTTCTACAACAATGAAGATAAAGGTTTAAAAAGGTGATTTATGCTTCAATATACATGGAAATGACATCAATAACTTCGCAAAAAGAAAATATAACACAACTTTCAAACATCAACAATACTTTTTAGTCATTGGCTCATTTCCTTAGTGTGAAATTATCGTACAAAGTTTACATACAGATTCTCTCTGGTTTCTAGAAGTCGGCTAAGGCATGTGGCGGGGGTGGATGCAGATTGCAGATGATGGTCCCTCATCTCCGCCTAATATTTCCATCCTCATCTCCACCCCATCACCCATGGTTCATCCCCGCCCAAAGGGTACAAAATTAAGATCATCTTCACCCCCATCAACCCACCTTATACAAACTTTGAAAATGTGCCTTTCCATAGAAGACTAATACTTAAATGCAACAACAACAAAAAAATTTAAGAACGTAATTCAATAGAAGAGAATGAGATTTTACGAAATAAGATCTCTTGCAGTAATCTTGTTCAAGTCCAACCCTTCATGAGACTTTGGATCACTGTCTTCGTAATCTTGTACATAGATGAAGAATTTTCTAGCTCGTCTTTTTTCAAAAAGTCCCATCAACGGAGATTTCAGGGCTTCAACATCTGTAGCAGGCACCTTGTAAATCTGAAAGAAACATTTGAAGTAAGGATGTTGATCATCTTTAGTTCCTTCTAACAACGCAACACAAGAAGAAATCAATTACGATAATGTACCTTGCTCTTGTTGTACACAAAGCTACCATCCACTGCCTTGAAATTAAGATACTTAGTGACATCAGTGTGGATGAGTATACGAACTAATACTTCATTTGCCATCATGAACTGCATGTAAAATAAAATGTATAACAAAGATTATGGACATGTATTATCTAAAGCGATATGAAATGTTGTATTGTTCAATAATCACAATTAAAAGATGAAACAGAGGAAATCAACATTATCAAAGCTAACATGTTTAGTACAAAGTTAAGGGTACCTTAGGTATCATGTCAACATTGTACTCCTTGCTTGGACCTAAGCTTTCTGGAGGCTTATCATCACCCCTAAAGCGCTTCCAAAGCTATATCAAAAGTAATGGCGAAAATCGGAAAATTATTATTGATGGGATCAAACATAAAGGTGGTATGATAAGCTTAATCCATAATATTGTACAATCTAGGTTGGTTATGACTTATGAGTTTATATCTTAATGTTGAGGAATGAAGATGTGCAATATTTTGCCACTTTGTATACAAGAAAATGCATTTAGTTGAAGGAAAATCATACAAATAGAAATTAAAATTTGAACTTGTCATAACTCATAAGCTTAATCCATACTTTTTAATGTAGAATCTAAGGTTATATCTTGATGTTGAGGGATGAATATGTGTAACATTGTTAAAGGACTTTAAGAAACACACCTGATTAAGATTGAGAGAAGTGGAAGCTCCTCCATAGTAGTCATTCCTGTCCATATGCAAAACCTGTTTCAAGTGCCAACAAAGAAAAGATTTACTTCTATTACTTTTACGTTCTTTTTCATCACATGTTCACACTTAGAAATGTTCACTTCATCACGGATATAACTACATCTACCTAGTGCGTGGATTAACCACTTCTAATGGACTATTATAGAATAATTGATAATGTTGAGTTGGATTCCATCTTATATTAAATTCTATTAGTAGTGAGTAAATTACTCACTAGATCAACCAAGTTTTATCCCTTCATCACACTTATTTAAAACTTAATTAAATGTCATTCCTAGCTCATTACAGTAGAGATATAGTTATACAGAATTGTGTTTTTTTTAACCATAAAATCATATAATAAGATTTCAAATATGTCCGCATCATTACCTCTACAAATTTGACGAATGCACAAATAGAGATATAAATTAATCTCTATTATATAAGGCAACTCTTGAGGAGTTTGGTGTCCATATAAAATACCTTAAATGCCCTTTATTTTTTTAATATATTTTTAAATTTGATGTTAATATACTATGACTATTGTACATCTTTTTATAACTTGAACGACGCATTGCGTGCATTTGAATCTAGTAAAGATAATAATAGAACTCCCAACATATAGAATTTCAAGTTTGAACCTTAGGTAATTTCAAAAGATATACCCTATCAACTACATTAGTTGACAGCACAGTCACTCATTTGCCTAGGAGTATAACCATATGTGAGTTGAAACTAATTGTTTCACACCGAGATGATAGCCTGATAGGGAGAAAATAACTAACATCTACGATTGGTAACCTATTCCCCCTATGACTAATTGGTTTTAAGATGAAACCTGTCATATTTGTATGTGGTCAAACTCCCCTCTGTCGTATCCTTGTGTTAGGCCCAATAAAGTTTATCATATTTCCATCGTTATTTTAACTCAATGTAGAGAGCAAAACAAACTAATGTTGTTATTTCTTTTAACTCAAATTAGTGTTTTAAGAAGTGGGATTTATTTTTGGTTGGATTTGATTTCAATGGTGCATGTCCAACAATTACCAATTAATGATTTCAAAATATAATTATAAATAAAGATACTAATTTGGAGTTTGAGATAGAGATATACTTTAAGGCCATCAACGGAAAGAAGACCACTGAGAATGCATTCTTTAAGACCAGTGCCAAGAACAATTACATCGTACTCCTCATCCATGGCTGTCGCTTCAACTTTTTTCTAACTTCCTATCAAATTAATTAATTAACTCAACATACTAAAGAATAATTTGGGATTAGTAATATTGTTGATGAAATGGGATTAGTAATTTGATTGATTGATTTTAGCCTAAGAAGAAAGAAAGATGGGCGTGAGTGTAGGAATAGAAGGAAGTGAAGGGTGTAACGAGAATAGCGTAAACATCGTGAAATGAAAAGAAAATTAAAAATCAATGATTAATCAACACATTGGAAGTTTTGCGTAAAATTAGCCCTTTTTTTCCCACCCCTCTTTTCACTCTCGATCATCTTTTCTAATTTTACAAACCTCCCACTTGTCAGTTGTCATGCTACAATATAACACCTCTTTTGAGGGTGATTTTCATTTTTACTACAGTTTGTTATACCAATTACCATGTCCATGAGCCCAACGTACCTAGACCTCGTCTCGGCATGGCTCGTGCCGTACTGGCTAACGAGCTCTATGCTTTGTCAGGCCGGTCCTAAAACAATCTATACTAATATATTAAAAGGAGTTCCTGATAAAGTATAGGTTGGCACGTAAAACTCCCCTATTTACTAGCAATATGCAATGTCATGTGCTTAACAAGGAATATGTTCTACAAAACTTTGTGTAGTAAGATTCTAACATAAATATATTTAAATATTAGATGTGGTTTTTACTCCAAATAAATATATATAACTTGGAACATAAATATATATATATACAAACTAATTTGAAATAAATATAAGCTCAAAACATAGAAGATTATTCAGAGTAAAAACTTAGGGCGTCGTCCGAGCTACACACTAGTTATCAAGGAAAAGTCGTGTCAGGCCTTTTCTAAACTTTATTGTACAATTTTGCTTGTATTATTCGTCCATCTAGAGTTGGGCATGGACCAATCAAATACGAAGAAATTATTGTTGTCTATCGATCATGCTTTGCGTAATGATGAGTGATACCTTAGTTATTATTTGCAGCAATGACCTTAATTAAACAATTAAACTAATAATAAATGTGTAATTCGTCACTTCATCCAAGTTGTACCATTCTATGGATTGGGAAAGGGGTAGGAATTTAAAAGAGAGAAGAACAATTTTACGTGAAAATCCTTCTATGTTCGAAAAATGTGAAGGATTTGGGAGGTTGTTTAGAGAAAACTTTGCCTTAAATTGAAAATAGTATGTCATGAAAGTTTGCAAAAGTACTTGATTGTATTGTATCAGGCACGGACATATCTATATCTGCCTAGTGGTTATATTACGCGTTCCTAATATACTATTAAAGATTAGTAATTGTTGACGGTGGGGTTGGATTGCACCATACATTAAATCTGATGAGTAGCTAAACTACCCATCGGAAAGTTTTATCCAAGGTATCTATAGTACCATATATATATATTCACACCCATGTAGTTTCACAATGAGATCACTGTACTTATCAGTTATCATTGATTACAATAAAGCAGTTTTACTTTACACTTATAACTAAAGTTTACAGAAACATAAGACATTTTATTTGTATTCACCTCACCTCGCTCTACACAAATTGCACCTTAAAAAGGTTAAAAGTTGCAACTGGTAATTCAAGAGGATTAAACCAACCCTAGTGTAAGCGCAGTGTCGAGAGAAACATTCTTTTGAATACAATTACTATGATCAGGAAATTGTGACAATTGTTGCTTCCAGACATTATGTACATTGCCTTCTGTGGCATTAGTTATCTGTAAAAGTTAGATAAAATTTCCCTGAAAAAATTAACAAATAAGCATATTGAACTGTCGTATAATTGAATAATAAATTCATAAGATAGATTACCTTCTTCAATTTCTTGTTGTTCTCCACCAATGTGCTTTCCTGTGATTTTTAAGTACATTAATATAGTCGAAGAATAAAAATAAATAAAACTAGGGTTAAGAAAAAAGAAAGAAAAGTGCAAGAAATATAAAAAGAGAGTACAATTTACTTTTTTTTAAGTGAAAACTCGTTCATTAATAAAAAGTCATACGACATATATAATAGAAGTCAGAAACTAAAAAAAAATACAGATTACACGGAGGATACAGTTTAATCGTCCTAGATATGAAGTAAAAAATATCAACCCCGTCATATGATTGACTATCTAATTTTGGCCTTTTGGGTCACTTCACTTCACCTGTTGTATACAATATGCTCGACTTACACAGGACTTATTGTACTAAGAATAACACTAATGTGCAGCAATATTTGCTATATTCTACTTGAGTAGTTGAGTTTACCTTGATGGCTTGATGTACCTGTTAATGCAAATTAAAGTTTCGGAAATCTATACATATAGACTTGAGATTACATGAATGAACTTGTGAACTAATTCTCTAAACTATTTAAAGTTTTGCTAATTTCTCTTACTCTACAAAGTATACATAATTCCTCTTCATTCTTGACATTTATGTATTCCCAACTAGATATTCAATGTTATATTGATACATGCAATGATGCAACTAATTCAAGAATATCTGGCATCATTCTGACTGATAACTAGTCCATCTTCTAAATCATGAAGTCATTAAAATCCACCCTTTAGGCTTTCACAAACTGTAAGAAATTGTATAGTACTGCTATACTATTAAATATATACTTCTATATAGCTTATATATAAATTATAACATATGTACTATAGAAGTATGGGTAACTTACCTAATCCTACACCTAGAGTGAACAATTTCCATAAATTTGGCAGGAGAAAGTGAGCAACTAACAAAAATTTGAAGTTCCATAAATCAGCCAAATAATGTAAATTTCCTCTTAGCAAACAACAACAAAATAATTTACACATTCCAATGGTTAGAGCAAGCAACCTAGAAATTACAGATGTGAGTTACTGTTTAGAACTCTAACTTGTTATATAGAATTATGAATAAAGAGTTACTTCATTCAATCAATTATCAATACATTGTGAGAGTGAGGGATGGCTCAGTTGGTTAGAGCTTCCCCCCGGTTCCAGGTAATCCTAGTATCGATTCTCATCCCCGCCCTTGTGGCTCATTTGCACCAAAAAAAAAAAAATTATCAATACATTGTACTTCTCTTTTCTTTCATTAGACTTCAAGATGGCAAGAGTAATCTTTACAGTCAGAGTCACAATCACAAAATGGCTTTTGGGATGGAATTTGAGGCAACACATATAGGGTTTTGCAAAACTTATATCCGTTTGATCGATTTCGATCAACCGTTTCCTACACCATCATCTAGTTAATGATGTTCTTAGATCATTAGTGGGTGAACGGCAAGTGGAGACCCGATACAAAGGTTTACATGCGAGAATTCTTGGAACGAGACTATCTTTTTTGCAAAGGGTAAGAACATGACACAATTCATTCTTCTCTATATTTAACTCTTCCCCTTTTTTGTATTCTTAAGAAAAGTGTCAAGTGTCATATGCTTCTTGCTGAAAGGAGATATAAGGCCAAAAAGACTAGTGTAACATAATCAGCGAATTCTCTTTCGAAAATAGTATGTCGAGCTTAATACAACATAAAGCTATGTAACTAAGCTGCCTGAAGCATTTATGTAATTTAATAAGGCCTAAGAAATATCAAAAATGTAATGAATGAAAATATTATAAGATTTAGACTAGGAGAAGCTCACCTTTCGTTTGAGGTCTGTGATCACTTTCTGAAGCTTATCATCCTATACAACCCACAATATGTAATATCAAACATTCATTAATTTGTCCAAGAGGAGAGTTTGGTTTATCCTAGCTAATTGAAAGCCGTAATTACGCAGATAATCCAGTTCTACAATCATGCAAAGGGATCAGAGGCATAATTATAGATAAAATATATCTAGAAAATGCCACATTCATGTGAATATCTCTTCCTTAACCACAAGATAATCAATTAAGCTCGTCGATGAAAAAATGTACAACCCTTACATAATTATATTCAAAACTGACCTGAGAAAGTCAAGTACTTCCTGTATATTTTTATGCAAACCAAAGAACTGCTTAATCCAGTCCTCTTCCTTCAGTCTTTTTAGCTTCACTTAGTTAAGCTAATTAGGTAAAACTGACATAAAAACTAATGAATTAGGATTAAAGGAATAAGATACAAAGTTAGACCCTTCTTTTTACATGACATAAATTTGGAATTTCATTGTTCTCATTAACCAAATGATGATAATCTCATCTCTTATATGGGCAAAAGAAAAGAGGGGATTTTGTTTGTGAAGTACCCTTTTTTAGTTAAGAAAATCATAAAAGTAACATCAAAATATGTCCATAAGATTGAATATGTTTATACTATTTATGAGATGAAGTTAGCATCTCTATAATTATATTCTCGCCTTGTTTTTCACATATTTCAGGAAAAAATAAGTTCAAATAAGTTAGACATGGAACTAATAAGTTTAGGGCGTGTTCAGCAGCATATTTTGAATCAAAGTAGCAATTAGCGTTTTGATTTACTAAATCTAGATAGTAGCTAGTGTTTGGCAAAGTAATGGTAGATGGTAAGTTTTAACATTCATAAAAAGCTACAAATTTAGCTTTTGGAATATAGCATATGGCAAAAGCTACCAAATTAAGTTTTGAAGTACAATTTTTTCTATCTATTTTAGTATATTTCAACAACTAACTTATGTTAAACATCTATCTCAAACAAATTTGACACCAAACCTATAACAGCAATTAGTCTACAACTGAAAGCTACTTCGATCCACCACTAACAATTATACCTACAGCTAACAATTAATAGAGTATTTAGGCTCCGTTCTTTTGGACTAAGAGAAACTGAATTGAACTGAACGAAACTGCAGTGAGAGAAACTGAAATGCAGAGAATAACCGAACTGAAAATAAGTCCAAAAGAACAGGGCCTTAGTTAATTGATGTGGTCCAACAAGCTCAGCGCAAATAAGTTAAGACTTAATTAAGATAAATCGTTTAGATAAGAGAAAAGAAAGAACCTTAATAACCATGATATATAATTAGCTCACTAACCTTGATTCGGCAAACACGAGCAAAACCTTTCTCTATCTGTCTCTCAAGTTTACTTAGTTCTTCAAGACTTAATCCTTCTAGATCTTCACCTTTCATTTGACTGTTACCATTTATTTGCTTATATTACAACATAATAAGAAGCAAAATAGAAGAAAATAAACAGTGTTGAGTAAAAATTAAAGCACCTTAATTCATGGTTTTTCTCACCAACTTCTTTGAGCAAAACAGCACGATTATCCTCCAACTATAATTAAACAAAAATATTTACAAATAGATCCAAAAATAAAAGTATATAATATTATGCATTACAATTACCAGAAAAATAGATGGATCAGACTGCTGAGAAAGAGTTGGATAGTGTCTCGTATACTTCTGAATTACTTCAGTAACCCTATTAATTGAAGAAAAATAAAAATAAAAATGACAACATTTATATTAGATCCAGGGAAAAAGGAGAAACCCTAGCTACTTGATTTGTATTTTGAATAAATATTTTTAAAGAACAACTAGATAGAGGAACTTTCCAATTTTCAAAAAAAAAAAATCAGAAAATTTTCTAAAACAAGAAATTGTTGTGTTTTTACCCTAAAATTTCAAATAATATACTTCGTGTATTCTGAAATTAGTGAAACACTTTTCTATTTTGTGTGAAAGATTTATGAGAGAAGTGTTTCACTTATTTCATAAAGGAAAAGTATATTGAACATGCTGTAATCTTGTGCAAACAACATCTTGCTTAATTAATTTTGAAATAAATCTCAAGAAAAAATAAGTACAAGAAAAAATAAGTACAAGAAAATAATGGATCCTTCATCCTTTCTTTCATTTTTTTTTCTCCTTCTCCTCTTTATATGTACTATGAAGATTTTATCA
The DNA here is from genome assembly GCA_947646795.1 of Beta lomatogona. Taxonomy (NCBI): domain Eukaryota; kingdom Viridiplantae; phylum Streptophyta; class Magnoliopsida; order Caryophyllales; family Amaranthaceae; genus Beta; species Beta lomatogona. Next base: position 152,586 of record CANSNZ010000273.1, read on the forward strand.
TCTTAGATCTTGTACCCTAGAACACTACATGCTACAGTACACTAGAACTAGCACTGTACTGCAAAAAAAAAGAATTATTTATTTTCTATATTAGGTAATTTTCCAGGATTCATTCTACTAGTAGTGATAGTACATTAGTACTGCATCTTAAACTACTCCTTTTTTTCTCTATTTTTTCAAAATATATTATTGTGATGTTAAAATAACAATCACGCTATTTACCGTCTGTATTTACTTAAGACCCTAGAATAAACGGAAGTATTCGAGAGAGAAAGAGGAGAGAGAAACCTTGATGTAGAGAAATCATGGAGTTTGCCAGAAGAAGAGAAGATAATGAGACCAATTTCAGCATCACAAAGAGTTGAAAGTTCTTGAGCTTTCTTTAAAAGCCCTTTTCTTCTCTTTGAAAATGTCACTTGTCTTGCTGCTATATTTTCTATTTTTCTGATCTGGATTTTTGACCTAACCATTACTTCAGCTCCTGCATTAGTTTATTCATTTTATTTTTAGATTTTAACCACATCAGAAAGAAGAAGAAAAAAAAAGAATTAGTATCAAATAATATAAACTTGTAACTTGTCTAAAATAAGCAAATTAAATACTGACACGTACAATAATAATAGAAAATATAGCTGTAGATAGAAATAATTGTTAATTGGTAGATGTTTGAGTTATGTAGATAAACAAAAATATGGAAACTGAGTAGTATTTAAAAGCAAGCCAAGAAGAAGAGGTAGCCCTAGAAGGAAAAGATATGAGAGGGGCATAATCAAAAGAGATAAAGAGTACTGGGGAAATGGGGCCAGTGAAGGTGACAAGGGCGTAGTATGATTGGTTAATGTGGTCTAGTAATTAGGGTATATTAGATTTTTGGTGATATGGGTAGGGGCCGTAGGGCAACGATGAGATTGGCCCTTGGAATAAGTTAATGGTGATATACCCTGATCGTTGCAACAGTTTGACTATTTATACTAATATATTAAAAGGCGTCTATAAGCAAACGGTGTCGCGTAGGCGTTACTCTGCAATCTACAACAATAAAAAAAAAAATTAGAAACTGCGTAGTATAGGATTTGATCTCGGGACCTCAATAACATATACTAAAGTCTTAACCACTAGGCCAAATAACATTTAGTGTTATCATCTTAAAGTATTATATTAATAAATGAAAATTTTCCTTACCCGGGACTAGTTACAGTATTTATATAGAGTATTTTATTAAAGTTATAAGTAACATTGGAAAACAAATTTTAGGATGTAACATGTTGGATTTATTTCGATTTATATCATATCAACTTTAAAGTTATTTAATAACCTCCCCTGTCTTTATTAGTTTACCCGTTTCTTCTGCACAGAGTTTTAGGAGAAATGATGTTGTGGTTAATAGAAATAAAGAGAAACTATTATTTTATTGTAAAGTTGAATGTATGTGTGATGTAAAGTTAGTGGTCCCATTCTAAAAATAGAAACAAAAGAAATGGGCAAACTAATAAGGGACGTCCCAAAAATAAATTAATACTGGTAAACTAATAAAAACCGAAGGGAGTAATATGTATTTTTTATATTAATTATCGAAGTTGAGTGTTGACAGGTTTGAAAGTAAAAGTGCATGCCATCCACACAAATGACCTAAATAAATAGTGTTTATATGTGTTGGGAGGATGGAAAATGACAAAATAACAAATACTTTAAATGTCCAAACAAGGGGTCAATTTTCAGTATGTGATTTAAGAACTTTTTGTTGATAGTGTTGTCTTTCTCCCTTGTTTAAATTCATTGGATGGGAATACACCCTCATGCCTCAATCATTTATCCTTTGCCTCATTTCTATTTTGTTACAATTTTTTTTAGAGTTGTATAAGGTGATAAGATAATTTTGTATTGTTGTGGTGTGGAGTAGGAGGAACTAAAGTAAAAGAAATTTTGGGAATTAGATCCCCTAAACAGAAAATATATCAATCTTGTAGGGGACAAAAAAATGGACAGGCTTTTACGGACATAAGTTCAAAGAATAACGCAGTTCAAATTTATATATTGAAATAATATTTATTCTCTCCATAAGTCGATAAGGTTTGGAATGAAGCAAGCCTAATTATGTAGGTTTCATTTGATTTGACTAGGTGAAAGACGGGAATTTTAATCATATATCCACAGATTACATGCTACTTACCATGGCGTAGTACATCCAAGCGCTATTTTTTTTTCATTCTTCATTTAAAACTTCAAATAAAGATAATCACAGTAATAGGTGGGCTCAAATGAGCAAATAAGCGAAAAATAGCCTTGGGTATCATACACACTGTACACCCGCGCGCATGTATGATGAATCGCACTCGTGAAAGACAATATTCCACAAGGACTTTACTAATATACCGAAGGGATCTAAAATCAAAGCATATAAGAGCTACATACATTCACCAACATTTGAGTTACCAAAATATGTAATGACATTAGTGGAATTATCATATTATTATATTGACCCTTGAGCTAAGCTATATTCTCTTCACCTTATTTCATAAGCTTAATTATTACTTATATGAATCTAAGCAAATCCAAAACGGACCTTCTTAGTTTCCTTTACTTAAACAAGAATAAATGTAAAATATCAAAACAAATTCTGTTTTTGAAATATCTAAATCAATGCATATTAAAGTTCAACTATCAAATCTAGATGTTAGTCAAAGTCACCATGAACTTTTACCATATTTTGATCAAACGGAGATCAACGCAACCTATAATATCGTTGTTTTGGAGCTCATTTCACATTTGAGATTAATCTAGATTATGAGCACCTACGCTACAATAATAGCTATAAAAATTTCCACTCAAGAATTAAGTCACATGGAGAGATAAACAAACGAAAACAAGTAAACTACACTCAGACCATAATTTCATCTTTATTCCTTAATGCAAAAGGTTATATTCTCTCTCTAACCATCACCCGTCGAAACCTAAAAAAACCCAACACTAGTAGAAAAAGGACGATTTGCGTCCCCCCATGTGCGTCGCATGAAAGGCAAAACGACGCAAAAACATAATTTGCGTCGCATGCTATGAAGAGTGCGACGCAAAACATCATTGCATAAGCACCAGATACAAGCTATATGCGTCGTACCCTATTGATGTGCGACTCGTATAGCTCATGTGCGTCGGACATTGAGGCCCATCCGACGCACATCACTGCATCATGGATACAAAAATTGAGGCCCCTATCTGCGTCGCACTTAACTAAAGTGCGTTGCAAAAGGCTTATTTGCGTCGGACCTCTTGGCCCATCCGACGCAGATCAGCCCACAACCCCTTATAATTTTTTAACACGCCATCTCACCCTCTCTAATCTAATAAAACTCCCTCTCACTTTTTCTTAACCATAGATCTCTCTTCAGCCGTTTTACTTCTCAACTTTCATCTCTCACCCTTTCTCTTTCCTCTTTTCACGGTTGCCCGTTTCTCTCTCTTACACGGCACCTCGCCCGATGATTTTCTGCTCGTCGGACCGGTAGCATTCTCTTATGCGTCGTTGTCCGCTGCTGGTCTTCGTGGTTTCACCGGCGCCGTTCGAGTGGAAAGCAGAGTAAAACGAAAAGAAAAAGTGAGTTCACTTCTTTGATGTTGCCACTGATCTTCTTGCTTAGCGTTATTTGGACTTGATTTTGGTGGTGAAGATTTGATGATTTCGGCTTGATTGGCTTTCTCGATTTTTTTTTTCATTTTGTATATCTGATTTGCTTGGTATTCCATCTTCATTTTCAGTTTTAATTTTCTTATCAGAAAGTTAGTTTTTTCATTTTCGTGCAACTGAAAATAATATCATTTCGTTTTTCTTATATCTGATTTTTTGTTTATTTTTATGGCATTTATCCTAGTCTAGGGTTTATTTTTCAGGTCTAGGATTTTCTTTTAAATTTTCAGTTTTGAAATTCCTTTTTTTCATTTTCAGATCTGGATTTGCTTCTTCTCGAAGCCTTCTTCCTCTTCAAGCTCATCGGAAACATCGACAGTCATCGTCTGCCCAGTTTATTTCTCATTGTTCTAGATTCAGTTTTGGTTTTACATTTTTTTTTACATATGCAAAATGTAATTTATTTGTATCTATTTTACATATTTTTTTTCTCTCATTCGAAATCGAATAGTGGTTTGTAATACATTTTTGATAGTAACACTAATAAATTATGTGTAGAATCAAACATAAGTGTTATTTACATTGATAAACTAATAAATTCTATATAAATTTGTAACTTCATATTTTTATTAATAAAATAATAGTGATTTGCATCGGACGTTGTACATAGTCCGACGCAACAGATCCTGGGATGTACAAGCATATGCGTCGCACATTGGTTATTGTCCGACGCAATTAGTGCCATTTATGTTGCTGGTGGGCTCAAGGTGTCATGTGCGTCGCGCATAACTTATAGTCCGACGCAAATAGTTTAAAATATGCGTCGTTTCCTTATCCGACGCAGGCCTTGTCTCCCCTATCTGCGTCGAGACTTGTGTCGTCGGACCGAAGTCCGACGCAAATGGTGGTCCCAGGTCCGATGCAAATCATTGATTTTGTACTAGTGCAACACTTAAAAACAACCCTAGGGGCTCGGCCGCTTTGTGAGCCACCTTGGGCTCACGACCGCAGTCGAGCCCCTCCCCCTCTTTTTCCTTTTCAGGTTAGCTGAGTTGTTTTCCCCCCTTCCCTGAGTCGCGCCGCTGATGTTCACCCTTTCTTTTCTTTCGTTTTCCCCATCCCTGCCCCGTGTTGGTTGAGTCATTTTCCCCTCTCCGTCGTGTGGTCTAGCAGCGTTTCCCCTAGAGTCGTGCTTGTTGCGTCGATCTTTTCCCCTTCCCGAGTAGCGTAGGTTCCCCCCTCCCCTGAGTCGCGTAGGTTCGCCGTGGTCAGTTTCTTCCCGGGCCCCGCCACCTGTCGGTTTCCTTCGGGTGGTCTCCATTTGCTTGTTGGTTATTTTCTTTTTTGGGGCTGCGTGTTGGTTCCTTAGTATCTCGTCGCGTTTTTGTTGGTTTCCGTTGTATTGATTTCACTAATCTCCGTCCTCGTCCTCGTCCTCGTCCCCGTCCCGGTCACGCGTATGGTAAGCACAGTCCCTTGGTTAGTGATATGGTTGTTTTGGGCCTCCCCTCCCCCTCCCCTAGTTGTGTATTGGGCTCCCTTTTCCCATTCCCATTGTTAGAGTCGGGTTTCCCTCCCCATATCCCCTTGTTAGTGTCGAGCTTCCCTCCCCTCCCCCGATATGTCGGGTTTTGCTTTAAATGTGTGTTAAATCTCCAATAAAAGGAGTGCGTTGTTTTAGAGTTGGTAAAGATGTTGTCAATGGTCGGTTATGGCCATCGACAAGTGTTTGTCAGTTGAATCAGGATTGGTGGTTCACATTTGTGATAGTTGAATATGTCGGTTTTTGAGATTATGTGCTGAGGGTTAAGGGTATTCAAGAAGTTGTGAACATGGACGAGGTGATGATAGTTTGTCATGGTCGGGACATATGTTTTCCGATTTTGTACACCGGAGGTGTATTTGAGAGCTCAATTTGTTTGAATCTCTTTCTAGCTTGGCATTGATCGTAATGGTCCTTGCCTTGAAAACTTCAAATCTGAAGGCGGCACCTCAGTTACATCTGGGAGTTTTCAGCACGCCCACTCATCTGCGTTTCTCCTACCTTCTGGAGAAACCTCAAATACTCTCGGTTGAGAGTAAGAATTCACAATGGAACGTGACTCATATAAATATCATGAGCCTAGAATCCCAATTGATAGCAGATTGTTGGGATTGCTCATGCGGCGAAAAGTGATGCTCGCCATTGGTTGCTCGTTGTCCAGCCTGTAGACATCATCCGCTTCTTCTACCACATCCATCAGTCATCCGAGGTTTGCATCCAACATCAAGAGCACTGACTAGCGACACCCCCCTTCCTATGCAACTTGTTATCAGTTGTATTTACTTTGTTATCAGATGGAATGTACGAGCTCTTAAAGCTCATTTAGGTTCGTTTGTTTTGTTTAGATTTGGATGTATTAGCATTAGGTTGTACTTTCGCTTTTAATTAATGTACGATTTCTAGTTGTAAAAAAAAAAAAAGACTATAATCTCATCAAATTTTGGCAATAAAATTGATGAACCCAAACAAATGAAGGGTGAGAAGGCTATGATTATTGATTCAATTACATTTCTAAACTTAATTAATTTAACGGTTTTTTCACCAAATGCCCCCGAGTTTTCGCGAAATTCACCGGGTACCCTCGCACTTTGGAAAATACACCTGGTACCCTTCAGTTTCAACATAATACACCCAAATGCCCCTAGTGACTAACGGCGTTAACCGTCGTTAGTTATTAACCTTAATTTTTTGTTTTAAACCCTAATTAACCCTAACCCTAACCCTAAACACTAACCCTAACCCCTAAACCTAAACCCTAACCCTATCCCCTAAACCTAAACCCTAACCCTAACCCTCCCCCCCCACCCTCTCACCACCCCCTCCCCCCCTCGTCGAATCCGCCTCCAGTTCGGCCCGGCTCGTCGTCGCAACTCTCTCCCTTCCCCCACCCTCTCGCTCGTCGTCTCGCAACCAATTCGCGGAATTCAAACCCACCCTCTCACTCGTCGACTACAACCGGTACATTCCGAGTTTGACGGGGATGGGGGAGGGGGTTCGACAAGGGTGGGGGTGGGGGAGGCTGCGGGAGGGTCGACGAGGTGGGGGAGTTGCGGAAGGGTGGGGGAGATGTTGGGGTGGGGGTGTTGGGGCGGTGGGGGAGGGGGGGGCTGCTGGGAGGATGGGGGAAGGGGTGGTGGGAGGGTGGGGGAGGGTTAGGTTAGGGTTAGGGTTAGGGTTACAAATTAGGGTTTAATTAGTTTAATTAAGGCTAATTAGGATTTAATTAGAGTTAAGACTAACGGCGGTTAACGTCGTTAGTCACTAGGGGCATTTGGGTGTATTATGTTGAAATTGAGGGGTAACATGTGTATTTTCAAAAGTGTAAGGGTACCCGGTGAATTTCGTGAAAACTCGTGGGCATTTGGTAAAAAAACCGTTAATTTAATTTATGGAAGTAATTTTGATCACACCAATTCTCTTAATGCTCATAATTTCGACAAGTATACTGTATACATATTGACTTATGATTTTTGGACTATTCCTTTCCATTTTTCATTTATAGTTAGCTAATTCGTACAAAATGGTCCATGCTCAAGCCTCGAATTGTTGATAAGTTGTACTGCACTACCGTTTGCCGTGTTTGGTTTAAATTTCACCGTACTACTTACCCCCCTCCATCAATCGCTTTCCGCACGTTTTTATCGGCTATCTCTAATTATCTATCTATACTAATATATTAAAAGGCGTGCGTAAATCAGGAACGGTGCCACGTGGCGCTCTCCATAGGGAGTTTTAGTTCATGAAATCCATGTACAATAAAAAAAATTTAAAATTGTATAGTATAGGTTTTGATCCCGTGACCTCAAGTTCATGTACTAAAGTTTTAACCACTAGACCAAGTTGTATTTAGTGTTATCATATTAAAGTACAATATTAATAAATGAAATTTTTTCTTACCCGGGGCATAGCCCGAGCCTAATAACTAGTTCACTGTTAAAAACAGTTAATAATTATCTAAATACATGATTACTAAAAATCATTAAAATCAATAAAAAAAGACTCTCTTACCCTTTTAATTTTATCCTTCACCTCCCATCTAATATCTATGTATTCCCACTTTCTACTTAGTGCGCCAAATGGGTCGTTCAGGTCAGATACATGTCATATTCGAGTCAACTTTGTCTGTTAGTTGAGTTCAAACTAGATCGGGTGCACTCAGGTACAGGTGCGTTTCGAGTCTGGCCTGGTCAATATGAAAAATTACAAGTTTTGTCTTCAAGTTGCTTTTCGGTCGGGACTAGTTAAATTATAGTTTTTTATAATTTATGGTTAATAGTGTCACAAAATTTTATGTTGATATTTGAATTGTTGTAACAAGTATAGTATAGAGTTAATATTCCATTTACAGTAGGTTCTTGTAAGAAAACGCCTATATTTAGTTTGAAATAAGGCAACGGTTCAAGCCAAAGACTAAGAAAAGAACGGACCACATTTCTGAATATAATTACTAGTTTAATCTATTTAGTGAACAATTATGTACTGTCTAGTTTAATTCATTAAGTATTCACAAATTTTAATCCATTTAGTGACTAGTTTAACCCGTTTGGTAAAACTATCAGGTTATCTTTTTAAAATTGTCTGATCTAGTTCCGGATTCAAAGGGGAAAAAAGGAAAGAGAAGGGAAGGACGACTAGGTTTTAGAGGTGATAAAAAAGCGGGTCAGACGCCCCTAAAAAAATTCCCACTAGTCGGGTTGGGCCAATTTTTTATACCCAAAGCCCACTTCTTCGAACCAAAAATAGCTGTTTTTGGGCCAAAATGGGTCGAACTATAATTTAGAATGATAGTCATTTTCGGCTTGCCTAAAACTCGTCCCAAACCCAAAAAAAACGGGCCGGACCCAAATCGAGCCAAAAATATCTACACAAACCCGACCATTTTTCGGGCTGGATACACTTTGATCATGTATACTCCACTAGGTTGGTACGAGATGTCTAGGGATAACATCAGGTTAGAGTGAGATCGAATAGGCTTGTATGGATAATGTAGAATCTGGATTGTCTAATTTTATATTGTAATTTGACCGCTTGTTCTAATAATTTGTGTTCCATTTATTAGAGTCAGAGATTAACACTTATTTGCCACCGATTATGTATGGATATATTAATGGTCGTGTATATTTCGCTCGGATTATTTCGACTATGCGTTAATTTTTTGCTCTAACCATTTCGAGTCAGATTTGGATCGTCATTGTTTGGGTCAAATAAATTTGGTTCATGCTACCTTCAAATACGGGTCATGTTCAGACCCTGTTAGTTTTGGGCTGGTTTATTTTGAGTCTTTGTCCAATTTCAAGTCCAAAAACGGGTTTCATGTCGGGTATTCTCGTTAAATAATCGAAAAAGAATCCGTTTTGCCAGATCTACCGTTCTACTAGTATTTCACTTTTCTTCTCTTCCACTTTCACTGTTCCATAGCTTCTGCTCACAACTCGTGTTATTTTCTCATTTTTTTGGATTTTGAAAGACCTCCTTGAACTAATTCAACTGTGAAACGATTTTTTTACTCAAATAGTTGCTTAATTGGCACATAAACAAGAGATAGTGACTTCAATGAAGAAATGCTCGGTAGACAAAGAGAACCGACCATATTACGAACAACTAGGAATGCACTAGTAAACTTTATTAATCATTGGCTCATGCTTTTGGTGAGCTTCCCAGTAGTAATTATTTAGGAGTTAGGACTATTTGTTTTACCTGTAGTATGAATGAAGAACTAGCTCATATTGCCGGTAATACATGAACAATACCGATGGCGATAATTTCACGAGTCAGGAACATCTCCAGTGCACTTGATGTCCAGTGCTACTCTTTGAGAGGAGAAATTTGGGATGAAATCCCCAAATTACCCTAACCCTTGGTGTAATCACTGGAGAGGATCCTCACTGTAATTTCACACCTATTACCCAAATATACGACGACAATATTTGAAAGAATAAAAATTAAGTACCTGGAAAAATCTATTCTCCTGTTATCGACTATCATCCATAATCTATGTAAATATTAGTATCGTGTAGGGAGTTTTAGTTGTAGGATTAATAACTTTTGTGTAATTTAAAATGACCAACTTTGTAAATCAAAAGGGGCTCCTTAATTTCTATAAGTTTGTAAATAGTTGCAAAATCTCTCCACATTTTTTCTTTTTTATTACGAAAGATAATTGGTCAACCTCTGCTAGGCTGCTAGCCTACAGGGGGCAAACTAGCTCAAAGGCTGGGTACAATGCTAAACAGCCCAGAAATATATGCCCCAATATATTGTTGGGATGAGGATTCGAACCCTAAACAATACCCTGAAATTCGGGATGGTACTCTACTGAGCTACCACCTCTCCCTCAAAATCTCTCCACATTTTGTTTATTGAAGAGAATTTTCAGCAAATAATAACTAAAATCCGTGCAAGTCTAATGACATGCCAAAAAACATTTTGTCAAGATGAAACTAGAGGACAATTGGTGAAGCTCCTTTTACAGCATTTTTTTTATTAAAAAATCCCCTTTTCTTGGATGCTTCCAAGTATAAATGATACTCATCCATTATTTCTTTTACTCTTATTGAAATATTGGACTACAAGAATACAAGATATATATTCAAAACTAAAGCAAATATCTCGATATATATATTTTTTATTACAATCCTTCAAATTCTCAATCATCTATTAAAAATGGCGAAAGCAATATATTTAGAAGGAAATCACAATTGAGAAACAAAAAGGGGAATATAAAGTAATAAATGTAGCAAAATCTACAAGGATATGAAATAAAGATAACGTGAATACACAATATAAAAGACAAAGTGAATAGACAACACCGTTCAGAAAATACAATTGCAGAAAAAGGTAACGGTGAATTCAAAAATAAGAGATTCACACCTAAAGTGGGTATAAAAGATTTCTAATAAATTGGTTTATCTTCAAACTCATTTTTTTACGCGTTATCGAAAAATAAAAGTGTTCATTGTCTCAATATTATCCAAACATGAAAATTCATTATTACAACCTTACAGGATAGATTTTTTCAAAACAAAAGTCTAAGAATTAATAAAAATTGGTGAATATCTAAATTAGCTAGCAGTTCGATAATTTATATCATTATAAAAACAATAATGAATAATTATACTTTACCCTCTTAGTTCATATCAATAATTATCGCACTCCAATTATTATCATAACTCACAACACAATATAATTTCACTTCTTTCACCTTATCACATATTTTAGGAGTGTATGATTAGTTCCATATAGATTAGTATGATTAATATTACTATAGCAAGGTGCTCTTTAGTCTTTATACAATTTTCTAGATCAAATTTGTGGACATGCATAGGACAATAAAAATGGAGGGTAGGGGGGTTGAGTTATAAATTCTTTGTCTTTAGCGCAAAAAAAAAAAAAAGTCACTAGTAGTAAACCAGTAAGTAGTGAACTAGTCCACTAGTAAGACTAGTACTAGTACCACCACCAATACTAATATAAAAACAACCCCTTTTTCCTCCCACGCTCTACCACACCAAGTGAAATTACAAATATACCCTCATTCACCCACCATTTCCTCAACTAGAAAGTAAAAACCCCTGTAATTCTCGTCAATCTCCACCCCTTTATTTTCTCTCTCCTCTCTTAAACCCTTTTCTCTCTTCCTCTTCAACCTTTCTTTCATCATCATCATCATCACTCCAAAAACAATTTAAAAAAAAAAAAAAAAAAGTAGAAATATCTAAAATAAGAGAGAGAAAGTCTTCCTTTTTCTAGAGAGAGAAAACAAAAAAAAAAAAAAAAAAAAAAATCAATAATGGATCCGCATACACAGAGAGCGGAGGCGGAGCGGTGGTTAGGTATAGCGGCGAAGTTATTGACGGCGCGTGATTTTTTAGGGAGCAAAACATTTGCGATCCGAGCGCGTGAAGCTGACCCTAACAACGTTGTTTCCGATCAAATTCTAGCCGTTGTAGATACTGTACTTGGAGGTGAAAAGCGCGTGAATTCAAATCAACAACCTGATTGGTACACAGTACTTCAGTTACCTAGACTTGTACGTGATCCTGACTTGATAGCAGACCACTACAGAAGACTTGTGTTGTGTTTAAATCCAGATAGAAATAGGTTTCCGTTTGCTGATTATGCGTTACAGCTTGTGATAGATGCGTGGACTGTGTTGTCTGATCCTACTAAGAAGTGGTTGTTTGATAACGAGCTCGCGCTTTATTTGCAGCAAGCGGAGCCTGTTGTTGTTGCTACTAGTGGTGGTAGTGGTGGTGGTGGTGGTGGTGGTGGTGGTGGTGGTGGTTCAGCTGTTGCTGCGGTTGCTGCAAGTGGGAGTCAATTGAATACTTTTCAATTTTTTCAACCCCAGCCGCCGCTGCAACAACAACAGCAGCAACCGCAGCAACAGATGTGGCAATCACAACAACATCAGAGAGAGTTTATGCCGTTGCCGACTGAACAGCAACGGCAACAACAGCAACAGCAACCGCCACAGCAACAACAGCAGGTTCCGCCACAGTGGCAGATGCGGGATCCTACACCTTCTAAAGGAGGAGAGAGGAATAAAGGGATTTTGAATGGGATTGGAGGAGGGGTGAGAGGTGGGACGACTACTTCTCCAATGGTACCGACACTAAGTTCACCTCGGCCTGTTCTTCGGGCTGCACCAGTAGCTCCATCACCAACGCCTCCACCTCCGCCGCAACCTGCAGCAAGAGTAGCTGTTGCTGCTACAGCAACTGTTGCTGTTGATGGTAATGCTGGAAATACCCCTACTACTACTATTAATAATAATAATAATAATAATAATGATGGTAATATTAATGCTGGTAATGTGGCTAATGCTGGTAATGTGGATAATGTGGCTAAGGTGGCTAATGTTGCTAATGTTAATGAGAATAATGATGATGAAGATGATGATGATGATGTTGTAGAGGACGTAGAAAGTTTTTGGACTGCTTGCCCTTACTGTTTTTATATATATGAGTATCAGAAAGTGTATCAAGAGTGTACTCTTAGGTGTCAGAATTGTAGGAAAGGGTTTCATGCTGTACAGATTCCAAACCCGCCTCCGATTAGTAATGCTAAGAATGGTGGTGGTGGTGCTGGGAAAGAGAAGGAAGTTGAGAAGAATAAGGAGAAGGGAAAGGAGAATTCGTTCTGTTGTTGGGGATTTTTTCCATTAGGGTTTTCAATGACGGCTTGGAAAAAGCAAAATCAAGTTGGGAACTTGAATGGGTCATCGACTTGGGTGCCCTTTTCGCCGATGTTTGCTAGTCCGGTTGCAAATGGGGGTGGGGATTTCCAGTGGTTTGATAATAGTGGTGGCAATGCATTTGTTGGGCCGAAGAATGTCGTGAAGAAGAGTTCCCCTAGGGTTTATATAGATGATGAAGATTTTATTGCGCAATCTGATCCTAGTGATCCGGATTCATCTGATGGTGATTGGAGAACTTATAATCAGGAAAAGAATAAGAAGAAGAAAAAGAGGAGAGGGAATGTTGCGGGACATAAGAGAGGAAGGCAGCGGAGAGCTGATGGGTCAAATCAGGTGAAGCATAATGTAGTTAGTGGAGGTGGAGTTTCTGTTGGTGGTGAGAATTTGGATGATGGGTCTGATGCGCAAGAAGTTGTTGTTGGGTTGGCTGCAGGAGATAAATCTGATGCAATCAAGACTGTCTCTGCAACCCATACAAGGAAGCAGACTAGGCGAAGTGTTAAGGATGTAGGGAGGTTAGATTTGAATGTGGAATTCAACAATGAGGGTGAAGACCATGCCCCTGCAGTAAGTGCAGTAAACGGGGAGGAGGATGGGATTGAAAATATCGCATTTTTTGAAGGTCTTGACGAGTTTCTAAGTACATTGCCCATACTAAATGTTGGTGGAGATGAAAAGGCAAAGCCATCTTAGCAGCACCAGGCCTATACTCCAATCCGAATGCCCCTGATTGTTCCTTTTTTGCAGTTTTTGTATGCAGGTAGCTAGTCTTGATGTATGTAGAGCAGTCAGGGTTTTCTTAAAGCTATTTCCAGACTGCCAGTATTTAGTATGTAATTTGCAGGGATTTGATCGTCAGGTCTTTTTCTCCTTTTGCTGTTAGAATCCTCCCCTGTAGATTATCCTGCTGTGACGAATAATTTTCTCATGTTAATTTTGGTACAATTATGAGATAAGCAGGGTAAGCTTGAAACGTTTCTGTAAATAAATCATCATTTTGTACTTTCGATTGTGCTGATTCCCTGTGAGACCCTGCTCACCTTCCTTGAAAGAGTGGGGAAATGTGCAAAGAGATGATGGAGAAATAACAGAAGAAGATTATTTTGATTTTTGCATTATCGCCTCATGCGATGTGAAACTGATTCCCCATGAAATCCTGCTCACCTTCCCTGGAAGAGTGGGGAAATGTGCAAAGAGCTGATGGAGAAATAACCGAAGAAAATAATTATACATTATCGCCTCATGCAATGTGAATTACACAATATCTCTTTCAGGTTAGTGCTGGAAATACCTGTTCTTTAAACATTTTACTACACAACTTGGTAAAAGAGTAGTAAAAGAGATATGGTAGATTGTTGATATTCGACTACAGGAGTACAGGGTCACGAGTCTTGGATTCTTAGTGAAGAAGTGATATCGGGACTCTATTAACTTTGTTTCATGATAGTAGAGATAGCAATTCATGCTTCTGTCTTCAATTGTACTTGATTATTCAAGTGGCTACTTGTCAACTGGAGGATTCCTGGTGGTTATGACAGCAGTCATAGCACTTACTGTAAGTATGTTCCCGTATATGGTTCTTTCAGAAATGCTTATAATTTCAGCAGACCATTAGGGCAATTTATGTATGGCATCTTTAGGACACCTAGCTCTCTGTGTTGACCTACAATTTCTGTTTGCCTTTGTCCTCTGCTGTGCTCTCTTATATTTTTTGTTCTCTGAGCTGGTGATGGAACATTTTAAAAACCTCAGCTTATCAAGCTTTCATTTTTTCATTGACTTTCTCCTGTAGTATCTGTAATTTACTTAATCCAAGTATTAGGATGAAAATAACCAAAAGATCAATATTTCCAGTCTGTACTTCTCTCGTTAGTTTACGCAGTATTGTTGCGAATGAGCTCTCTGGTTGTGAATATTGTGTAATCTGTGTGCTTATGGAATATGGATTTCTTCATTGGTATATGTTATTGCAATTAATAAATCATCTATATTGTACTAATTTGGCTTTCATCTATTTCTTCTATGTGCTTGCAAAATTATTGCTCTCTCCTGTCTGCTTTCAAGTACCTGGTTCACTATTATCCATGTGAAATTCTCTACTGATTTTTGAGCCTTTTTTGCTGGTTATTCTGCACCTTAATATGCCACAAAGCCTTACATCTTAATGAGAATCATCTGAAGTCAATTTTTAAACCTCCCAAGACTGCCAACTGCCAGTTTACCTCAGAGGTCTCGCCATTCAGAACCAGGAAAGGTCTCCTGCCAGTTTTGGTCTATGCAGTTTCGCTCTTGGTTGTGCTGTTGTGCATGGTGTACCAAGAGTAATAATGCAACTGTACTGGCTCTAGTCCTTTACTTGGAGGTTTAATTCATAGTAATTTCCAATTCATTGATGGAGATTCAGTCATCGGAATATAGGCATGGAAATTGACAGCGCTTTGATGCTCCTCATTGATCTGATAACGGTAAGACCACTTCGACTATATATTAGTGAGAAAGCATGTTTTTAATATCAATGCAAATGTACAAGAATTGCTTGTGAATGCTGATTTCTCTTTTATGGAAGAAGTTATGCTGGTAGGATGTGCTTTAGTTTACCACCTCCTTCCCCACGTCCACCAATTGAATCTTGGAAGCCGATTATCTTAACTTGTCATATTTTGTATGGCTTAAAAACAAAGTCTCCCAGGTATTACTTTTCTCTGCCATTGTAGTGTGATACGACAAGTTGGGAATTTCCACTTAATCCTTATGATTGAAGAGCTTTGGAACTTATATCTTTAGAATAGTTGGGAATCAACATTATTGAACCTTATTTTGTTGTTTTGTGAGGAATAAGAAGTTTGAAATATTCTAGTGACTAATATATAAGTGTAAAGTATATGGATTAGTAAATTCAATATTATTAAGAGTCACGATGGCTCGAATAACCGATTATAATTGATGAAGTGGTAATCTAACAGTCCATAATGGGTGTTGCTGTTGTAGAAACATGTGAATGGCAATTTGAAAATTTGCTATAGAATGACCTATGTAATGCCACAGCTTTTATTTGGTTCCACTGGCAGGATTGAATGATTGAAGATGTTTTTGTTGATTATCTTTATGCAACTTTTCCTATGCTGGTGGCTGACTGATCTGACAGTAAATAACTGTGAAGATTGAGCATCTTTCTCTTGTGGGACGTCCATTTTGTTTACAAATTGTATCTGATGCAGTTGTAGCTTATATGTTGTAATAATCAGAGGGCAAGCTTGCTGAATTACAAGGTTATGTCAAAGTAAATATAAGCTTGTTACCGATTTACACTAAATATAAGCTTCTCATTGGGAAAACTTACCCTCCTGATTGTTAGTGGTCAATACTTTTCCCTTGGACTTGGGCGCACTTTTGAGAGTTCAAATTTTTTTTTTTTGGAGAAATGGACTTCCATTAACAAGAAGAAAGTTTCGTCAGCACTTAGCACCCAATGTCAGATAAGTCTTGTGGGAAATCTACAGTCCACAATCTATCCTCACTCAAAAAGGGCAGAGCTTCACAGGCCACGGCAGCATGTGCAGCCTTGTTTCCTTGCCTTATAATGTGCTTCTAGACCACCATCTTCATAGAGCCTGTCAATTCCCTGATCATCCAAGATACTGCTCATCCCCAAGTGATCTTTGATGTCCTTTGACACCTTGTTGATCAGTTGATCACCACAAGACCACTCTCCACTTTCCTCTTTTCAAATCGCAGTTTGCAGCCCATATCTACATCATTCATGGTATTGAGGGTTCCTGGGGGCACAATGGGTTGTGTTAGGTGGTCTGTTGCCTGCGATTTTTTACTAGGGCTTCATAAGGCTTTTGTAAGAGTTGAAAAGTAAAGACAGCGATTGAGAACTCTGGTGTGCTTTTGATCTTGGCCATGTTATCTTAGATCACTTTACTTGTGTCCTGATTCTGACAAATAGTGCTTACAGATCAACAAAGGGTGTGTATGAATTAGTGATTTGATACATCACTGTGAGTCTGTACTACTCTGTAATTATAAGCTGGGTCAGTGTTTCTCTGTATCTAACGGGGTTGTTATATCTAATAGATGAATTCCATTTTTTGTTTGTGCTACTTTATTGTAGATTACCGTGTTAATTATAGTAGGTTCTACATCTCATGGAAGTGGTTTGCTGGTAATCATGTATTGACATGGAAAGTCAATGACTTGTAGATGCACCTTGTAAACATAATGTCACTAGGTTCTAGGTCTTGTAGATTTGGTGTGCAGGTAATCATATGTATTGACATGGAAACACAATGACTAGTAGATGCACTTTGTAACATGATCTATGTCTACTTATCTGCAGTTTGGCATGGAATGCAGCCCTATATTGGTACACAAGCATATACTCATGAATTTGTCGATATTGATCCTTTGCCTCCTAGGAATCATGCATTGACATGGAGACGTAATGAACTGTTGATGCACTTCGTGACGCGATCTATGTATATGTATCTGTAGTTTGACATGGAATATATCTCTACTGTTACACAATATACTCATAAATTTGTCGATATTGCTTTTTGGCCTCCCAAGAAGCTTGAATGCTCAGTTTTTTTGACAGCTTTCTGCTCTGCCCTCTTTTTTTCAGCTGATAGTGCAAGGTGTGGTTGATAAAGTCACGCTTTCACATTTTATCATAAATATGTAAATCTGTAGCGTGCATTTTGAATTCCAAATCCTGTTAATGGGATCAATTGTTACCCTTCTCTGTACCACAGGCAGGCGTAGATATGCACATGTTGTGGTGGTTTACTGAAGCATCTAGTTGATGCTACCCATGGTTATTGGCCAGCAAGTGTGGTGTTGTGCAACATTATTTGGTGATACTTAACGTTTCTACCCCCTTAGAGATCAATAGGTTTTTTTTTTTTTTTTGTAATTATCAGGTAGTATTACCTTATAGGTGCATAGGTGATTTTTACCATCACCTCATCCCAGCTAAAAGTATGTTTTCATAATCTTTAGTAGCAGTCCTTAATGTCTGCCCCGTTCATTTTTGGTAAATATTGAGTCGGTCTGCCAGTGCTACACTGCTAATGCTGGGGCGCAGGCCTTCGTAGCTCTTCTAAGTGTCATCATAAATGCCTGGCTTTGAAGTTTATTTATGGTGACTTGGCTAGTGTTTGCTTGTCAAATGTGCATACAAAAGGTGTCTAATATCTCCATTTTTAGGATTTTTGTATGGCATTGTCCAAGTTGCATCTTCATTATCAAGAATCATATACGAGGGAACTTAGCGTGGAATGAAGAGAGTGAGGATGATATATTGGCTCTAGCTAAGAGGTAGAGATTAAAAAACAGGAGCTGTGTTTTCGTGTTAGGTAGTGTCATTATTTTCCGTTGCCACATCTTAAAGATCTGAAGGCTAGTAGGATCTGTATTGGGATTTTTCCCTCCACCATTTAACCCTTTACAGTGAAGATTTGATATATGAGACTTGACAGAATATTGGAGTGGCATGAAGAAGTTGCAAACTTATAGTCTTCCTTGCTTCCCCTTTTGTTTAGAGACGTGGTGCACAAGATTTGAGAAGTTGTATGTGCTGTTTACGCGTTTATACCATTTTCGGACACAATAATCGTTAAACAAATATTTGAGATTTCAAGTTATCACCTCCTGCAACATAATTTTATATTTTCTGGTGTTCAGTTATTTCTCAATTGCCTATCCTTGTTATCGCTTTTTTGTCTAACTGAGCTACAATAGTTGGAGAAGACCGAAGACTACTTTGCCTTTTATCATATGCTGCTGATGAGTATTTCTGCTACTGTTTTTCTAATACTGATATATTGGAGAGTTACGTTGTTTATAGATCGATCTGTTGACCATATTGGTGTATGGATTTTGATATTGCTGTCATTTTCAGGTTGCAGAGACTGCACAACGCTTACTGCTGTCAAAGAAGATTTAGCTGTTTTGATCTTGTCTTTCTAAAGATCATGGAGGTGATACTAGTGTGTGATCAATTCTCGGCTTTGGTGGTTTTTGGTTGAAGCTTGTGTCTGATAATCTTACACAGATCCTAACAGAAGGGTGAGTAATTCAATGGATAATGTAGGAACTTGTGAAGTGCATATGGTACAACTTAGATGTTTTGATAATAAATATGTCCTTGGATAGTTTGTTACCTTCTTACCTGAGAGCACATATTCCATCGTGAACCTAATAGCTTTATCAGACTATGATCATTTTTTGGGGGGCTTGTTGTGTGGTGTGTGGGAGAGAGAGAGAGGGGGGGGGAGGGTCGAGGTGGCGCAGCTCGATTTAACCAGGCTTTGGTGCAACTTCGGCTCGAAATGTTGCATGAGGCTGATCCGTATATGCACCCGGCCCCGTAATCTCTGCTTTATTCTAGCTAAATGTGTTTTCTGTCGAGCCAAAGGTCTCTCCTCGGGTGATTAGGGTTTGAATGGAGGTTTGGCTTGGTTTGATGTTTTAGCGGAGTTACCCCAATTCTATCTCATGACTCATGAGTCATGAACAAATTAATGCTTGCATTTTTGGGAGTTAGAAGGATAAATACAGGGCTTCGGAGACATTGGGAAACGTATGAGGGTGTTTCAGATAGTTTAGGGAGAAAAAAAATGTTTATTAATAATTGGCAAATCAGAAGATTAGTACTATTTATGTTTTTTTGGGGTGTACAAGGAGCCACAACGGCAGTCTTTTAGACCGGATTTGATTATTTTGTGGGTACCTCCCCAGTGATCTAGCCAACTAAGGGTCCATTCGTTATCGTTTTTTGTTTTCAGTTTTCATTTTTTTTGAAAACTAAAAACCAAAAACAGGAAACCAGAAAAAGTAGTTTTCACTTTTTAGTTGTCAGTTTTCAAAATCATCATGTTCCCAATAAATTTGACTAATTTTTTATTCACTATAGGACATATATCATATGACTTTGAAAATAAAAAAACCAAAAAACAGAAAACCACAGTAATACCGAACGGGCCCTAAGTTAGTTGAAGCGTGTTTTATGGATTAGGAGTACATAGCAAATTTCCTCCTTTTGCAATGAAAGTGTAGGAGAGGAGTTTTTTTTTTTACGTGATCAGTATATCAATAAATATGGAGCTTGGAGTATTTGATTATTTCTGTTGTTTAGCACTAAATATAAGAACTTTTTCATGACGTTGCCAAAATCACGAGATTAAAAGTCAATATATACTACTCCCTCCGTCCCATAATATAGTGCTTGCATTCCATTTTGGGTGTCCCAAAATGTTGTTCTTGTTTCTATCTTTTAATTCCACAATTTCGATTGATTTGCCTAAAAAACCATGCAACCATCGTTTATTTGCTCCTTGGAAATAGTTTTTTCCTTTGTTAATTGAACCAAAGGGTTGAATTAGTCATATATTTAATGATCTTTCACCCATTATTAACCATTCTCTCTCCTAAAATCAGTTCTTATTTTCCCATAACATTAATTGTTTATCATTTATGTTCCACTTTCCTTAATTCTCGTAAAAAATGAGAAATAGGCACTATATTATGGGACGGAGGGAGTATTATTCATTGAATATTTTTATTTTTATTTTAAGGTGGAGAATGGGCCCCTGCTGGACCGAACACTTGACTATGGGTTCAGAAGATAGAAGAGCTAACCACTCAATTTTCAAAAGCCCAAATATCTCAAGTAGCAATGTGTTAAAGATGAAATGAGTCAAATGCCCATATATATATTATGTTTACCATGCCCTTGAAATCAGGCCCAAAAGTTTTAGTTGGATGTAACCTCATCTTTCTGGAGAAAGGAAGGCACAAAGTACGGGAAAATGTCAATTGTAAAGTGACTTAAGTGAGTATAAAGTTTAAAGGGCTTTGTAGTTTGCATTATGAGCATATGCCATATAGTAATAATATTTTTAAGAAATTACAATAAGCACAAATTTATGTAACGTTACTTTTGTCTCAGATCTATGTTATCTAAGGATAATATTAATCAGCATATCTATGTATTTGTGACTTGTGATATGTGAAATGAACACCAAATATTCAATTTCTTTTAGATACGTAAAGATGAAGAGTTCCTACTAGACTGGAATCTCTTGGCTCTTGCAGATAAAGTTATCCTGGGTTAGCAGAATAAACACTTTGGGAGTGGGGGGAAAGGTAAGGAGAATCTACTCTCCCAAAGTGTCTTTACTAAGGATTGGATTTCCAACCAAGTTTAAAGATAAATTTTACCACTAGGTTAAACTTAACTTGGTAACACCATATATTTATTGCTACGAATTCACGAATTCTCTCTCACACAATTCTCTAGCCCTTAGAGCATGATTGGGTAAGAGATAGGGTTAGGTTATTCACCCAATACTTCACTAAGTGATAAAAACATCTAGTTTTTGTTTTATCTCCAATGAACTATCATTTCACTCTTTCTATCCTTGTTTAATATTGTCTTTTAGCTAATTATTGAGTAGCTTAGACAGCGTTAGTATCTGATATAGTGTGATCTAGATGTTGATTGAAGATGCTCCTTTGTTTTACCTTCCTTTGATATATGGTTTTTTTTTTTTTTGCAATTTTGTTTCCGTGTGTGCAATAATGTTGCTCTTCCAGTCTTCCTCTTAAGTCTTAACTATGCTATGTGGTCCAACATGAAAAAACTTCTCGTACATAAAAAGCCATATAGCGAATATGTACACAACAGAGAAGAATGGTTTGACCTACTCTAAATTGAAATAACAAATTATGTTCGTCTTAGGCCCTATTCTTTTGGATTGAATTAATTGAAATTTAGCTCAGTTCAACTAGTTTTCTCTTACCGTCTCAGTTTAATACAGTTCGGACAAATTAAGTTCAGTTCAGTTCAGACAAATTAAGTTCAGTTCAGACTAATTAAGTTAAGTTAAATTCAATTCAGCTCAGTGCAAAAGCCTTAGTTTGGCGAATAACATTTTGGTAAATAGATTTAGCCCTGTTTTTTTTAGCACAGTTTCAGTTCAGTTTCAGAATTTCAGTTCAGTTCATCTATTTTCATATCACAATTTTACTTTAGTTCATCGCAGTTATGCTCATCTCAGTTCAATTCGATTAAGTCCAATATAATTCAGCCCAAAAGAATAATTATTGTTATATTTATATTTAGTGATCGTTTGGTATACATAGGAATTTAATTCCTGCAGGAAGTTTCATTTCCTAGGAAATTACTTCCCTTATGTAATTCCTAGAAAATAGCCTAAATTTATTTAGTTGACATCAAGGAATTTGCATTCATGTGGGAATTCTGATCGACCAAAAGGGGAGTGGGTAATTAAATTCCCACATTTTTATGGGAATTTCAATTTCCAAGGAATGTCCATTGCATCCATCTTCTCAACTTCCTGTCAACCAAACAACTTTTCAAATAAGAAAATCATGAGAATTTTCATTGCCTACATAAATTCCTGTCAATCAAACAAACACTTAGGTTTAGAGAAATTACCGCCAAGGTTTAAAAAAATTGAAAGTACTTTGTGTTAAAAAGGTAGAGGTTGATAACACAAAAAAGAGCAGGTAGTGGTCACAGGGCAGTGAATGATGGCATCTGAAATTTGGGGATTCTCTATCTCTCTCATCGCAATCTAATTGATCGCACCTCACCTCCAAACTAAGGGTGTGTGTCTGTGTGTGTATCGAGTGCTGTGTTCCCTCACGTGTTTAGGTAAGTGGGACCCACCTCCGGAAAAACAAAAATTGATAGAAGTAAACTGTAAAAAGGCATACTACAAACTTTCAATACTGAAAAAAGTAAGTGTAAAAAGCCATTTAGCTTTTACACGCCAAACACTGCGCAACATGTATTCGGCTTCTATCACCTATCGTCCATCTAAGATAGGTCTTTCACATAGGTTGTCTATTTGTAATACCTAGTAAGATAGTCAAATTTTTCATTCTTGGACCTATGATTTGATTAACCCAAAAGTTTCAATTAATATATTTCATCCGTCTTAAAATATAGTTCCCATTTTCATTTTGGGTGTTCCAAAATATAGTTTCCATTTTCATATTTAGTTCCACATTTTTCCGTAATTTGTCTAGAAAAACCGTGTCTCGTCATTTATTTGCTTCTTAAATTTTGTTTTTTGCTTTGTTTATTCAACCCAAGTGTTACAATTAATGCTCTTTCACCAATTATTCTCCATTCTCTCTCCTAAAGTCATCTTTTTCCATACAACATTTATTTAAATAAACAAATTTTTTTTACTATCCCTCTTAGATTCTACTTGCATAAATTACCGTGAAAAAAGGGAAATGGGAATTATATTTGGGACGGAGGAAGTACTATACTTGGTCGATAAAACAGATACAAGTTACAATCTCTATTCAGATATGGGCTAGGACTGGTTCTTTTAGGTTAAAATGAATTGAATTGAAGAAAATTGAGCTGAAATGAAATTATGAGAGGAAATAAGTTAAATTGAACTAAAGTGAGTTGAATGAAATTTAACAGTACTGAACTATATCCAAAATAATAGGATCGTAGTTGTAACTTGTGTTTTTTAAGGTATTCTCAGGTCATAACCTTTTTTTAGATTAACATGGCCTGGGTTAACAAGCTAAAAACTTTTAGAGTAGGAGGAAAAGATACGGGGATTCCTACTTCTCTAAAGTGCTTATAGTGGAGATTAAACACACAACCTTCAGGTTGGAAAGTACAATTCTTACCATTAGGCTACACTTAACTTGTAGATGAGGTTAAAACGTGGAGGGAGGCACATAGATTAAGATGAGAAAAGAGATGTAAAACGAAACTTATGTGGTGAAAAGAGAGATAAAGAGAAAAAAAAAAATCTAAAATCGATAATGTTACATAATGTTACAACTAAATTGGGACATCCAAAACAATGAAGTGTTGCGACTAAAGAGTTTGATGAAGAACTAAATTCCCATTTTATGGTTGTACGGGTGTACTATATTCTATTTTGTGGTGTTTTAAATTAATTGTACTGTTTTCTTTTTGAGATTTAAGAAAGGATTTCTCATCATATGTGACTTGTTTAATATTTTAATCATACTTTTATGCGACTAACATTTATAAGTGTCTTATTTTCTTTAAATACGATAACATATATACGCACACGCACATACCATGTACTAGCAATTTTAATGAGATTTATAAAAAAAATATTGAAATTATTGATCCTTTATTTTACAGGTAAAATTCTTAATCCAAATATCCAACAGAACATATACTTACTCCGTTCTGTTTTAAATGAAACATTGGGTGAAATGACACTATTTATTGATCGATTTTGACTCCAATTTATTGCCATTATATAAAGAAAAACATAGTCAAGTGGGATCTTGTTAGATTCGTCTCGATGCATACTGTTAAATTATAACTTTTTTTATATTTTTTACGTGTGCACAATTAATATATATTAATGATTAATGAAGCGCGTTGGGTTGCGTGAAAAAGCAAACGTTTTATTTAAAACAGAACGGAGGAAGTACATTTTTGTATATATGCCTACATATACATAAATATTTAGCCCTCAAATAGATGTGACAATAGTAACATGTACTTATTATTTTCATTAAAGTTCTTAACACCACTAGTCAATAAGTACCAAAACATCTATTCAAAGACTATCTAAGCTTTTCTTAACCTTCAAGGGAAGAATCACTGGAGGAATATGCAAAGGTCTTGAAATCTTGAATATCCAATGACCAATAGAGTCTATAAGCGTCTGTTCTCTTGGACATAAACCAATTGAACTGAACTGAACTGAATTAAATTATAACTAATTAATAATAATGATAATAATTTAGGAACTGAACTGAAAATAAGCTGAGGAGAACAGGCCCTAAGTGAGGGTGAAATTACATTGTGAGGTGTAGTGGTACATTTGAACACACATAAATTTCTATTTTTTCAATATTTTATTGATTAAAAAATTTGGTATTTTTTTTTTAAAGTTGGTAAGATGAAGGACCCTGGTGAACTGACACCTCGCACAGGTATAACCAGCCAGGTTTGCAGGTCAGACTCCTTGGATGGAGGGGGGATGGTAAGGAAAACATCACTCCCGAAGAACCCCTAGTGGGGTTTGATCCAATCTCTAAGTAATTGTTTTCCGCAAGTATCTTTTATAATATGCTAGTTGATAACTTAAAATATTATTAGCGCAACCGTTCAAGTCATACATTACTAAGTGTAAAAGTCAGATATTGCAATTCAAAATGGAACAAATAGTACTCACATTATTGGTGAAAAAGAGAAGAATCAAACCCTTGTCAGAAGGGTGAAAGGAAGGCCTACAACCAACTATACAAACCTTAAATCTATAATATGTAGTGTGCAATGCAATTTTGAGATAGGTAAGTTGAACTTCCTTACAAGAAGGAGAAGGAAATTGGAGACCCTGTTGGATAACATCCAATTGAACGCGAAGTTTTGTCGGATCTGGCTCGTCGCGCCCGACCGGGCGAGGGTTCGCCCGACCCGTCCGGGCAAGACGAGTCTGCTGCTTGGTCCGTCCCGCCCGACCGGACGATGGTCTGCCCGACCGGGTGAGACAAGCTTTTCTTCTTCGCCCTGCTTCTTCCTTGCGGGCCCGATCGGGAGGTCTCTGCCCGACCTGCCCGGGCGAACTCCTTTTCAGCGGTTTTCGAATTCCGCGTTTTGTGTCGCTTGGTTTTTTTTTTTATATTTTATATAAATACTTCATCCTAAAACCGAGAAAAAGAGTGAGATTCTCTCTTAAACCCTAAAAACACAAACCTATCTATTCTATCTGAGATTTGAGCAGTTCTTGAGAAACTCCAATCCTTGATCCAGGTGCACGGAGTCGGGGATCGTTGTGTGAACCTTGGGGGACGAACGTCATCAGGAATCCGCACCGGAAATGGCGAAATTCGTTTCTAAGGCAGTGGCCTCCATACCACCGCGCAACGTTGTTCTTGTGGAATTTAATCAAGTTCAGTTGAATGTTATCTGCAGATAAGTTTCTTCGCTATATTGTATATCAATATTGTTTATATATTTGTACTTCATGAATACATTAATCTAACTTGTATTACCAACAATTTAGAAACGAATTTATTCAGATTGTTGTATTCATGCTGATGTACAGTTTATTCTAACCTAATTTCAATTATCTACCTCGGAAAGGATTCCTTGAGTGATTATTTATTTAGGTGTGGTTAGAAAAATTAAGTCTTGTGAATAGACTTGAGGTGGAAAATTTGAAGTATATTTTATCTATAATTATCATGGTTTTTCCATGTGACTTTGTTGGAGTCAAGGGAAATTCGGTTGCTTTGTTCTTCCAACTTTCTTTGTGAAGCTCTTGGTGCTGGCAAGAATGGCTCATGCCATTATAATATTGGGTTGATTTTCTCAAACTCTTGCCTTCGGAGGAGCACAGATTCGACTGCATATTATTCTTGTTATATGGAAATTGGCTGCTAGTTATTCCCAAGGAAGGAAATTAGTTTTTGCTGATGCATGCCAACTGTTTGATAAAAGTTCTCAATGAGTAAAGATTGAAGGGAAGTGATGGAGCACGAGTAGGTTGCTAAAGTAATTTCGCCACGTTCAGGGAAGTGTCCTCCCTAATTTATTTATTGTCAGACTTCTAACTTCTTTTAAATTATTTAGTGTGCCCCCTTGCTTTATATAATATTTACTTTTGGTGAAATGTTAGTCTTTGTGGGGGACTGAGTTAGAAGTTGAGACACTCAAGCAAGCAAACGGGAGTTGGAGGAGTGGCGACTATGTGGAATTCATAGCACCTTCAGCAGGCCAGCTTGGCTAAAGGGAAGTTCCAAATCTTTCTTATGGCTAATGTCCTAAGTTCAGCTTATTTGTATAATTTATTTTATATGGCACATTGTTTGGTATCTAATTTATACCTGCGTTTTGGCAATTGTTGTGCCTTTTGAGGAATAAATTAATGTTTGGGATTGGCTAGTGAGTCAGTTAGCCTCACTGTGGTAAGTGAGGGGGAGGAAGGAACTTCCATGGGAATTAATATAGTTGGGAACTCTTGTTTGTTTCCTTGAGCTATAAATTATATACTTCTGCTTGTTGCATTGTATGTGTTGTATACATGTTGTACATTTGGCTGTTTAGAGTTGTTTTTTAATATCCTTGTAGAGTTTAAAATTGTTGACCATGTTTAGTCATATGGACTTTTGGATTGGTTGATTGACCTTTGGGTTTATTATTTGCAACTCTAGCGCTAAGTTGTGTCTCGGAGTAACCCCATAGTTGTGTCTATTAGGGTTATTGAATTATTTCAGTTAATTCTCGAGGATTTAGCTTCTTTGGTAAACTTGGAGTAATGATTGGTGAATGCTATCACGTTTCATGTGTTGATTGATTAGAGAATAGCATTCATTTTTTTAAAAGTCTAGGTGAGACCATTTGGGACTCCTTGTAAATAAGCAGAATTTTGAGGTTAATAGTGGCTGCGTGCCAAGTGAGTGAAATCATTCAAGGATGAAGGATCATGAGGGTTTTTAAGAGGGTTATGAGTATTCTTCAGACCATCTTTGGGTATCATTTCTCATGTGGGGGTTATCGTCATTTTCAGCAAGTTATGGCCTATGTAAGATAAGCTGATGAGCTGTTAGTTATTCTCCATGTTCTCATGTGGGGGTCTCTAGCTATGGTCGGATTTCTATCCTTCCTTTACATAGTTGGTGTGAGGATTTAGATCTCTGTGGCTGTTGTTGTGCTGAATTTGATGATGTGTTTATTTCTTATTGAATAAACATTGTTGGATGAATCTCATGATATCATTGATGATTTGTTAGTCATTGATATGATTGTTCAGTAGTCATGTTTATGTGTTTGCTGCCTGATTCTAATTGGTGTCTCTCCTAGTATTATTGATGTGTAGTTCAGCAAATGAGTAGCTAAAGGTTAATTCTCTAAGTTGACAAAGTTCAGTCTTACTTGTAATCTCTGTGGTTAGAAAGTCGACATTGTTGATCAACTATGTGCAGTCTAGGGGTTAGTCTCTGGAAGTGATAATCAATTCACAAGGGGATTTTATGACTTCTGATTGGGACTAGCGCTTAGAGAAAAGCAAGCTTTAACATGACTCATTAGTGACCTGTCATACTCGATGTGTATGTCTTTGCCGGACCATAGTTGATACTTTGGTTGTGTGTTGACCTTCAGTAGTCTTTGAAGTTGTAAGCTTGAAAAGCTATCGGCAAGGTACATGGTTCTGAGGTTCATTAATGTTTTGATATTGACCTATGTAGTTATCTCACCTGTGGCTAAGTTTGCCTAGGCCAGTGGCTGTGTTTGCATTGGGATCTTGTTATTTGATTGCGTATCAATTTGATTCGTAAAGTGCATACTTGAATGGCATCTTAGAGAAGGAAGAGTCATTAGATCTTCCGGGATTTGAAGTTGGCCTGTAAGGTTTCCTTGGTGAGAAGACTTGAATGGTCGGTAGGTGGTTTATGGTTTATACCACTTGTATAGTTAGTTCCGTGTGATGAACTAAGTTTTGTATCTTGGGTTTTCAAGATGGTATTTGTTTGAGTGATATTGATCAATTTGACATTGATTGGTGATCATGTGTCTATGATTGATCTTATGTCTTTGATGTTCACACTCTTGATGTCTTTATGAAACTGAAGGTTTCGATTCTTGAGCCAAGATGGAAATTGGGGATGAGGTAATTCATATGGTTCATGGATGTAATGCCAATGTATTGGCGAAGGCACCTTTTATCTCAATCTTGTCAAGAGAACATGGTTTGTAACAGGTTCAACTAGAAGGTTGAATAGTTAGCATGAACTATTATGTTCTGTATTCATGATTATGAAATGTCTTTAGAAAGTGATTTTCTAAATGATTATGCTTATATGTTTTATAAGTGTATATGTTGGCATATTGTTCTTGACTGGTTACCTTGTTGAGGAGATGCAAAGTAAGATGTGTTGCAGGGTCAACCATAAGAATAAGTTCATTGAGTTGAACTGATTGAGTCAAGAAGCCGAATGATGAGCAAATCAGTGTCAAGTTGCCGATTGTGGGGGTAATGAAATACTCACTTATTTACATTGTGATGTTTCAGGTGCTTACATACATTGTCATGTGAAGGCAATGGAGGCACATATGGACAGCAGCATGCACAGGTTGGTGTTGTGTTCACTGAGAGGACCTGATGGATGCTTTTGAGGTCCCGTGTTGGGACTAGCAATGCTCACGTGGGGTCACATAACCATAACCAGTTTGGTGGCTCAGCTAGTTCAAACTTAATGGATGTGTGAAGGATCCATTACCAGACTTGGTGGTTTGAATAGTGAGCTTGATGGCATAGTGACAGGACAATCCATTACCTTTGTGGTGGATTACTTTGTTTGAGCTTAATGGATTGATGAATCTATAACCTTTAGTTGGTTCAACTGGCAATTGAACTTGGTAGATTCATAGATATCAAGTTGGACAGTGATTGTCCTTAATGTGTCTATAGTTTTAAGACAGGACTTATAGACACACCGTGACATACAATATGATGTTGTATGTGGCATACAATGAGATATTGTATGTAAGGTTGAGCTTGACCGCTCTTAATGTTTTCATATCCCAGCAGGCTTGGGTGGTCCTTGGAATGGACTTGATGGTTACACCGTTGTGATGCCTTGTGCATGATCTCACATGGTCGGTATCATAGTCCTGTAAAAGGGATGGTCTACTTTGTACAAACCTAATGGATTGTGAAAGTCTATAGCCTTTATGGTAGTTTGACAAGTGGAGCTGATGGTACTCGGCGGCAACCGGCAGGGGTTGTGTTGGAGTCCATGGCCTTTATGGCTGATTCATTTAATCGAACGTAATGGACATGATGATTCTATGGCCTTCGTGGCTGATTCAAATTTATTTGAACGTAATAGAACATCAGATTTGAGTGTGAAGGGATGGCCTCCTTCTGTCGAATGTCGTACTTGTAGGCATTCTAGAGCGCTCACCGGAATCCCAGGGTGATGGCCAGGATTGTTGAACTATGCGTATGTTCACAATCATTGGAAAGACAAGTGACTTGTCTGAAAGGGAATTTGAATTGTATGATCAACAGTGTTGTATGTTGTTCAAGAGGCAATTCATGGATAACGCAGAGTTTCTCAAGCTCTGAGGGTAAGATATGTGTTATCGGGTCCCTTCTCTCTCCTGTAAGTTCAATCCAGTGGACACTTGTAGGTGAGGGGACATCCCATCTCACTAACATGCTAGTTCAATCATTGGACACTAGAATGTAAGTATCAAACCTTCCTTTTACTGCTCATTTCTTGTTTTCCTAACTTCGCGTTTGTGGGGGATTGTTGGATAACATCCAATTGAACGCGAAGTTTTGTCGAATCTGGCTCGTCGCTCCCGACCGGGCGAGGGTTCGCCCGACCCGCCCAGGCAAGACGAGTCTGCTGCTTGGTCCGTCCCGCCCGACCGGGCGAGACAAGCTTTTCTTCTCCGCCCTGCTTCTTCCTTGCGGGCCCGACCAGGCGGTCTCCGCCCCACCTGCCCGGGCGAACTCCTTTTCAGCGGTTTTCGGATTCCGCGTTTTGTGTCGCTACTCCAATCCTTGATCAGGGTGCACGGAGTCGGGGATCGTTGTGTGAACCTTGGGGGACGAACGTCATCAGGAATCCGCACCGAAGATGGCGAAATTCGTTTCTAAGGCAGTGGCCTCCATACCACGGCGCAACGTTGTTCTTGTGGAATTTAATCAAGTTCAGTTGAATGTTATCTGCAGATAAGTTTATTCGCTATATTGTATATCAATATTGTTTATATATTTGTACTTCATGAATACATTAATCTAACTTGTATTACCAACAGACCCCTCTTACATGGGATGACACTTGATCTCAAGATCTCTTAAATCGATGGTGATGCTAAAATTGCTAACACAATATCACTAGACTATCACCTGCCCCGCTCAATATGCAATGCATTGAAGAGGGAGAAAAAGTAACCAGTATAATAAGCTAATTATATAAAATAAAGTAGTGTGATCGCATAGTTTGATTTGATGCTCGAACTGAAAGCAAAATGTCAAACACTAACCTTCATTTTATTGGTTTTGGGGGGCTATTTACGGTGCCTCCCTTCTATCTAGAGTTTCTCTCTCCCGACATCATTTTCTGTCTTTACTTGCATAGTTGCATGTTGCACTCATAATTTAAGTTAAATCAATGATTTAAATACACCTTCTTCTTAATAAAGGTTCTCCACCTCACCCCTGTGATCGGAAACATGGAGTAGTTTGCAAAGTTGACGATCTCGTTTGTAATAATTAGACTAGTTTTGTGATGTATGGTCATATCACTCATATGGATTATGGAATTTGGATCTATGACTTTTAGATATTTGTGTATTTCAAGATTTTTAGAAAATATAACCATGAAAATTTAAAGATCCAAAATAAATTTAAGAATTTTAAATCATTAGTTCTCATGGTCATATTTATTTATGACCACCAAAGAATGATATAGATTTTCATCTTTGAGTTGTTACTTTGTAAAAATACTTATTATACTTAACGAACATTTCTTATATAAGAAATTGAGAATTAATGTATATTAGAAAGTTACAAGTTTGTTAGTGAATTGTTGGTTATATGCAAAATATTCTATAATGTAGATTTAGGATAAAATTGTGCTAAATACTTTATTAGAAAGTTACAAGTTTGTTAGTGAATTGTTGGTTATATGCAAAAATATTCTATAATGTAGACTTAGGATAAAATTATGCTAAATACTTTCATCATACTTTTTTCAAAATGAGATGAGTATTATACAATAGTCGCTTGCAAAATGGTCATTGACATAGTAGAGTTCTATATTACGTGTTGACGTCATAGCCAATGCCTCTTAATTTAATAATATGATGGAATTATGCTAAATTACATTAGTTTTCTTTTGCCAAAAAACATGCACTGCGCAAGATCTATTTCATAAATTACATACAGAAGTTGTCCATCAGTAATTCAGTACAAGCCACAAGATCAGAGGTTGTGTACACTTGTGTCGTCCAAGATTTGTCGAGTCTGGGTCCAAGTCTAATCAGTTTGATCATCATTTACTTTATACGTAAGAAAAAATATAGTCACGCAAAATTTTGTTTGATTCGTCTCAATATGTATTTTTTAAAACATCATAATTAACAAAAAAAAAAATTAATAATTTTTACATATAATTAAATTAGTAATATTAATGCTCAAAGTGTGTGAAAAGTACAAGTAATTTTTTTGTGAAATAAAGGGAGTATACTAGTGTACATGGCTTCGGATCGGCTGATTCGCCAACTTCAATCGGATCGCCCACAAACCATTTCCATGCAACACACCTTGGCGGCGATCAGTAAATGTGGGTCAACGTTTGAATGGTGCGAGCTCCTCAAGGTTGCTCGCGTTCAAGTGCATGAAGCCGAAGTTTTAGCTAACTTTTGTAGGAGAACAAGATTTTCGGCAATTTGTGAGGACTTTGATTCATGTGATGAAAATCCGCTCTTCAAAGAATTGGTTATTTCCCTTCATTTGAATCTTGCCGTATGTGCGTTAAAATTAAATAAATTGAACGTTGCTATTGAGGTTTGTTCATTGATTTTGGGCGTGGATACGAAGAATGTGAAGGCGGTTTTTAGAAGAGGGTTAGCATTAAAGAAGTCTGGGCAGTTAGGAAAGGCTCGTGAGGATTTTTTGAAAGCTAGGGAGTTGGAGCCAAATAATAAGGAAATAATCAAAGAGCTTGCAAGTTTAGAACAAGCTATGGATCAAAATCATCATATCATAGGTCAGGTTGCAAATGTTGAAGGAGATTCTATCCTTAGAGTTAAGGAGAGTGGGTATTCAGAATCTCAAATCCCAGGTGAATTCGAGGATTCAATATCAAATCATAGGTTGCAGGAGATTTTAGTTGGTCATGGCAAGGTTGAGTATAAAGAAAAGGCACCTGTAAAGGAAGTTGGTAATTCGTTTATTCCGTTAGGCCTTGGTTCTAGCTTACCCCCTCTTAATTTCCCCCATAAACATGCCTCCCAAAAGGATGCTATTGTTAATAGGGATGTCATGGCAAGTGAGTTTTTAAAGGAAGGTGACGATTCGGTTCCTAGAAAAGGTGATTCTATGATGGTTGATGCAGTGGAAAAGCCTCGGCCACGCCAAAATGTAAAGGTTATGTTTTATAACAAAAGAAAGTCGTCCATGCGTTTGTGTGTTTGTCGTGCAGATGTAAACAAGTTAGGGGAAGGGAAATAAGTTATGCTCTATCAACCTCACTCATTGTCAGTGTTGACGGTCCGAACCTTCACGCCAAAACCAGTTATTTCAACAACGCCACCACTTAATTACACAGTAGGGGCAGCACATGTTAGTGAAAATGCTTTCCTTGAGAGTGAAAAGCAATCAGCGGTTAATGTCCACCTTCCAGATTCAAAGATCGAGGTAAATGAACCAGCAAATTCAGTTGATATAAAAGTTGTTCCTGATTTATTGGAAAATGATAAGGCCAGTGAAGCTCTATTTAAGGAAATGGCAAAGGAGGAAGCTCAGATCCATGACAGGGCAGCAAAGGTGAAGAGAAGGAGAATCAGCAGAGTGGGTAGTAGATGCGGAATGGATGGACAATTGACAGGGCTAATGGATGTTCAAGGCAGAATCCATGTTGGCAGAACCACTCGAAGAACTGCTGAGCGACTCACCTCTAGTTCGAGAGTTCAAGGAAGGAGAAGGAAGTCTACCCAATTCTTGCTCCATGTTGGCTCAAAGAGGAAGTGTAGTTCCTCCCCCTCATTAGATTCCGTCTATCATGCTAGGAAGAAATTTGTTAGTGCTCTTTGTTCTTATTGTAAGGTCGTCCATTGTCATTGTAGTTGTGTTTCGAGTCTTATAACCCACGAAATGGCCTTAGGCCAAGTATAGTGGGGTTTGTGTCTGTTGTTTATTGTGTATGTTCTTGTCGCCAAAAAAAAAAAAAAAAAAGATTTTCTTTTATTAATTTCTAGCTTTTATTTTGTTTGGTTATGTTTTAGTTTCTTGCATGATTTCTCGATGTAAAAAAAAGGGAGTATTCAAATTCTACTGGCAAAAAAGTTCATGAAAAAGCCATTCAAAAATGTTTAACAAACATCCCTTTGTCAAATTCCTAAACTGGCCTCATACAAATCTCAATCACAAACAATGTCTTATTACTCCTTTATAGGCTTATATGTTGAACGATATGACATGCAAGTTTCTCGTCTTTGTCAATGATATAGAGTAGATTCCTGAAAGAGTGAGATAGAAAATTTTCTTACTACTCTTACTAAACATGGACAAAAAAATAGCCTCTGACTTGGAGGTGCAGAACAATTGTGCGTATTTGGTATAAGGTGGAAATTTGTACTACTCAAGTTAATAAATTTGTCACTATATGTGGTATTCCTTGTTCTACTAGACTGAGCATTAACTGTTTGTGCAAGAAAATTCATTAAATCGTCCCAACCAATCTCATAAATAACCAAAACATGGTCCAAAACTGTAATGATGTCAATTGTGAACTTTCCTTCTCTTAAGTTGAGGAAATATGAGTGACGACGTTATTGGCCCCTTTCTCATGCTAACGAACCCTTCTATTTGTAATCAAAATTGAAACATTGGTAGGGCTTCAATGGCCTTGTATAATACTACTACTTCTATGATGAATTGATGATTATAATTTGTTTCTAAACATCACAAGACAGAAAAGAGTTGTCTTGCAAGGACATTAATCAAGGCTTTTGTACATTCGCTATTATAATTTAGATAATACTATCTCCGTTTGTCAATAAGTGAAACACTTTCCTTATTTAGAATAGTCATAATAAGTTCAACCAAGCTCTAAATAGTAAAAATATGTTCACTTTTATTACAAATATGCCACCAAAAGTAAGAGGGGATCACATCTTTTTTGTTTCATCACTTGAATCATTCTACTTTATTGTGGAGAAATGGATGAAGTATTAATTTTGATCCTTTGGCAGATTACACAGCGGTCAATGTTATTGGTATTCATATAGATTGCATTCTCTTCACTTTAGTTTTATTAATCTGAACTATTATCCCTTAACAAATTTCATGGAACCTAAACTTATGGAGAATTGATTCCAAACTTCACTTATTTGAAGTGATATGAACGTCAAATGCTTATTATTTGTACTTGTACTTTTTTTTTTTTTGACATCGAGGAAACGTACATTAATTAAACAACAAAGTATATCCTATTGCTAATACAACCAAACATAAACAAAGGAGCTTTATGAGCTTACATGCCCTAAAACACAAAAACAAGTAAAACCGATACAAAGTCGCCTATTAAGGAGGGCGTCGCTGGTCGACGATTGTGCTGATGGAGCCAAAAAACTGATGACTGATGGAAGTGGCAGGAGAAGCAAGTGTCGTTTACGATCCGGACAACGAACAACCATAGGCAAGATTCGCATCTCGCCGCATGAGCAATCCCAACGAACTTTTGACGCTTGGGATTCCTGGCTCATGATCTGATGAAGAGTCACTTTTCTAAGTGACTCATGACTCTCTGTCGAGAGTAATTCATGTTTCTACTTGTACTTACTTATTAGAAGTTACAGCCCACACATAACATTTGCTAGTGAAATAGTTTATCCACTCAAATACAAGTTTTTTTTTTTTTTTGGCCTTCCTGTAATTTGCTAACTTGAACTTAGTTTATTATGTCATTTCAATGGAAAATATAGTATATAATTAACCCTTATTTCATAGATATAGATCTAGCGATTGAGATCTTTCAATGCAGCTTATCAAAGTGAGCCCCGCCCTGCCCGAAAAATGCCAGGGCTTGGGCAATTTTCAAAGCTCGAGTTCGGGCCTGATATGATTTTTTTGTTTGTTTTGAGACGAGTTTTGGACAACAAAAAAAAGACTTTTTAGTTCAAATTTTGGCCCGAAAAAACGGGCTTCAGGCACAAAAATTAGCCCAGCCCGCTAATGGACAATTTTTTTAGGGGCAGCCCGTCCCGACCCTCGATTTGATCATCTCTAGTCACTTCAAATATGTTTCACATATAAATCAATCTGAGTTCATTCGGATTCCAATCATGTGGTAGATCGATTCAATTTGGACATCTGGTCGAGACTTCAGGTCAATTCAATATAGGTGAAAATCAGATCCAATTCAATTGGATTAGACAAGTATCGAATCTAGTCATAAATCATACTAATAGTCATCCTCGAAATATTCAATTATTTCAAATTCGGATTCATATCGGGTCATTTCCTTAACGGATCGAAACAAACCACTAGCAAATTGAAGATAAAATAGAGAAGAATAATTTTATCATAGAAAGAAAACAATGATAATGTTAAGAAAGGAGAAAGACAAAGGTAGGAAGTGAGAAGGAGACAATAGAAGAGAGCTTAGGCAACGACAGTGCGTGTGCGTGGTGTGGTCGAAGAAGAGCTATCTAAAATTTCACTATGAAGAAGAAAAAAAGAGGCAAAGAATCAAGATTAGCCTCATTTCAGTTCCCCAAAATGCGACGTTAGTGTTTGACATTTTGCTTTCAATACTAGCATCTATACTTGTCAGCTTTTTCATAAATTTGGCTTCTTCTTTCACTCTTTTTCTCTCTCCTATCGTTACTAGGGAGTACTACTACTCAATGTCGAGACTTGTAAAGGGTAATTTTTTAAACAACAAAAGGTGGAACCCTTCATCATGGACTTCGTGCCTCTAATGTCTATTTTATGTTGTTTTTGGGTTTTGGGAACTTGTGAACTTTTCAAGGTAAGAAAAAAAAAATTAACAGCACATTTTCTAAGAATGTCTATTTCATTTTCAACGTTACTCTAATAATCTACTCCCTTTTACAACCGTTTTCTAACTTAGTTTAGGATAAATCTTCCTTTTTTGACAATTTAATTATAAATTATAGTGGTATAGTACTAGTACAAGTCTATAGTTTGGGCATTGGGGACTTGGGAGGGATCAATAGATCATAGAGTAGAGTTTATATTATTTTTATATAATTCACACGATGTAACAATAATGGATTGCTTCAAGTGAATATACTTTCAACAAGAACAAATATAAGTAAATTTTTTTATGTAAAAAATTGAAATAATTTTGATATACTACAAACAAGGTAGTAGTATTAAATGACTGCTAATGACAATAACAATAATTATGTTATTGTAGATTTGTAAGAATTTATTTAATGTCAATGTTGAATTTCCTCTCTAATCATATTTAATTATATAATTTAATGCATAATTCCAATTTGGGTTAAGTAAGTTGATCGCGTATTTGATACAAGTCAGCTTTGTCACATCTAAGCGAGTAATTATTGATTATCTATTGCAAATTACAAATTTACTAGAGGTTAAATTTGCATGATTATAATCCCTTAGGCTCACCCACCCTGAACTAAAAGATCCACACAATTTACCCATTATAGTTAGTATAAAACTACTTACTACTTTCGATTAAGCTTAAGGTCAAATAAGAAAATGCTTCAAATGAGAAGATTATGTGAATTTTCTTGCATATTTTTCAATTAAATGTGCATATTTTTTATCATGCCCATTTTTTGAATTAAATGTGCATCTTTTTTCTCTCGTAGATGTACTAGTAGTTCGAGATTCAACATATGCATATCCAGTTCATATAAAGCAGCAGGTAATAACCTAACAGTGTTGGTATCACCTCCGATCTCAAAGATCATGAGTCTTGCCCCATGTAAGGAGGGATCCCCAATTTCCCCTACTGTATTTAAACTTCATCTTACCTTATATATATAAAAAAAAGAATATACAGTTCAAATAATATGCACTTTTAATTTTTTTTGAAAAATTAACTCAAAAAATAAATAACAAAACTCATATATTACTTTATCTAGTTTTGAAACTCTATAAATAAGTGTATGTTGCGATTAATATCGGACAAAGAGAGTACTTGATAAAAAAAATAAAATAAGGGGAGGTAAAAGCTAATTGAGAATTTGAGATGGTCAAGAGGACAAATATTCTTCAAAACTAGAGCCATATTAAATTAGTAAAGATGAAGAGTAAGTACAAGAGATAAAAGGTGAGTTATCCCATGTTAGGATGCCAAATAAAATGAGTCAAGAAAAATGACGACAATCAGAACACATCCATTATTCCTTACATCTAATCTCCCAAAAACACAACCACCCACCTCCCTTTGAGCCCCCCCATTCTTTTTACCCTTTTCCTCTTCTTCCTCTTTCTGTATGGCTGCTTCTTCTACCTTCTTTCCTGACCCTAATATCCTCTTTCCTTATTATTATTATCATCAACATCATCATCCTTCTTCTCCTACTTCTTCTTCTTCTCCTTATTATGCTAATCTTTCTTCTCCATTTTCTACTTACTCCACTACTACTTCATTAATGTCTAACCCTCCTCAAACTAATTCTCTTCCGAGTTCGAGCATCGACAGGACCAATACCACTACTAAGATGGTACGAAAGAGGACTGCTTCCGAGATGGAGCGCCCTCCTTCTATCCCAACAAATAACAATGAGATTTTAGATCATCGTATCATTGCGCGCCACCAACAACAACATCATCAGCTTCAGCCTCAGCATCAGTATCAACAAGTGCAGCAAGAGTATAATAATAACAGTGGTGATGCGAATGATGGTAGTGATCAGCAGCCCCTTGTTTGTGGGTTTTCTGGGCTACCTTTGTTTCCACCTGTGGTTGACCGAAATGTTGTGGTGTCAAACAATAGGTCTAGTATAAGTATGACTAATTTTTCGAGCTCGGGTTCGAGTTCAATTGTTGGTGGTGCTACATCAATGGAGGATCCTGGGTGGATTGATGGTATTATAAAGGATTTGATTCAGACTTCTAATTCCATTTCTATCCCTCAGTTGATTCAAAATGTTAGAGAGATTATTTACCCGTGTAACCCTAACCTTGGTGCTGTTATTGAGTTTAGGCTTCGGTCTTTGGCAGACCCAGTTGTTGCGCAACCACTTCCACTTCCACCACCACCTCCTCCTCAATTTCATAAGCAGCAACAAAATCAACAACCTGGTTTTTCTAGGATTAGCAACACTAGTAGTTCTACTCAACCTGGTTTGCATAATAATAAAGCTTATTATAACAACTTGAGTGATATTGACTATTTCTCTCCTCTTGCTACTGCTGAATGTAGTGCAAATATGAACTGGGGAGGGGCGGCGATGAGTACGCCTCCCTCGTCTCTTTCTAGACCACAACCACCCTTGCCGGTTAGCGAAGGTGGTTGTATTGTTGTTAGTGGTGGTAATAATAACAATTCAAACTCGATGTCTATACCAAAACAAAACCCTCCACAGCCTGAGACGTCTCACGCTGTGGAGGGTAATTCGGATCAGAACCCCGAGAATAATAATCTTGATTCTCGGGGTTCTGATCCGGGGGTGGGGTCAACAACAGCAATAGGGACAGAGGAATCCCCATCTGCTGTTGGGACCCCACCCGCTCCCCCTCCTCCGCCACCGCAGCAAGTAACTGCGGTGGCGAGGGAAAGGGAGAGGGAGGAGCTTCGGCAAAGGAAAAGGGATGAGGAAGGATTACACCTCCTCACCCTCTTACTCCAGTGTGCCGAAGCTGTCTCCGCAGACAAATTTGATGATGCCAACAAAATGCTAGTAGAAATCTCCGAGTGGGCAACACCATTCGGCACCTCCGCCCAACGCGTTGCGGCGTATTTCTCCGAAGCCATGTCAGCTCGCTTAGTGAGCTCCTGCCTTGGCATTCACACAGCATTACCTTCAATCCCACATTACCAAAAACTAGTATCAGCATTCCAAGTATTCAATGGAATAAGCCCATTTGTCAAATTTTCCCACTTCACAGCTAATCAAGCAATTCAAGAAGCCTTTCAAAGAGAAGAGAGAGTTCACATTATTGATCTTGATATCATGCAAGGCCTACAATGGCCTGGGCTTTTCCACATTTTAGCGTCCCGGCCCGGTGGACCGCCATTCGTTAGGCTTACCGGGCTCGGGACGTCTATGGAAGCCCTTGAAGCAACCGGAAAACGGTTGTCGGATTTTGCTGAGAAGTTGGGATTGCCGTTTGAGTTTATACCGGTGGCTGAGAAGATAGGGAACTTGGATTTGGAGAGATTGCATGTTAGTAAAAGAGAAGCTGTTGCAGTTCATTGGTTGCAACATTCTTTGTATGATGTTACTGGGTCTGATACCAACACTCTTTGGCTCTTGCAAAGGTAAATATTCAATATCATTTTTACACTTAGATGGTTAAAATTGTTGTTTATTTGTGTTTTTGTTTGTGCATTAATTCATTGTTTTCATTATGCTAATTGTAGTATGCTAGCTAT
Source organism: Beta lomatogona (assembly GCA_947646795.1). Lineage (NCBI taxonomy): Eukaryota > Viridiplantae > Streptophyta > Magnoliopsida > Caryophyllales > Amaranthaceae > Beta > Beta lomatogona. The sequence continues at coordinate 192,789 of CANSNZ010000273.1, forward strand.
AGAGTAGAACTACTAATTGTCTAATAATGATTCCTTTTTTATTTTGTTAGATTCTTACTGTGGTAAAAACTGGTGATGATGAGATATGAGAGAAAAAGAAGATTCTATAGATATATGAGTATTATTATGCTTATAGTACATTAGTACTATGAACATTGTTAGAATGATAGCAATAGTCTAGTTAATTAAATAATTTTTTTTACCATGATAGGGGATCAAAGTAATGTACTTGCTAATTTGACATAAATGGAGTAATAATTGTTCACACCCTTTTCGGTTTGAACATATATGAATCTATTTGAGTTTAATCAACATATTTCATCAAACTTATTTTTGTATGGTCAAAAGATTTTAGATGCAGTTGAGAAAGAAATTTGATGTATCTGAAAGCCCAAACCAGAACAATTTTGGAATGTCATATTCAAGAACCCTTAATCTAATTATCTAAAGCTTAATTGATTTGTAATAGAAAAAGGAAATTAATCTCTATTAAAAGGTTGAAACATAACAATACTTCTTAATTTAGATAGTGTTTAGTGCAATTTAGAAAAAAACAGTTTCACTAAGTTAAACAAATCCTAATAAATAGACATAAGTTAAACGAAGTTAAATAGTGCTCTTAGTTCGTTACTCCATTTGTTTCTTTTTAATAGTTACACTTTACCTTTTCACGCTTGCCAACGTTATGAACATTAATATTTCTAAATTTGCAATTAGAAAAATTATAAATAAAATTGATATTCCAAAAGTACATATTGACACGAATCAAACAAAATCTCACATGATTATATGTTTTTTTTTTTGGTGTTTGCACCCGGTTCACCCTTCGGGCTACATCCGGATCGAGGCCAAGTTCGGGGTGGTTAGGTTTCATTCCTCTCCCAAGGGTGTTGCGGGGATTCGAACACGGGTCCATCCTACCAAAGCCATCACATGATTATATGTTTCCTTACCCATTAATCATATATGATAGTCGAACGTAATCTTATGAATAGTGTTAAACTAAAAGTGGAAAAAAAAAACGCAGGGTGTATAATTTTACCCATTTTGTTATGCTCTTGGTCTGAATCTAAGTTAAAGGAGTGTGTAGTACGTGCATTAGTAGGAAAGTTTTGACTTTCAATTGTGATACTAACCACTTTTGAGATTATGGAAGATTGATGTGCCCAAAGCAACTTAAAAAGCTTAGTGTCATAGGATCTCAATGATAAGAGGACAATTAAACTATTAAGTTAAAAAGTAAAGAGTTCTTGTGTTGGAAATGGGGAATTGACTGTTAACTTTATCAAAAAGAGAATCCAGTAATACTATAGTTTTTTGTCGAGTTGTCTATTTTATTTGTATACTAGAGGACTAAATAGTAGCTACAGGAATTTGGTATCATAGCTTCAAAATATGTTGTAAAAAGTCCAAAAATTCAGCCAACTTGTCTCGATAATTTTTTTGTCACAACATTTTCTCGAAATGAATGATTTGTTATAGAGTGTAGATCTTTTACGTGTACTAATATTCAACGCGTAATCTTTGGTGCATGTCATTGGACTTTTTGGTTAATGATTTGTCAATGGTAGCTATATAATCATTCATTGATGGTTTTACTTTGCTAATAAATCGAATATATGCATGAAAATTACTATCTATAACTGAAGATATAGTGTATGTGGCTTAAGTATGTTTAGTTGACAAAAATAAAAGAAGTGAAAGCTTGTGAGAAGTTCAAAATTGTGGAGTTGTTTGGTTGAAAAAGTTTAAGATCAATTTTTTGGGAGTTCTACTTCTCAGTAGTGCGCAAGTTGTTTGCCTAGTCCCCTAGATGAGTTGAACTTCATTTGTAAAAGCAACTGGAATTATAAAATTACTCTTCTCTATACGTTTCTTAGGCCTTGTTCTTTTGGATTTATTTTCAGTTCAGTTACTCTCTGCAATTCAGTTTTTCCCAGTTCAGTTCATTTACTCTCTGTAATTCAGTTTTTCCCAGTTCAGTTCAGATTTTCCCAGTCCAAAAGAACGGGGCCTTAGTATACAATAATGTATATAGCCAAACTCAACTGAAATAATAAGTTTGAAGATATGTTGTACTCCATGATGTACTGAACTAACGAATGAATATGCTTGCAGATTGGCACCAAAGGTTGTAACGGTGGTAGAACAAGACCTAAGCCGAACAGGCACCTTCCTAGGGAGATTCGTGGAGGCGATCCACTACTACTCAGCCCTCTTCGATTCCTTAGGAGCGAGCTATGGGGAAGACAGCGAGGAGAGGAATGTGGTAGAACAACAATTACTCTCTAGGGAGATCCGCAATGTTCTAGCTGTGGGAGGGCCATCTAGGACCGGGGATCCCAAGTTCGCGAGTTGGAAAGAAAAATTACAGCAATCAGGGTTTAGAGGTATCTCCTTAGCAGGTAATGCAGCTGCTCAAGCTACATTGCTCCTAGGCATGTTCCCTTCTGATGGATATACTTTGGTAGAAGACAACGGTACCCTTAAGCTCGGGTGGAAGGATCTTTGCTTGCTTACTGCTTCGGCATGGAGGCCTTCTCATGCTCACACGATGAGCACGGTGTGTACAAGGAGCCAGTAGCATTGTGTATGCAACTAAATCCATGAATTATGAGCCATTGTTTCTTGTTCATCGTGGTATTGGTATATATTGATCATCCACAGCTTTAAACATGGTATGATGAGGGCTTAGAAAAGATCTTCATATTTATCTTACGCCACTTTCTTGTATCATACAAGTATGGGTTTTAGCCATTTAGGTCTCAGAGATGGTGAAAGCACAGTTATAACTTTTCTATTTTGGGAGGGTGGGGGTTAAGGTTTCTATTTCTGGGTTTCTGTTTACTTTTCTAGTTAGTTTCTTTAGTAAAAATGGACTTCAAAATTCAAAGATTTACTGACAGTTAATGTATGATGCTTTTTGACGTTGAACTTCCCTTTTGATAGTCAACCCAACTTTCTTTCTTTTTGGTCGTGTGCAAGTCTACAATTACCTTTATGCAACGCCTATGACTTGAAATATAAATTTGTGGTGAGATTTGAGACTTCAAGTGGTAAGATTGTAGGAGATCCTCTAAAGTTTCAAAATAACTCTACACGGTAGAGTTTGTTAAATATCAATCGTTTGATTAAGAAATCAAATACTTGTATTTTCTTTCCTAAAAATCCCCCTTATTTTTCCCTCGAATATCCTGCCCATATTATTTCCTTTCGCAATAATCATGAGCCCTTGATTTTATAATGTATGGTTATGATTCAACTCTACTTTGTAGAGTTTTTATAAAACTCTAGAGGATCCGGACCCGTCTATGACACTATAATTTAATAGGATTTTAGAGTTTTCAGGCTATATATCAATCAAGTTCATCACTTTCAATTTAATGCCTGAAAACGAAGAACTTTGACAAGTATGGAGGACAATTAGAGATGATAGACAAGGCGGAGGTGTGAATATAGAGGTTGTGAGGCGGTGGTAAAGGTGTTGAAGGGAAGTTAGTATTAGAGCTGTTCACGGACGGGACGGCCTGCTAAGCCCGCCCAACTCGGCCCGCTAAAGTTGCGGGCTTGGACAACAAACTTTGAAAAAAATTTCTAAATGGGCGGGCCAAGCCCGGCCCGCTAATTTTAATGGGCGGATATGGGCAACCTCAAATATACCGCGGGCAAGCCCGCCCGGCCCGTTTATCATAATGTCTATTTTCTAAGAAATATAATTTTTTATCTAACTAATTTAGTGTTGATTTATCTTTTGGAATATATGGTTTATTTGCAGTAATATAGCTTTGGTAACACATAATTGTCTTTATTCTTACCTTTAGTAAGTTAATTTCTTAATAATTTGTCATCCTCCAATATTTTTGTTACGAATATTTTTAACTTTCTCTATTATGTTGTGGTTATCAACTTTTTTTCTATTTTAACAAAAATTATGTTTTAATCTATAAATATTAAAGGAAATTAACTAGAGTACTTGGAAAAAAAAAGTATTAATAGGCCCGTTAGGCCCGCGGGCAAGCCCGCCCGTTTATTAGGACGGGTCATGGACAAGTAGTTAAGCCCGCATAAAAGGGCTTGGACTAGACATATTAGGCCCGTTGGACAAATTTTTTTAATTAGGCCCGGCCCGCAACCCGCCCAAGCCCGCAAATGATCACCTCTAGTTAGTATTACCCAACCGAGTGTAGATAAATTGTTTTGTACTTTTGACAAGTTATATAATTAAGACATTATCACTAACCCCTGTTTAGAAAGTATCGGGAACACTTTTGAAATTGTAATACTAACCCATAAGAAACACTAACAATTTCTCTCCATCATAATGTTACTAATGCTTATCAATAACCTCATTTATAATCCGCAACAATCTATCATGTAAGATTTTGTACTATACTATATACATAAATAACAAAAAATTGTTGGTTCATCGAATATGTCAAATTGTAATGATTAACGAAAAACTATGTTTTCTCTTATTGGTATCTTTGTAGGAGTTGAAATCGTGTGTCTCACTAGTTTTCTAGACAAGGGCCATGTTATTACTTGCAAATACGAGGTTGTTGGCTGCCCCTAGTAAGTAGTAAGCATAATATAAAGGCCTTGGAAAACAACATTTAGAAATAGTACAGCCCACAACCTAGGACTTGGGCAGTTATTCTTGGCCTATTCAATATCAGGTGGGCCTTCTGTGTCGTACATATTGGATCATTTGATTCGTTAGAACTTAGAAGTTACAACAAATGATTTATGGCATATTGGATCATTTGATTCGTTAGAACTTAGAAGTTAGAACAAATGATTTGTGGCTCCTTCTTTCCAAATGGGCATTCAGGTTCTTGAAATATAGGAGCTAAAAATTTCAGGTTACTGAAATTTTCGGGGATATATACATTTTAGAATTCATAATTATAGGGTTCGATCCTGTGAATTTAAGTTTATAAGCTAAAGTTTTAACCATTAGACCAAGTAATATTTAGTGTTATCATTTCAAAGTATAATATTAATTAATGAAATATTTCCTTACCCGGAGCATAGACTGGGCCTAAATTTAGGGGTGATAATGAGCCTGACAAGCTCGCGAACAGCTCGAGCTCGGCTCGGTCAAAGGTCGGCTCATTGAAGCTCGGGCTCGGCTCGTAAAGCTCGTGAACAGCTCGATTATTATTTTATAATAAAAAAATATTTTATATTAAAAAATTATTTTATATTAATAAATGATTTATATATATTAAAAATTATATTAAGTATTTCTTTTAAGATACTAACTAAGGTATATATTAGAATAAAGATAAAAAGAAAAGGTAAAAGCAATTAAAAAGAAAAAAAGATAGAGAAGATCGAGCTCAAGCCCATAATCGAGCTCGAGCCACAATTGAGTTCACGAGCCGAGCCTAAACGAGCTTACGAGCCGAGCCTGAGCCTATTCGAGCTCACGATCCGAGCCTAAACGAGCTCACAAGCCAAACTCGAGCCGCAAATTCTAATCACGAGCTCGAGCCGAGTCGAGCCGAGCCCATGAAAAGTTAATCGAGCTTGAGCCGAGCCTAGTGCTATTCGGGCTCGGCTCGCTCGATAAGCACCCCTAGTCCTAGCCTATATGATATAGGCTAGGATTGGTCTTTGCCAAGAAAATAAAAAAGGAAAAAGCAACAACCAACTTAAGCATGGTAATACAAAAATACTGATATCATATGTAGACATGATTTGATATGTTAATCATATTGCAGGTCATGTTGTCCCTTTTATGTTACCATGATTTTGATATACTTTGGGCAAACCCCAAAACAACTCAAAAGAAATTTGATTAGTAATCAACTATTAGCTGATTTACCTAGCTTATTTAATAAGATGGTGGTATTGGTTGATTTTTTGAATCTACTAGGATTAGCTCTTCATAATAAGATGTTTGGAAACTCATTGTTGGATGTTAACTGATTGTGGTGCAAAATTCCAAGCTAGACAACTACTGAACCAAAAGCCAAAATTAAGTGGGCAAAAGCTACTCAAAGCTTGTTAAAAAGTTACCTACCAAAAATATTTATAAAGAATAATGAAAAGTTAGCAAAAAGTCATCTACGATGCTCACGAAAACCTATTATAAACACAACCAATTGACTTACGTATCTCAATTTTTACAATAGAAATTCTAAATTTCTAATCTACAACATACTTTCAATTTGTTCAAAGAGTCATTTACAAAACACAATGTTTGACTTGTTGATCATATAGATCGTCTATCAATTAAAGGCCAGCGAAAATCCATCACAAACATTTGAGAAAATGAGCAAATGAGGAGAACATTAGGTGCATTTTTCACCTTTAAAAAAAAAAAGTTTCAGGTCGAACAAGTTCAGGTAAGTTTCAACACCTTATAAAATGAACTTCAATAACTTCCAATAAGTGCTGATAAGTACAATTGAGTTTAGATAAATTCAATTCAAATAAAGTTGTGACCTTTTTTACTAGATTAATGATCAATTCAATTCAGTTTAGTTCAAACAAAATTCCCGTGAGTGTCTCAATTCAATTCAAAAGAACAGCGCTTGAGTTAAAAAGAATTCAGGTAAAGCGAACACGGCAAAAAGGCGTAAATCTAAATCCAAATACAGGAGGCAAATTGTACTAGTTTTAGGTTCTTAACCTGCTAACTAGACTGACTGACATAGTTTTCTCCGTCTTTCTTGGAGAGTAAATGTTTCAGATCTAAAAATCCCACCAACATCACAACTGTCCTGTAAATTCTAGTAATCTTCTTTCTCTCTCCTCCTTTTTTATGAAAGAACACCGTAAACCTTATTTATTTAAAGTTTGAAATTCTCATCTCCCAGATGTCTGCTACCATTACCACTCCTTATTCTACTTTTCTATCTCATATTTATTCTTCTCCATATTTATGGCTTCTTTTCAATCTACTTCTCTTTCTTCATCCTTTGATTTTCCCAACAATTCCACTGTAATTTTCCCACCTTTTCCCCAACTTTCTCTTCTGGGTTTATTCTTAATTTTCTATTGTGTGCTTATTTTTTGTTTTTTCTTACTGCAGATCTTTGGTTCCACTTTGAAATTGGGAGAAAATGAGCTGACTTTTTTCAGATTGCCCACTAATTTTTCCAAGTAAGCCTAAATACCCTTAATCTCTTTTTGACATTTTTTGTATGATTTTGTTGATTGGTTGTTCTTATAATTGCTTTCTAATTAAAGGGTTTGATTAGTTAATTGAGTAATTGAATTTACTGTTTGAGATTGTACTTTAATTCATGCTAGTATATGCCACGAGTTGTAATACCTTTTGGTACTTTATTCCTAATTTGCTTTGATTTGACCTATTGGGTTATTTGACTAGCAGAAATGTCAGTTTTTTTTTTCAAGATTTTGACTTTATATATTTCTGAATTATAAGGAAAAAGTGTCTTTGAGTTTACAGTATAAGCAATTAACTGAATTAAGTATGACAATATGGTTTCTTCAAACATGTACTAATATAGGAAATTGCTGTTTATGTACTTTTCTGTGTCCAATTTTGCTCTTGTATTGATCTTTGAAACCCCACTATTATGAATATATTACGTGTATCTAGGTCATTTGGTCTTGAAATATCAGTACCACCTATGTTAGTCGGACTCCGGTATGTGTTCAAGTATCGGGCTTGGCTATATTGTGAGAACCCAAAATGAAGAGTTGACGAGTCTATACCCATGTTGAAGTATCTAGGAATCGATAAGGGTGCTTCAGGTTAAATGAAGAGTTTGAGTAACATAAAACACTACTCATGTAAGGAGACTGTGAGAGTTCCTTCTTATATAGCTTAATAAACTACGTTAACCATATTGGAACTTTCCTTGTATTCGCTAACAGAATTATTCCTGCTTTGAGCCTAAAAGCTTCAACAACATCTCCGGGACTGACTAAAGAGATTGAGAATAACAGAGGGAAAATGTCAGAAGAAACTCTGAACGGCAGTGATCCATTTTCCAACATGAAGCAACGGTTTTTGAGTTTCAAGAGGGATAAGTACTTGTAAGTAAAAATGTGGTTTGATTGCTTCAGTCTTACCCTATAAAGCAAGCTGTTTATTTCCTTTGTAACTCAATTGTTGATCTCTTTTTGTTTTGTATATGAAGGGGAAACAAAGAACACTTTCAGAACCTTGCTGAGATTCAGTCTCCCAAGGTATGTACTGCTTCCGATAATCCGATTCTGCTTTTGGTGCATCTGACATCTGTTATTTGATCTGTTCTTTTTTCCTGCATACATATTGTGATTGTCGCTTTGACAGTTGACATTTAGGGAGTGTTTGGTTGGGATAACAACAATTTCCTGTAAAAGTAGTTTTCCTATTTTCCTTTGTTTGGTTTGTAAATGGTGGGATTTAAGTTTTTCATGGGTTGAAATTAGCTTTCCCAAGGATGGAAACCTTTTTTTCCTCTTGAGATGCCACATTATTATCCTTATACATTACCTTCCTCACTCTCATCTCTCATCTCTCATCCATCCCCTCCCCTCCATTTTCATTTTTTCCGTTTTTCTCTAACTTTTCTTGTGAAGTGGCAAATAAATAAACACTATCTTGGAATTTTTTTTTTCTTCTTGGAAACCATTTTTCATGGAAAATGCTAACGTCCAATCAAACTGAGCCTTGTTAGTTGTTAATTATTTTCACCTTATACTTAGATTGAGGTCTGAAAATGTAACTGCTGACTAACGGTTTTGGAAACAGTTTACAGTGATTGCTTGTGCAGATTCTAGAGTATGCCCTTCTAACATCCTTGGATTTCAACCTGGAGAAGCTTTCACCGTACGAAATGTAGCAAACTTAGTGCCTCCTTTCGAGGTAGCTACATTGTGTTTCTCGTCACTATTAGATAGTTTGACAGTGTATATTGAGGATTCCATATTGAATCTGATTTTTGACATTTCTGTCAATACAGAGTGGGCCGACAGAGACAAAAGCAGCACTTGAATTTTCTGTGAACGCTCTTGAGGTAAATGGCACTGTATTCTTGTGGAGTTTGGCCTTCTGCTTGGACATAATGTGACAAAATCCTACTAACATGAACTCTGGAAGACATGTTTCGAATACACGTGAAGTAGTGAACCATGTCCCTGCATTTGGACAGTTGGCTTTTGATTGAATATAAACTAAAAACTTACTGCTTCACTTTAAACACTAGAAGCAAATTGGGTCATGAGAGGTCCTTATGCTTGCTTTAGACCTTGCGAATGGGTCACTCGGATTGCTTTTTGTTTATGTAGATATGGTTTCGATAATACTTGGGTCGTAACATATTTAGTTCGGTTCTGGTTAATTTCTAATTGAGTCAAATTGAGGTCCAGTCCAGTAGTTCAAAACTGTCAACTTTGGTTCGGGTTGAAATTGTGCTACCTTGTTTCGAGTGCAGAACAAATCCACTTCTGGTTTTGATTTGAGTTTTGCAATTGATCAAGTCTAGTTCCCTTAATATGCAGAAAGGATCCCCCCCCCCCCCAACCCTCCCCCCCCACCCCAACCCTCCCACCCCCCAATAAAGAAGTACTAGCATAAAATCGGAAAGAAGATGTGAAATTATTGGCTGGGAGCAAGTTGTGTAAAGACAATTTCTTAGTTCTTGCAACAGTTCCAACACGTTGTCTTTTAACAGCTGAGGGGATGACAGATGCAAAATTTGGAATAAGAACTTTAATGTACTGTTTTTTCCACGTCCTCAGGGCCTTCTCTGTGTGGATGATAACTGAGTTTTCATCTTGCCAGGTTGAGAATATTCTAATTATGGGCCATAGTCGCTGTGGGGGAATCCGTGCCCTCATGGGTATGCAGGATGAAGAAGAAGATTCAAGGTTCCAGGTCAACTCAGTTATTGTTAGACATGCCCACACTGTGGCTTATTAATTTTTATAGTGGTACTAAGTTTTCTGATGTGGTTCTTTACTGCTTACTAGGAGCTGCATTAGGAGTTGGGTAATTGTTGGCAAAAATGCAAGGATTAGCACCAAATCTGTGGCTTCCAATCTCAGTTTTGACCAACAATGTCGACATTGTGAAAAGGTGCACATCATTGGCAAACTCTAATTTTGGATAGGAATAAATAATGGTTTCAGTTTCATTCTCTTGGTTATGCATAAATTTCTTTGCTACTTCCTTCGTCCGAAAATAGTTTGAACATTTTTCTTTTCCATTCATTTCAAACTAGTTTGCGGACTCCCTTTTTGTGGCATGGTGCCACCAGCTTTAAAGTACTTCTTCCTCTCCTTTTGGACCCACTATCTCATTTCAATTTTTCCCCATACAATAACAATACGAGTTTCTCAGTCTCTTTTATCATTTGTATTTTTCTTTTACAATAATAATTGTTAAGACAACAACAGCTAATTTCCCTCTCTTTTGCTCTCTATCAGGAATCAATCAACTATTCACTGAAGAATTTGCTTACTTACCCTTGGATCAAAGAAAGAGTCGTCAAGGGTGTACTTTCTCTCCATGGAGGTTACTACGATTTTGTGGACGGCACATTTGAGAAGTGGACACTCGATTATGATCACAAGGTTGATGATGGTCAGACATGTTCGGTTAAATGCCGGGAATTTTGGAGCTGATTCGTGTTCCATGCTCACTGCAGTTTTTCAATTTCTTCTGTACCCATTCATTGTATTGTTGTATTGTAAGGCTTTTCTTCGATTGTCTTGTAATTTTGTGTTTTCATGTACTTGGATCCTCTTTACTTACTAGAGAGATCCGGCAGTCCTACAATAGGGGGGCTCTAAAGTTGGAGAAATTGGGCTCCCATTTTTCTCCCCCCTTTGATAGATAGTGATTTGATAAGTTTTTCCCAGTTGAGTTCATGTTTTGTAAGATATAATACTTATATTGTAACTTATTTTATAGACAAAAGTGTTTGATTAAGCAGACAAGATACCAATTCTCTTGAGTGATTTAATGTCACAAGTTTCATGTAGTAAATACTAAGGTCCTGTTTGGCAATGAGTAGATAATTGTTAGTTAGTTGATTGTATTAATTGATAGTTGATTTGACTAGCTGATCATATTAGTTGTTTGTATAAAGGTGTTTGATGAGTAGCTGATTATTTTTTTTGAAGACAAACGATCACTTAGATATTATTATGGCTCAAACCCACCCATACTTTTGTTGAATATTCAAGCGGGGAAAGATGAGCCATAGCATGAGCCGCACAATTGGCTTTCCTAAAAATATGAGAAAAACTAACAACATCAAAACAACTAGTAAGAGAAATAATCTCCCTAATAGTAACTCCAAGAGAAGATCCATCAAATTGCTTGCTGTTGATCAAATTCACCACATGAAGACAATCACACTCAACTACTATTCTTCTTTCATTGCATTGTAAAGCCATCCTCAACCCAAGCACAATAGCTTTTGCTTCTGTAGCATTCACATCCCACCTTACCCTTGCTTGTTGGCATGCACTTCTAAGCACTGCACCAGCTTCATCTCTAAGCACCACACCCATTCCCACCTCAGCATCTTTAAATATAGCACCATCCACATTCACCTTAATAAACCCCGACGCCGGCAAACACCACCTAGCTTCAGCACGCCCCAATCCACCCCCGCTACACCTCGTTCTGTCATCATCGCCTGTCTGGACATATGCTGCCAGCAATGACGCTGCAGCTGCCACCACTTCGGCTGGATGACGAGGGAGGCTACCATGGGTCACTGCATTGCGTTTGCTCCACACACTCCACGCCAACATAGCCACAACATTTCTGTCATTTTCCTTCATGTTATTCAGCCACCAATGGATCCAATCTGATGCACACCCAATCCCTGGACACTCACTCAGAATGTCGAGCCCAGAAGCATCCCACACACTCCCTGCAAAGCTGCATTTCCACACAGCATAATTGTGCAAAATGACCCGACATGTGCATAATCCATAGTTGTACTTTTTATTGTTTATTAAATGTAATTTTTAAAGTCTTTAGGACATAAATGTACTTTGACCACTTATTCCTAGAACTCTAATGTCAAAAATTCCTCCTAGCTTTTTCCAAAAAGTTTTTTTAGACCCAATTAGCTATTTTAAAACCTTTCTTTACCAAACATTCAAATTAGAGGATTGACTTGTCAAATCCTCTAATATGAGTTCAAACCTCTAATTGTGCCCCAAACCTCTCTTTACCAAACAAGGCCGAAAAGGAAATAAACTTGGGGCGTTGCTATGAACATTACTGATTGCTGATAAACAACAATGTGAACCATTGAACAAATAAAAAATCAGATCTTGGTTAAGCATAATTTCAGTGTAAAAGACATTACTTATTAAACTGCAGGTAGGAACAAAATCTAACATCCCCTCGAAAAAAAAAAAGAACAAAATCTAACATCCCTTCAAAAAAAAAAAAAAAAAAAAAAGGAACCAAACCTAACACGTCTATGGTCGAATACTGAAAGGCAAACATGCCATTTTCAATTGTTATGCAACAAGTAGGAGGAGGTTAGCCAACAATGGTAACATATAGATGAGTAACAACATTAACCGCAGCAAACAACAAAAGTTTAATCCATGGCCTCTCAGCCTTGATTGCTTCTCTTAGCAGCTCAGTAGCATATGGAAGACGAGGTCTCATGCAGATTATCAGGCAGCTGTTTTCTTTTTCTCTGCATCAAGTCTTTGCAGCTCTGCAAGTCTCTGAGCCCATTCTCTATCTCTGGCAACTGATTCCATCTTACGTTCAATCCTCTTCTCCCTTTTCTTCCGGTTTGCCTCCTGCAGTTCAGCCTTGCGCTTCTTTCTTTCAGACTGCAAAAGTAGAAAGAACACGGTTTTAAGTTCTAGATATGCAGAATAAAATAGCAGCAAACAAGCATTCTCATTCCTCAGGGTGGAGATTTCTCATTGCAGATATAAAAACCTCATGGCTCCATACTACATTGGTACTAAATGTCCTAGTTGATTTTAGAAAGTAACAAGAAAAAAAAAAACTAGTTCTCTCAAGACTGCCGTTCACAAATCTTCTATAAGTTCATCTGTAACATATTATCACTAATTATGTTGGACCAAACTTGCTCATTAACCAATGCACATCAATCTGAAAATGTTTCAAGGATGGCACACAACATTACCATAAGAGCCATCAGTTATAGGCATAAACCCACTATAGCTATAGAGGCCCAAGTTATACCTACAACTCTACAAGTTACAGGCATAAACAAAATATTGCAAGAAGTTAAGATGATTGTCATCTCAACCCAATAGATGTTTCTACAAATGTAGTCAACAATTTTTGTCAAGTTTGAAAAAAGAACTTACATATACAAGTTAAAGCACAGCATAGCCCCATGACTACTTGGGAATTAGGATATTTTAATGCAACAATAATCTTGAGTCAAGATATGTGATTTTGGCAAGCCAAGGCTGATTTTTAACAATTTCCATAGAAAATGTCTAGCTGTCTTTAGACCTCACATGCATGAATTTTACACATTTACAATGGGCTTTCTCAGAGCAAGTTTGAGCCTGGCGTTTCAGGTTGATGGTTAGTGATCAGAAGATTCATTGCAAATCTTTTTCCAAGCATTTATGCTAATTTTTGGAACGGAACCCATGAGTATACCTTGACCATTTGTCAAGGGTAGTTATTAGTGAATCTAGGGTCTACACTAATCTACTTATCTGACAATCATGACCAGTAGAGAACAATCAACAACGTAAGGATACTTTTTTCTTATATGGGAAACAATGCAAGGATTCCAATTTGCCAAGACACTTTTAGCAAATCTCACAATCATCAACAAGTTAGTCTTGCGTGGACCTGGTCCACAATAATATTATTATGGACCAAAACCACTTATTTAACATAGTGACCCTTTAGTTCCATATAGTAACCTTTTCAAATTTAAAATTACACTATACAGTTACTATATACCATAGTGACTGTTTTTTTTTAATATAGTAACTCTTTCTCACATTAGTTTATCATGATGTAATTTTCACTTTGTGATATAGTAACCTTTTTTTTCCATAGTCAAACTTCATAATTTATATCTATTTATCTTTTACATTTATTTTCTTATATAGTGATTCTTTTTTTTCATAAATCATATGAATTAGCATTAAGTCCACACTAATTTAGTCTGGACCAAGTCCATATAAGTTTTTTACATCATCAACCCCCCCCCCCGGTTTTACCAAACCCTCCAAAAAGTGAACATAAAAAAGGTGGTTTACCCTTTGAAAGAGCCCTAATAAGTATTTATTCTAAAATGTAGGGTTAGCTATAAAGAAATGGTAGAGTCGTGACTCGTGATGATTGAAATTTGAAAGCAAAAGACAACTAGAGTAATAAAAGTTGATTTCCTAAAATTGAAATCACGATTAGATGTGCCATTGGGGTTAATGGGTTGTGATTTATGAAGTAGAAATTAACACTACAAGTGTATATTTTAATGTACCTTAGAGCCATCAGATTGCCTTTCCATGCTTCTTCACAGCATAGAACTCCTCCAACGAATCTTTATCACAAAAGTGGGGGATATGTTGGATCTTGGGCCAGTCGACACCAGTGGGCTCCTGACATCTTTTATAGAGCTCCTCTGAGTTATACCTTAAATCAAGTAGTTGTAAGGAGGTGAGGTGGCACATCTCTTCCGACAGTGATTTCAATCTTGTGCAATACCAGATTGTAAGGGATTGGAGAGATGATAAGCAGTCTATCCAAGGGGGTATGGCTTCCAAATTCTCACACCTATAAATAAAAAGAAAATGGAGGGCAGTCAAGTGGTGCATCCCCTTTGGTAGCTTCACCAGCTTTGGAAGACGTATTAATTGCAATACACGAAGAGAGGGAACAAGGCATCTCCAAGGAAGTTCATTATCTCCCTCTCCTTCTCTGGAAATTCTACTACCCGGATTGGGGTCCTCATTATCAATCTCCAACTCAGGCAGGCCCTCTAACGTGAGGGTCTCCAGGGCAGTGAGATGCTCCCACACTCCTGCTTCTGATACCTGCTTCAGTTTCTCGCATTCCTCAATTGTAAGGGTGCGAAGAGAGGACAGACAACCACTTCGGAACACCGCCACTGTTGTCAATCTCTCTATTTTCCCATCATTAATTTTCAGCTCAGAAAGGTGGTGGAAGCCGTCCATACACATTGACATGGGCATAGAATTAATATATCCAACATTATCTATCTCCAATTTCCTCAACCTTCCTCTTCTATCAGTTGATGTCGATGCAGAGGAAGATAGATCATTCATTATTGGTTCCAATGCTTCATTGAAACCACGTAACTTCAATGTTTCCACTTTCACACAGAGGGGAAAAGTTATCAGCTCAGGACACTCCGAAATCTCTAGAAAAGAAAGTTGAGAGAATGAATATAAATTATGCATCTCTATTGTTGACAATTGTTTTTGTTGCTGCTGCTCATTATTGTTGTTAACAATATCGTCCCCATTCTCCATTTCTGTATCACCCTCTCCTGATTCTAAATCTGAATGTGATGACAATTTCCACCATCCCTTCAACTTGGGCAAGTCAATTAGCTTAAGCTTTTCAAGGGATGCAAAAAATACTTGTCTTGACCTTGTTGATGCTGTACAACCCCCTTCTCCTCCAATATTACTACTTTCCACATACTCCACTTCCAACAATTCTTCTAATGTCAGGAATTTCAAATGACATAGTTGACTCATCGATGGAAGATGCTCCAACCGGGTACATTTATTGAGTCTTACAGTAACAAGATTTGGGAGACAACTCTCGAGGTTCCTTGATGAGCCCCCCCAGCTTGGGAATTGAACTCCAGGATAATACCACAACTTTAACGATTTAAGATTAGAGTGGGGTTCGAGGCCTTGCAGCAATGCTTCTGAATTATTCCCCGCTTCAGTAATTACATCGACATGTATCTCTTCATAAGGCTCTGCATACCAGTATATGCTAATATCCAACAGGTGTGGCTTGTTTATCAGATACCCCCCTTCCCTAACTTCTGCTGCATCATATGTACAACCTCGTTGCACCTTGATTTCCATGTTGCCTCTCAGGTTGTTAAGATATTTTAGTTCTCCAATCCCAGCAACACGAGCACCAGATAACCCCCAACAGCAATGAATGCTTTTCCCAAGCACAAACCTTGTTAGCTTATGCAAATTAGTCATATGATCCAAACCCCGAGGCATATGAGTCAAACTCGAACACCTTTTTATATCAAGATGCCTAAGATTAACTAAGTTTCTCAACTCCCTTGGCAACTCTTTTAGCTTGTCACACCCACGTAATTTTAGTGTCTGCAGATTATAAAGTTGGGCAATGGACGTAGGAAGCACAACAAGCTCATAATTAAAAGAGAGGTCAAGATATCTCATATGCAGTAGTTCACTTATGCTTCCAAACTTTTCAAAATTAAAACGAAAATATGATACTCTAAAATGTCGTACACAATAGATGCTGGTTCCAGCTATTTCTTTAGCAACATCGTGAATCAGATCATGCATTTTGCATGACTCAATTTCACCATTGTCATCTCGGACTACATCTTGAAAGAAGCATCTCTGAAGCAAATTCATAAAATATTCCTCACCTACATCTTCAAAACTTTCTCCATCTGATGGCATAATGAAGCCTTGTGCCATCCAAAGACAAATCAGATCCTCCTTGATAATCTTGTAATCCTTGGGGAATTCAGCACAGTAATTGAAGCAGCTCTTCAAATGAACAGGAAGATAATAATAACTGATCTTTAACATAGGTAATATGCCATTGATCTGATCATCTTGTTTTACGTTAGCCAAGTCCATGTTTTTCATAGATCGCCACCTACTTTCACCCTCTCCTCGAAGAAGACTTCCAATGACCCTTATGGCAAGTGGAACATTAGCACACTTTCGAACAATCTCTTTGCCCATATCAACTAAGTGCGCCTCCATTTGATGCTGCCCCGGTTCAAGTGCCATTCTCTCAAACAAATTCCAAGATTCCTCCTCTGGAAGGCCTTCCAATTTGTGTATCTTGTGGCTTCCAACAATATTCGCCACCTTCTTAGAGCGAGTAGTTACTACAATTCTGCTACCCTTCAAACCTCCAATCAATAGATTTCCTAACTTTCGCCATTCATTGACATCCTCATTCCAAATGTCATCCAAAACAAGGAGATATTTCTTCCCATCAAGTGCTCCCCGAAGTTTCGTCTGAAGCTGGTCCATATTCAGGTCGCGTTGAACACCTTGGTTGGTTGCAACTGCAAGGATTTCATCAAGAAGTAATTTTACATTGAAATCATCCGAGACACAAACCCACATCTTCATTGGAAATTCCTTCTGAACCGTCTCATCATTATAAACAAGTTGGGCAAGAGTTGTTTTTCCCAATCCTCCAATCCCAACTATGCTTATAAGACAAACATTCTTCTCAACAATATCGTCTAGTAACATATCTATCATAATTCGCTTGTCCTCATCTCTCCCAACAATCACATCTTCCTCGCATACATAGGAGTGAGTTTCCCTCGAGGTGCTCTTCACCTGGAGACTACATGACTGAGTCAACCCAAAGTCACGATGATCTTTGGCTATATCATCCATAATCCGCCTGGTAAACTTAATCATTCCAGGAAATCTGAAAGCAGTACGGAGCTGGTTAAAGCGAGAGAAGAAAAGGCGAACCTCTTTACTGACACGATTACCAGACATGCTGTTCTTGTGCTGTGCAATAAAAGCGACCTCATCAAACAAGTTATCAACTATGTTTACAACCTCCATGAGCCTCTGAAACTTGTTTCGTTGGGTGTAGGTGAGCTGAATTTGCTGCCTCTGTAGCTGATCAACGTCAAGTAGCACAGCTCTGACAGTGGACATAGTGGTCCTAAGTTTCTCAAGTTCAGATTTGTAACCCAATACAGATTCAAGAGTGGGAGAATCAAGTAGCTGAACAATAGTTTGTACCAGTGTGATAATTCCTGATACATCCATCTTTCGTGTTTCTGTTTTTTTTTTTTCCAAATTCAGGTAATGGGTTTTTCTGGGAGGAAAGCAAAATGGTAAGTAAATTTTCTGAGTAATTGAGTATGAAATCACTGAGTGTATCATATAATCTTCGAAGAAAACACAGGACCGAGTCCCCGACGGCCGACATGGTGACATCCATTATTTTGTTTTTAATACTATGTGTGAAGTGGAGGCTTTCAACTTTCAAAGTCCCACAAGAAAGACAAACACTAAGTTGGTCATATTTTGCCAGCAAAGATATTGTTTTTAATTAGCGTGGGAAAAAAATTAGAGAACGACTCATTACCAAATTTCTGAATAATTGAGTGTGAATGTACATCAGTACATCACTGGTCATTACAATTTACAAACAAGAATACAAGATAACCTTCCAATAAACAAGACTTATTCTGTTAAGTCAAAGATTCTACGTTGCCAACTAATAATAGCTTAATTAATAGGCTTGTTAAAATTACATTTACACCCTTTTCAAGTTATTCCTATCTCTAGTTTGCCATTGATGGCAAGATATTTCATGTTTCTCTCAACTCTCAAGAAGTAGGAGATATGGAAGTCTTACCATCTCTTACCTTAAAAATGAACATTACTGATTGCTGATAAACAACAATGTGGACCATTGAACAAACAAAAAATCAGATCTTGGTTAAGGATAATTTCAGTGTAAAAGACAATACTTATTAATCAAACTGCAGGTAGGAACAAAATCTAACACGTCTATGGTCCAACACTGAAAGGCAAACATGCCATTTTCAATTGTTATGCAACAAATAGGAGGAGCTTAGCCAACAATGGTAACATATAGGCGAGTAACAACATCAACCGCACCAAATGACCTCTCAGCCTTGATTGTCTCTCTTAGCAGCTCACTAGCGTAGGGAAGACAAGGTCTCATGCAGATTATCAGGCAGCTGTTTTCTTTTTTTCTGCTTCAAGTCTTTGCAGCTCTGCAAGTCTCTGAGCCCATTCTCTATCTCTGGCAACTGATTCCATCTTACGTTCAATCCTCTTCTCCCTTTTCTTCCGGTTTGCCTCCTGCAGTTCAGCCTTGCGCTTCTTTCTTTCAGACTGCAAAAGTAGAAAGAACACGATTTTTAGTCCTAGATATGAAGAATAAAATAGCAGCAAACAAGCATTCTCATTCCTTGGGGTGGAGATTTCTCATTGCAGATATACAAGCAGCCGAGATAAAAAATCCTCATGGCTCCATGCTACATTGGTACTACATGTCCTAGTTGATTTTAGAAAGTAACAGGGAAAAAAAAAACTAGATCTCTAAAGACTGTCCTTTCACAAATCTTCTATAAGTTCATCTGTAACATATTATCACTAATTATGTTGGACAAACTTCCTCATTAACCAATGCACATCGATCTGAAAATGTTCGAAGATGGCACACAACATTACCATAAGAGCCATCAGTTATATGCATAAGCCCACTATAGCTATAGAGGCCCAAGTTATAGCTACAAGTTATAGCTATAGAGGCCCAAGTTATAGCTACAAGTTACAGGCATAAAGAAAATATAGCCAGAAGTTAAGATGATTGTTATCTCAACCCAATAGGATATTTCTGCAAATGTAGTCAACAATTTTTGTCTAGTTTTAAAAAAACAGCTTACATATACATGTTAAAGCACAGCATAGCCCCATGACTACTTGGGAATTAGGATATCTTTATGCAATAATAATCTTGAGTCATGATATGTTATTTTGGCAAGCCATGGCTGATTTTTAACAATTTCCATAGAAAATGTCTAGCTGTCTTTAGAGGATCTCACATGCAAGAATTTTACACATTTACAATGGGCTTTCTCAGAGCAAGTTTGGGCCTGGCGTTTCAAGAAGATGGTTCGTGATCGGAAGATTCATTGCAAATCTTTTTCCAAGCATTTACACTAATTTTTGGAACGGATCCCATAAGTATACCTTGACCATTTGTTAAGTGTAGTGAATCTAAGGTCTATACTGATCTACTTATCTGGCAATCATGACCAGTAGAGAACAATCAACAACGTAAGCATACTTTTTTCTTTTATGGGAAACAATGCAAGGATTCCAATTTGCCAAGCACTTTTGGCAAATCCCTCATATGAAACAGGCTACGAAATCATCAATCTAGTGTCAAGCACGCCTAATAGCGATTATAGACCCAAGGCAAGATGTGGATGACTGTGTTGGAGCTAGGACAAATTTTCTCAAAATTTGTGGTTAATGTGTAGAAGAAGTCTCATGAAGCAAACTTACTAGTGGGGGCACTTTCGTAACTTCACAAAAGCCGATTGATATTCGTCCTGTTGATATTACCCTCTTTTCTTTTAAACAAGTCAGCAACACTTCTCTCCAACTTCGAGTGAGATTCCTAGCTTGCACCCAAAAACACCTCCATAGTGTGAGTTTTCCTATGGCAATGGGGTTAGATAAAATCTAAGGTCCCAATGGCAAAAGAGAACCCACGACAATATTGTTAAATTTCACAATCACTTTCCAAATAACTTTCTAGTGGGGGCACTTTCGTAACTTCAGTATGTGCGGAGCCACAACCCTTCAATAAAGCTCACAATCATCAACAACCCCCCCCAAAAAAAAAACATCAAAACTGGCTGGTCAAGTGTATCCAAGGAGGCCCCTTACATGAAGAGTTTCAGGGAGCTTTCCATTGCAATAAACAGGACAGCCTTTCTACGCCTAAAGGGGATGAGAAGCTTTCAATTGAAGGATAAAGACAAAGAGACCCCTTATCCTACACATAGTTCATTTTGCTTTATTTCAGTAGCCCTTAAACCTTCCTAAAAGAGAGAACAAGGAAACTGAGCCCCTCAACTAAGAAAGAAATTAAACTCCAAATCACTTGTATATAAAGTATAAACCTATCAACTGCTTACACGTTTAGAAAAGTAATCCCATCTTTCCCACAATGTATGCTCCTTAGTCATAATTTGAAGGCAATAATCTAATTAATCATCAATAGTAGGGGCATTCAACTTGGTCCCAAGATATTGTTTCAAACTTCCATCCAGGTAAATATTCACAGCCTACCCTGCAGAATAACTTGTACAGGATCCCATGCCCAAACTGAACCCACATAAGTGCTAAACTGCTAATGCACTACATCATGGAAAGGAAACCATCACATGACCATCATCGAATAAAACATTAAATATAGAAATACTATAAAGACTATAAACTACATCATGAAAGAGATAGACTTTGGAAGGTTCCTGAACTTCTTGTAGAGATGATATATTGACGAAATTGATGAATAAATGCAAACCCTGGAGGTTAAAGAACAAACATAACATCCATGATGGCAATATAACCATAACCAGCAAAATATAATTCCATTAAACGTTCTCTTGTTCATTAGCATTGAACGTTCAATGTGATCAGCATACACTTGCACATAACTTCTCTTCTGGAAGGACCCGTTCTCTATCATAAATTTCTTATAAATGCAAAACGCAAAGATCCAAAAGACCACTTAACCACCATACCTTGATAAATTCACGACGCTGCCTTCGTCGTTTCTTCTCATTCCTCAACTTGACACTCCCTTCATTAGGCTGACTTGGTGGAACATCCTCCCCAGGTACATGACTAACCCAAGCATATGGCCCTACATTACATTTAGCATCAAGCCCCACCCAAAATTTAAGCACAACACAATATACATTAGCAAAAATCTCAAAATATTACCGCCAAAACGCAACATTCACATTAACATCAACCCAATTAATCAACCATCAATCCAAACAAACCCTGCCTGAAATAACACTAAAACCACCACCTTCATTAAAATCTCTTACACTCATCAAAGAAAAATCCAAATATCTCATCGCTAATTCGATTGACTAATCTTAAATATATCTACTTGCAACAACATTAGCTGTCAATTAGAACAATAGCAAAAAGAATAACAAAGAAACCATCTTAAAACACACCACTAACAATACAACATTCATCAAAAACGATAAAACATCAATGCAATCAAATTCAAATTCGAGCTCAATCCCAACTCACAAATCAAAACCCTAATCAAAATTCCGGGGTAAAAAAAAAGGAGGAGAGAGAAAATAACAAACCAGGGGGACGGAGACTAGAGCGTTTGCGGCGAGAAGTAAGACTAGGGCGGCGTTTAAGGAAGCGAGAATTTGTTAATGGATCGCAAGGTTTAGGGGCTAAAGAGGAGAGAGATTCCAGATGAATTGATCGAGAAATTAAGTGAGAAAATACTGGCAAATGATGATTTTGTTGTTGTTGATGATGTTTTGTAGAGAGAAAATTGGATAAAAATCGAGAAGAATGTGGTAATGGAGTTTGGGAAATTGAAGATTGGGTGGAGAATGCTCTTGAAAGAGGACGAATTAGGGATTTTAGGGTTCCAAACCCCATTTTTGTGTTTGCTTCTTCTACCTTGTGTTTCGATCTTCTAGCTCGTTCAAAGTTGGGGGTTTACTGTTGTTAAACCCTTGATCGATGGCACACTCTTGGCCTGTTAGGGGAAAGACTAGTCAACTAGAGACTAGATAGTACATTGTTTCAAGGAGCGCGAGGAACGATAAATCGCTAATCGTTTGAGGTATTCATTACAAAAGTTATAGAATTATAATCTCTTAAGTAAATTGTAAATTGTAAATTTCTCACTTACAAAAGCTAGTAGAGAGAGATAAATTTCGAACAAGCACGAGGAATGATAAATGTTTAATCGTTTGAAATAATACTTACGAAAGCCATAGAATAATAACTCTTACATAAGTTGTAAATTTCTCTATTTGGACTGGATTATATTACGTTTTGTTCTCAGTTTTTAGTGTATATAGTTTTCACTAGATAAAAAGTTTATTATGCAACTAGTATTGTACATGACTCTAAAACTCTCAAAACTTTTCCTCACTTGGAAAAAAAAAAAACTCTTAAAACTAAATTTTGAAAAAAATTATTTTAACTCAATCCATTAATTGAGTTAATAATTTTTACGTGTGAAGGGCTCGTGACCAATAACCTGTTGTAGATCTATTAATTACTTCCACCTCTTTGTCAATGTCATATCAAAACGAGTAACCAAACAAGATAGCCAATTCACCTATATTTGGATTCGATGCTTACTTCTAGGATTTGCCTTGGATTTTTATTCCTCAAACTAGTTTGTAGGCTCGGGTTATTCCCCGGGTACTTATAGTTTTCATTATTAATGATTTACTTTAAAATGATATCATCGAATATCATTTGGTTTAGTGGTTAAGATTTTATTATACAACGCATTTGCTATATAATCATCCAGGGCTCGCATTAATGATGGCATTATTAGGCGATTACATCTTGAAGGGCCATTATCTTATAAAAGAAACAAATATACAAGTAATATATAAATTGAGAATAAGTATTCAGCAGTGGACGTGCCGGAGTGGTTATCGGGCATGACTAGAAATCATGTGGGCTTTGCCCGCGCAGGTTCGAATCCTGCCGTCCACGCTTTTGTGCTTTTTGTATTTTTTGGGCACGTTGAACTAAATTCATTCTATGGCATGCATGCTACTGCTTCTACTAATGCTAACAGTAACAAGAAACAATCGTGAAGTAGTTTATATAATGCTTACTATTATTCTTTTAATATAAAACCATATTGTATAAAGAAACACTATTAGAGTAGTTCTAGCTAATTAAGCAAACTAATAATGGTTGATCAATAACATTTTTTCTAATCTTCCAAGCTAACTCAACTACTAACTATAAATATATGCTCAATTAAATTAATGAACATATAGGTAAGACTAACTGATAATCTTTTGAGTTCTGCTCAACTAATCAAGTAATCTTCCACACAAAGACATAAACTTTTAAGTCCTATATAAACTCTTAACAACTTAACATTATTTATCTCATGCAAACCAAACCAAACCATAAAAAACCTAAAACCCTCTTACAATTTTTAACCACTAATCATGGCATCTATACGTAGCAATACCTTCTTCCTTGCACTCTTCTTGATCATGGCAAGCATCAATGTTAGCCAAGCAGCTCGTCGCCGCCATCTTCTTCAAACGACACCTCCTCAAACCGCCGTAATGCCTCCCTTACCCACCGCGACGCCGAATATGCCGAACCTACCACAACCCTCTTTGCCAAATATCCCTCAACCATCAACTATGGTACCTTCGCTTCCAAGTATTCCTGCCACCATACCAACGCTTCCAACGTTTAATTTCCCTCCATTGCCGGTTGCAATTACTTCATTATTTCCAAACTTGCCTACCTCTTTGCCAACTAATTTCCCTGCGACCTCAATCCCTTTTATGTCTCCTCCTCCATCTAAGTAATTAAGATTTAAGATTAGTGCATGGTGATGCATATGTACTGATATACATGTTCATTTTCAGCTTGTTTAGACACTATAATTTTTCTCTTTTGGGAAAAATTAGTCTTATCTATTTATTTTTATGTTATGTATTATTGTACTATTGTTGTAATTGAGTTGTTATATGGATACTGAAATTATTGATTTTCACAGTCTATATACTACTGGCAGTCTGGCACTGGTAGTATAATACTATAATATAAGACCTTGCATTATTGTTACCGGCACTGGTGTACTTATTTTTTTTTGAAATTTTTCTGGTAGAAGGGTTTGGGTTTTTTAGTAGAAGACTCGTATTTATTTTTCTTAGTGGTAGGCCCCAATTTTAATCTTTTCTCCCTCGTATCACTTTCGTTAAGTTTCCGTTAGTTTTACTTTGTTTTTAGTTTGGCCCGCATAAGGTGACGTTTTCAACACACAAAACGAGGTATTTGACCCGGTTTGCATGCCTAGGAAAAATACTCTATCTAGGATTTGTGGGGTCAATATGTCCTTAAGGACTCAATTTGAGGTCGAAATGATAAAAAAAGACCAGAAATACCTCATTTTGCGTATTAAAAACGTTTCGATTTGCGTGTCAAACTAAAGCAGAGCAAAACTAACGCAAACTTAACGGAAATGCTACGAGGAAGAAAAAAATTAAAGTTGAGGCCTACCAATAAGGAAAAAAAAACAAGAAATGCTACCACTGAGAAAATCCAAAATCTGAGGGCTACCAGAGAGAATTTTCCTTTTTTTTTCTGTCATCATGCATGTATGATATGATTAATTTTTTTTAAGGGGAAAGATAATCGAAAGTCATACAACATCTACAATCGACATTAAGGAAAAACGAAACACAACCTAAGTTGATGAAATAAAGTCCTCTACAATATAAGTATGATAATAAAGAACCTGCTGATATGACAATAAAGAATAGAGCCCGACCCGTTTGTACGCTAAATCATGCAGCCTTCTATTGGAGCGTCTATCATTTTGACATAGTTTTGAGAAGATAACTCTTTATTGGACCGTGTAGATAGTATATCGATTCCCAATACTTATTACAAATTTGCACAACAAACCATGAATAAACTCATCTTCGCAACAAACCAACAAAACCGAACTTTAAACTCCCACGAGGGGAGACTAATAAATCAAACTCTAAACTCCCACCAGAGGAGACAAAGAACCCAATAATTGGGTAGAAAA
The DNA here is from genome assembly GCA_947646795.1 of Beta lomatogona. Classification (NCBI taxonomy): domain Eukaryota; kingdom Viridiplantae; phylum Streptophyta; class Magnoliopsida; order Caryophyllales; family Amaranthaceae; genus Beta; species Beta lomatogona. The sequence goes on from CANSNZ010000273.1 coordinate 218,320, forward strand.
CTCTCCAAAAGAGAGAGAAAAGAATATTATTATTAACTGTAAGGCCCATGAGTCCAACTACAACTCCATCATTTGTATGATATTGTCTGCTTTTGGGTCTAGCACGCACGAATTTGTTTTTGGGCTCCTTCCCAAAAATTTAGTTGGTGAACTCTTATAAACTAGGTAACTCCTTCTTATCTCTCATATGTGTGACTTGGGATGTATACCCAACGTTAACAAAAACTAGAAAAATAAGTGCATAAAAGTAGAATTTGGGGCTTAATTACCATGGTTGAAGAAAAACTAGGGTTATTAGGCACAAAAAGAGAGAAAGAAAGACGGTTAGGTTTTCAATCTATTTGGCCTCACCTACAGTAAAATTCATGTATGATTAATTAATAACAAATAAGTACGGTAATTTTACCATGTTAATAATAGTCTACACAAGACCAAAACAAAATTACTTAGAAAATTTACAATTTGAATAACTGTAGAAGCGTTGTAAATCACAATTTTTTTTCCAAGCGTTTTAAATCATATGCGCTAATACAAATATACAATCACTGATATTATCTTAGTAAGAAACTAAAACGTAGTTCAAAACATGATCACAACTCATGATTCATGAACATAACCTTTTTCAGGGTAAGTTTGAAATCTGATTTTTATTTTTTTTCCTAGCCAGAAAGAAAGGAACTAGGGAGGAACCCAATTAACAGGCCACCCTAAAGCATCCTTACGGATGATCTTGAAAAAAGCAATATCAGGAGATTCAAACCAATAACAGAGAAAGTTTGAAATCTGATTGGAAAAGTGTAATGAAATATTTGTTTATTAAAGAAGTTAAAGGGTTAAAGCCTATAGGTCAGCATGATCATGTTTGTAAAGTACACTTCCTCCAATAGTCAAAAACTGCAACATGCTAACTTTATTTAGTACCAACACAAGGTTATGTGTTGATTGAAACGTAAAAGTAAAACTCTATACGAACCAAAACTCCATACGAAAATCTGCTAATATAATTAAAGTGAGAAACGTGCAGGCTTGTATTAGGACATCTGACTCACTACTTAGACTATCAAAGAGTAGTTAGTAAAAGTGTAAAACATTTCTTAGTTGAGCTATATTGAGGTGCAACAAAACCAAATTACATACAAATATTCTTCAAACTTTGCTCAACGACATTACTATTTTCGTTAACCAACTTACCAACCTTTTAACTAAACACCATAATCCTCATACTATAAAATCACTTGCTAGTTATTCTTTATTCTCCACAAAAATTTCACTACACATATAACAACCTACACAACTAAAAAAGCCTAATAGTTGAGAAAACTTGAAAGTTGCACACCAATGGCTTCTAAGTGCTTCCTCCTAGCTCTCTTCATCGCCTTGTCGATGGTCAGCATCGACGTTAGCGAAGGAGCCCGCCACCTTCTCCAAACAACGCCGCCTCAGACCGCGGCACTTCCGCCGCTACCCACCTTACCAAACATGCCAAGCATTCCAAATATGCCACAACCCACTATGCCAAACATCCCAACTATCACTCCTCAACAACCATCAGCCTTGCCTAAACCAGCTGCTTTGCCTCCACTACCAAACATGCCTACTACTATGCCATCTATTCCTAAAGTGGCTCTCCCTCCAATGCCAAACATGCCATCTATTCCTTTCCCTACCTCCATTCCTTCCATTCCTTTTCTTTCTCCTCCACCTTCCAACTAAGATTACCTAGTTTTTCTACTACTTTTTGTTTATGCATTTGTATAATTAATGCTTCCTTAGCATGTTTAAGGGAAGCAAGCATGTGACTATGTTGTATTATTGCCTTCTATGGGGAAGGACATAGGCTTGTTTGGTTCTATATATATATATGTATGGTTTGTTTTATATTGATTTGTACGTAGTGGATTTGCATTTCTTTCTTGTTTGTTTAGTGATCAGATACTAAAGGAGAGTTATGGGATACATCCGATGTATTGATCTTTTATATTCTTGAATTTTCTTATGTATTGAAAACTTCCACTTTCTTTTTTGCATAATTTATTTGACTACTTCGGTACTTTTTTATGTAGTATATTTGAAGAAGTGCATATTCCAGCATAAACTGGCCCGAGTATGCATTTTTTTTTTTAAGCATACGTAACAAAGTGGGTATACATGAGTATTATATAACAGTTGAGTTACACTAATTTATAGAAGCATATAAAAAGTTATTCTAATTATTTTATCCTACACACATTATTATTATGTAAAAAGAATTGTACTTTAATTACTGTAAGTATAGGTGGACAATGTACCACAAATAATATAAAAATTGTGAATATATACCACAACAATGACGCAACACATGAAAATATATCAATTATTGTATATCCTACGTGGCCAACCAATTATCCATTAGCCAATCATACAATCGAATTAGGAATCCTTTCAGCTGATATAATTCGAATCCTCTAAACCCCTAGTAGTGATATGCGTAAACCCCTTTACATTTCTGAGCGAGGTGGTGAGAGGGTTGCATTGCCACTTATAGTATAACCGTTGTATAGAAATTCTTTTGCAACATTGATGCTAAAGCATTAATTCAAATAGGATGAGTACAACTAAATGAGTCAAGCTTCATTTACCGTGGTAGTCCACATGTGTTGCCTCCACTCTCTTCTATCAAGTGTTGTGTGCTTCTACGGACCCAATTTTTTTTCATATTATATACTTATCTTATATTTTATTCCCAATAATTACCAGTGCATAATCTAACTAACATCTCATATTCCCATACCACCATAATCGATGATGCTTTCTTATCTTATATTCAATATTAGCAACTAATATAACTCTATAAGCTTCTTCCTAATAGTTGCGTTTTTTCATCTATTGTCAAGGTGTTGCCGTACATATGCTATCCTAATCTTCTTAATTGATTGACACAACCATTCCCAAACACCATAAACTTAGAGCCATACGATAATGCGGCTCTAGTAGTGTTCTTATAGAATTTTCCTTTTAACCTTAGAGGTACTCTAATTAAGGTCGCACACAATATCCTATGAGTGACGTCATGGTCAATATCTCTATTCCTCTATGAAATCAACTCAAGGCACTCAAAACACTTATTCATGGACTACTCTTTATCATCCAATTTTGCTAATACATCCTTGATTGACTCTCTTTCTTTATAAAAGTTGCATTTCGTATACTCAATTTCGTTCTAACTTAGCTATAAACACTTGAGATTTTAATTTTAGTCTCCATTGCTCCAATTTAACATTAAACATATATCTAGTCTCATTTACCGATAGCTCATGCCTAAAAGGATTATATATATGTAATTTTGTGAGGTAATTTCTATCATCTACTGAGAAGTAAATGGAGTAACATATTGGATAATAATGTATATACACCATCTCTGAAATGATGCTCATGTAAACTTTAAAAGCCCCCTCCTCATGTCTCTTGTAAACATGTTGCTTCAGGTTTACCTTCTTCCAGAGGAAAATTCAAAATAATTTCTTACCTCTCAAAAAAATCAATGAAATACTTGGCATAATTTTTCTAAAAAAATTCATAATCATTAACATCATTTAGGTCGATCAAAGGAACCATTAATATGTGACCTTATTGTTCAAATTTGATTATTTTTCATGAATATTATTATCGACTTTTAATTTAATGCATATTACTCATTTTACAGATGATAAAATTCAAAACTTAGACACACCATCGGTGAGGTATAAGAGTTTAATGTATATTCTAGATATAATTATTTTTCATTATTTTACTCTTTTGGATAGTTTAGACTTCTAACTTGAGAAAATGGTCGCCTACATTTTCTCTTGTAACCGAGAAAGAAGCTTAAGATTGAACTTAAAATCTACTACTCATAGCGAGAGATATATCTCAACCACTAATTAAGCAGTCTAAGCTAAGCCTTAGCTTATCGCTAATAATACAATCTCAAGTCTCAACGAATCTGGTCATGTGACAGATGTTTGATCCTTTTTATGTAGTACCACATTAATTAACGATAAACAATAACAACTCCATGCAAATTTTATTCTCACCAATAAGCTAACTTATACGTGAAAATCTCATGACACAAAGTTTTGAACTCCTTTGAGCCAGTTGGAAAGTACTAAAACATTTCTTAGTTGAACTAATTAGATAGAATAACGAGGTTCAACAAATTCTCAATGAAATAAGCAAACATTCTTCAAATCTTGCTCAACGACAATAGTTATTTCGCTAACCAATGTTACCTACTACTAAGACTAAAAACCATACGTCTCATACTATAAAAACCCCATGCAACAAATCTTTATTCACCACAAAAATCTCGTTACATAACATACTAGTAACTAAACACCCTAATAGCTAGCAAAATCAATTAAATTGCAAGTTTAATTGCACTAATGGCAGCTTCAAAATTCTTCCTCCTAGCTATCTTCATCGCCCTGTCGACAGTGAGCATCGACGCTAGCGAAGGAGCTCGCCGCCTTCTCCAAACAACGCCGCCTTCGACAACACTTCCACCAATGCCCACCTTGCCAAACATGCCAAGTATTCCAAATATGCCACAACCAACTTTGCCAAACATCCCCAAAGTCACCCCTCAACAACCATCAGCCTTGCCTAAGCCAGCTGCTTTGCCTCCACTTCCAAACATGCCTACAACTATGCCATCTATCCCTAAAGTGGCTCTCCCACCAATGCCAAACATGCCTACTACTATGCCATCTATCCCTAAAGTGGCTCTCCCTCCAATGCCAAACATGCCTTCTATTCCTCTCCCTACATCTATTCCTTCCATCCCTTTTCTCTCCCCTCCTCCTTCCAACTAAGATTTTATATAATATATAGTTTTCATGTAATGCTTTCCTCATGTATACTAGGAAGCATATGATTATGCTATGATTTACTTTGTGCTCTTTTTTTTATAATTGCTTGGTTTGTATTTGTTTTTTGTTTGGCACAATGGTTTGTATTGCTTTGTACTTAGTGGGTTTGCATTTCTTGCTTGTTAAGTGAGATAAACTATTGTGTAATTGATTTCTTTCACACATATATAGAAGACTTGCATTTATTTTTTAATTTTCTCTAATTTTATGACTAGTGAGGTAATTATGCTAATAATTTTGAGTAATTAGAGTCTACTAAATTCAAGTATATATGGATAATGGAGACATACTAGGATGGTGGCTCAATATTTTTAAAACTATTTCATCAAAGTCATACAATATTTACAATTATTGGACTTTAAAAAAAATCACACTCTAGCAAAACTACCATCGATTGTAGTATTATTTATACATGGCTTTGTCATATCACTGCTTTATTGTATATACAACCACAAAGGGGACCCATCGATCTTTTATGGTTATGAAGCTGATTATGATCTAATTAGACTGTTGTAGATAAAACTTTGAGAACTATGGTTATGAAGCTGATTGTGATCTAATTCGACTGTTGTAGATAAAACTTTGAGAACTACTGCGAAAATGCATTGGTCACTCTCAATGAACACTTTTTCGTACTTGACTAATAAATGTTTTTAAATAAATCACACGTCGATAAGTTGGGGCATTTACTTCTGGGCTGTTTAGCCTTGTACCCAGCCTCTAAGCTGGTGTGCCCTACATACTAGTAGCCTAGTAGGGGTTGATATTCAGACCAATTATCTTTCCTAATAGAAATAAATAAATATAAAGAGTTGAAGACCCGGTATAGCAATGAATTTGGGTTGTTATTCTCGGATCGGGTTAGTCTTTATCTTTTTGACAAGTGTACCCCCAGCCCAAGTAAAAACATCTAAATTCACCGGTAGCCCGTCACTCACTGAAAAACCTAGCTAAAGAAACAAGAGAATCGTGAAGAGCACTAAAAAGCAGAATAAATCGACAGCAGAAAAACGATGGGAGTGGAGAAGGAAGTTCTTAGAGCTGGAACCGGTCCTAAACCGGTAACCGGTCAGAAAGTCACCGTTCACTGCACTGGTTATGGTAATCTCTCTCCTCCATTTTTTTTTTTCAATATCTTCGTAATTTATTTCGAATTTATGCTCTTTATCACGAAAAGAAAAGGGATTATAAAATATGCTATTGAGTATTGTTTGTATTATCTGCTAATTTCGTTTGGAATGTTAATTGAGATAAATGGAAAAAAATGTTTAATTCAGATATAATTTCATTTTGAGCTCAATTTTGCAGAAATCAGTTGAAAGATCAGTTCATGTAATGATGTAGTTTATGTATAATGCTTGATAAATTTCGTGTGAAAATCTGAAATATTAGAAATTTGGTTAAATTGATATCGGAGAAGAAAATACTTCCTCTATTCTGAAGTAAATGAAACGCTTCTCTCTTTTTACGTGAGAGCTTTTTAATAGAAGCGTTTCATTAATTTCAGAACGGCTGAAGTAATGTTTTTCAGCTTTATCGTTTTTCAACTTTTTTTTTTTTTGATTTTGAAGTAGATAACTGGGTGTTATATACTGTCTCCGTTCTTTTTCTATTGCAATAATGGGGTTGGACACGGTTTTTATGAAAGTGGAAAAAGTGGGTAGTTTAGTATAAAGATACCTCTTTAATTAGGTAGAGTAGGAGAAAAATCAATTCTTAATAAAGTAAAAGCGACTTTATGAGGCAAAGTGATTAATTAATGATGTTTTAGTAAGATAAAGTAAGGGCAATATTGTCAACTAATGTTCTTTTTTTACCAAAAGTGGAATTGTTGCAATAGATGTGAAACTACCTAAAGTGGTAATTGTTGTAATAGAAAAAGAACGGAGGTAGTATATTAAAAGAAATTGAATGTATGAATTTGATTGTAGTTAATTTGGTTAATTATGCTAACCTGAGTTGACATAATGGTGCAGGGAAAAATAGGGACCTCTCTCAGAAGTTTTGGAGGTATAATGGTTTTATTTCTTTTATATAAGCTGGTTTGAATTCGGAACGCCTACTTAATCTTAGCTAGTTGTGTAGCAATGTGACTTATTAGTACTTCAGATTTTTGTTGTACTGTGTTAAACCTTTTGTTCGCGTTACTTGTATTTCAGCACAAAGGATCCGGGACAACAACCATTTTCATTTAATGTTGGCAAGGGAAATGTGATTAAAGGTACTTTGAAGAAAAATCCTCGCCTTTCTCTGTTTCGTGATTTCTTATGATGTGTTTCGGATTGTGTGTAATTTGCTTGGCATAGATGGTGAAAATTCCCTTTGGTTTGGTTGCTAAATGTAAATTATCCCTTTCAGTTGTCCTTGTTTTTTGAAACTAATTAAGCAGAAGCTAATGGAAGAGTAAAATGATAAACTAATATGTGAAGACTCCTGGTGATGATAGTGTTAGATTCTTTTTTCTTTTCTGTCGTCGTTTTAGTAGGTGGGGGTGGGAGGTGAAGAATTGCAATGATTTCAATGAGAAAACTAATATCATCATGAGGTGAAGAAAAGAAAGAAGAAATTAGAGGAGCAATTTATTAATTGGTTCAAAGACCGAATTCGTTTTTGGAGGAATTTTTGATCTTATTGTCAAGCCCTTTCATGCTCCCTTATTGTGAGTTGTTCACTTGCGCTATAACTACAAGGTTCACTATGCAATCCAACTAGACATGTATCCCCTTGAGTGATGTTTCATTGGTTTAAATTAATGAATCCAAAGTCTCAAGTTAACTCGAGCTTCTCTCTCTCTCCAAGATAAACACATGTATGGTATTGAATCTTGGACTAAACTAGTTGATTGTTGGAGTTATTGATCAGAAATTTAATTATCTTTCTTTTTCTTCTACTGGGGAAGAGCTCAACTGTAATTCCAAGCCATGCCTATGTTAGGCTGCTAGTTGGTTAAATCGTCTTATTTGCATCATATGCCAATACAAACTTGATATCTCCTCTGTTCCACCTTGATAGAGCCGAAGTTATCATCTAATTACCTGAAGATGTATGAGGTCTATATTAAGTTATCAGAGCAAAATCTTTACGGCCCGTTTGGTAAGATGTCATAATTGGTGGGAATGGTAATGCATTATAGTGTAAATTTGTACTAGAAATCCAATGTCATTACCTATGGTAATGCTACTTCATCCCAAGATATCCATTTTCTTCCTAAAATCTCATTACCATCCATTACCACTTGGGAAGGTGGTATTGGGTGGTAATGGAGATTTATAAAGGAAAATTCATATTTTGTGATAAAGTTTCATTCCCATGGTCATTGACATGAGAACTTCTTTTCAAATTTACACTAAATTTCATTACCATTACCACTATTTATAACCATTAACCAAACGGACCGTTAGAGTTTGAATATCTATGAGGTGAATGTACCTTGTTTGATGACCCCTGCTTCAAAGCTAATGTTTTTTATGGGATAGATCGCCTTGTTATCTTCTGCATAATTTTGTGTTACAATTCATTAGTCAGACCTATAAACCTAGTTATTGATTTTTTTTCTGTAATCTTTTTCTAGGATGGGATGAAGGTGTGCTGGGAATGCAAGTCGGTGAAGTTGCTCGTTTAACGGTGAGTGTCGCTCCTCTTATTCTCTTGTCACTAGTGTGTGTTCCCTCTGCTAAAACCAGTGCATGAATAAGATTGTAGCTCGAGCATAACTCTCAGAAAGTCAGAAATTATAGCCTGCCAAACCTCATTCATACCCGATTACCTGATCCAAATTGACTATCCCAAACCTGAACTGTATCCTGATTTTACACGACTCAGATTTTATACAAATCATAACTATCCGAAAATTGATGACTACTATTGATGGACTTATCGTAATAAGTTGATTGACATTATATCAATATATGACCCCACCTCGAGTCGGGACAGTAGACCTGGATCGAATATGATGGGAACTCGCTTGATTTGAACGAATCCCAAGGTGAACGACTTGTTTACCACCTCTAAATGCAATCTTAATTCATCAGTCTCTTGTATAGCTAAAGTTTACCTTAGCAAATTCATCGCAAGGAAGCTGATTGCTTTCTGATATGCTGTTCGATATTTTTTCAGTGCACTCCGGACTATGCTTACGGCGCCGGTGGCTTTCCAGCATGGGGAATACAACCAAACTCCACCTTGGTGTTTGAGATCGAAGTGCTAAGCGCTCAATAATTAGCTGCTTACATTTTCTAAAAAGCCTTTTCACAAAACTATGAATAAAATGTAGAACTATATGTGGTTGTTTGATTGATTATCTGCCAGACTTGACATGTATCACTTGTCATGCCTGATTATCTTTATGTGCATCAAGCTCTTATACTCTCAATTGTGTAGTAGTATATTTTGCATTTAGATATTCACAATATGAAGCATGCTAATTATGAAAGGATTAATTACGGAGCAAATGGTGAAACGAATAGGGATTTGGATTTAATGGTATATCAACACTTCAACAACCTAAAGAACTGGAATTATCTAATTCATTGTTGGTTATCCGAATTTTATTCTCCTCAACTTATAAAAATAAGTTTCGATGTTTATAAGTTTAGTTCGAACATCAAGCTAAGTAAAAATAATTTCAGTTTAGTAGTAATTGCGACAAAAATAAGTAAAATGTAGATTGGCTCGCAAAAATATGGGTATTTGGTATAAGGACCTCGTGTATAATTATCGTCGACAAATAAGTACATTGTTATTGCCTTATTGGGTTTAATGGCTAATTTAGGCCCTGTTCGTTTGGATTGAGAGAAATTGAAATGAATTGAATTAAAAAATGAACTGAATGAAAACTATGAGAGGAAACTAACTGAATTGAATTGAAAATAAGTCCAAAAAAACAGGGCCTTGCTCCACGATGTTCCTAATTTTGGAATTTGACAACGACAATTACTTAAGAATTCCCCTATGAAGGCAAGACGACAATATGGGAAATAAGTGGCTTGATCAGGGGAATTAAATGGATATTTATTACCAATTATAAGCCATTTAATGGAAATTTAAATAATCGCTTAATCATTATCTGAAACAATAAAGAAAATAGGAAATTCACTATGCTCACACTTTTGTGGTTCTTCTTCATTCAGAAGAGGCTAGATATTTTCAAGGCATTATTTATTTTTATTGCCAAAGCAAATGAATATTTTCTTTACAAGACTTACAAGTTACAACTATTGCCATAGTAATATCAAATGTTGCCTTGAAAAGATCTTTACCCTAAAAAAAATGTTTGACATGGAGAGTACCAGTTTGAACTTTTGTCTTATGTACACCCAATCCCTAAAATTTTCTTCATCATAGAAAAGCGTAAAAACTAAATTATATTAGAATATTCGTAAAGAATGCTATACAAGGTGAAACAATTAGAATTTAAGCTATAAATAAATATATATAACTCAATGCTTGAATGTTAGCCCGCATATTGAAAAGTAAATAGTGTCCAAATTTTGTATACAATCACAATCTTATGGGTAACATTGCATCAACTTTTGAGCTTCATCTATTCAATGATTCTTGTTGAGTTGTTGTTTTATACAATTGAACATCAAAATGCAAATCAATTGATATATTCTTACTAGCTTTAGCCTTTAAGTTACAAGATTAACATACATACACAAGCTTTAAATACTTGTCTAACAAAGAGTAATATATTTTTTGACAATTTTGAGAATGTCTATCAACTATAACTATTGAAAATAGATACTTTCTCTGATTTTTATTAATTATATCGTTTTCCATTTTTGGCAATTTTCTATTACTTGCATCGTTTCTATTTTTGGCAATATATTCTCTCTTTCTCTCCTGACACATGGGGGTTTTTTTTTTATCTTACTCTATCTCTCTCCTTACCTTGGTCCTTGTGCAAAAGAAAACGATCCAAGTAATAAAAAATAGAGGAAATATATTAGTTCATACTTCACCTTACAACATACTCCTACAACATTAGTCATCACTCATCACTCATCACATTGAGTATTTGACAGCCAATGATGTCTTGGCCTAGTGGTTAAGATTGAGGTGCTGTGAACAATAAGTCACAGGTTCAAATCCCCCTTTCCCTTCTTTGTACTGCCTTCGTAGCTCATATGGATCAAAAAAAACATTGAGTATTTGACATGACATTTTATTTCGTATCATTTCAATCTGGGATTAAATGATGGGAACTATCTAAGTTAATATACATCATCTTTGATTAATGTTTATGAAACTAAACAAAATTTAGAATCATACTCACTCATATATTAATTGTCCCAGTGAAAACTAAATAACTCATTATGGTCTCTCTTTGATTTTTCATTCTCCGTAGATTAGTGTACAAAGTGACGGCTTTCGGCTAAATGGGTAATTATTCATCCGCTTTGTCACTAAAAACTTTAAATTAAAGTTAATAAAATGTGTATTCATATTGTTCATATATATACCAAGTAAGTGTTGGCCCAGTGGTGATGGGGACTGGCTTTGGTAGGACGGACCCGTGTTCGAATCCCCGCAACACCCTTGGGAGAGGAATGGAACCTAACCACCCCGAAGCGCCTCGATCCCGGGATGCAGAAGAAGGGTGGCGACCGGCAAACACCAAAAAAATATTGTTCATATCATTAACAATAAATATAAGCACCAATTTTCATTCAATAATAATGAACCTTTTTAATCATAGCCAATAAGCAAAATTTGCTTTCAAGATAAATCATGATTATATTCTCCACGAGGTGGTTGACGGAAAAATCACTCACCTCACGCCTACGATTTTTTTTATTCAAAAAACAAAAAAAAGAAAAGAAAAAAAAAAAGTAACGTAGCCAAAACTTTAGGGTATGTGTGAACATAAACTAGGACATTTTAGAATAATAAACCATCTTTGACTATAATATGATTTTATTATCATCACATTAAGGAAGGATCTCCTTAATTCAAGGCTTTATTCTTAAAAAATAAATTCTAATTATTGTATAAAAAAATTGTGGGACCTTAAAATGTCACCATAATGGTAGACCTTATAATGTGACAAATGAACTTGGCAAGCTACTGTGATATATAATCTGTTCCCTCCACTTGAAGCAAATGTCTAATCACACCAAGCGTGTTATTGCTAATTATTTAAATCATAATAGCTTAATTGAATTTAATATAAAATTCATATATAGGTGGTGAATTGTAAATTGACAAATTATGATTAATTAAGTTTGCAGGGAGCCAGGGAAGCAATGAAGTAATTGTGAAGCTTGATCATATTTTAGGCACGAGTTAACAGTTAAAAGAATGATTTAATTGTATTAAATCAATTGGCAAAAACAAAAGGTATTAAGAAATATTGAGCCACAAAAATAATATTTTTTAAATAGTTGTAAAACTTTGCCTTTTGCACTATTTATATACTCACTTTTACTTTAATATTTTCGCTAATATTTAAAACAAATTTTTGTATGTAAGATATTGTTGGACTTATCTCAATGTATCATTACAAAATATATACCAAATTCATGTAATTTCAACTAATTAAGAATTAAAGACATTAATGATTGCAATTGTGCATTGACAAACGTAAAAGTCAAACTGGTTTTTTTTTTTTTACATCAAAAGTCAAATTGTTGGAACTAATAAAAGCTAGAAGGAATATCCCCTTTCAGGAGGTACTAATGAATGATCTCCTCTATTCCATTTGTCATGCGACACTTAGGCTCTAATTATTTAAGATTATTTTAATTTCCTCTATTCTATTACGTTCAACTTAATTTAATTTATTTCAGAAAAAATAAGTTCATATAAGTTTAAATTAGTTTAGATAAGTTTAAATTAGTTATGATAAGTTAGGATAAGTTCTATTAAGTTCAAACATGTTACAAACTAGTTCAAATTAGTTAAAATAAGCTCTAATAAATTAAGATTAGTTCATACTAGTTAAAATAAGTTAAGATGAAATTTAATAACTCAAAGTAAGTTTAATAGAACGGGCTCTTTATTATTTCAAAGTTAAACTTTGTAAATTTTTACCATGAATTATCACCATTATATAGGAAAAAAATTGTCATAAGGGTTCTTGTTAGATTAACCTCAATATATAATTTTCAAATATTAAATTGTCATAAAATTTTATTAATAGATAATTGATTATATTGATGATCAAAATAGTGCATAAAATATCGTAAAAGTATAAATATGAATTATAAAACAGAAGTAGTACCTATATATATATATATATATCCTAGCTATTATAAAGACATGACTGTGATATCCTTATTGAGAAAGTATCCTCTATTCAATAGGTTAGGGTTTTAGATATAATAATTATCAGGGAAGAAGCTATTTTGAGGCCCTTGCAGGTTTCAGTCTAATGCATGCAAAAGTATATAGGAGTAATTTTCCACTTTATAAATGTACTAGGTTTGAAGCCCGTGCATTGCACGGGTTGTTGTTTATTTTATTTTATTGCAATTTTTTTGTTAAAATTATTGTTGATTTTGTGGTGTTGCAAAATGAGATTTTTCAACATCATTGTATTTACATACTTCCTCCGTTCTTTTTCTATTACAACAATTACCACTTTAGGTAGTTTCATCTTTTGGAACCATTCTAGTTTTGAGAAACTACAGTTGACAATATTACCTTTACTTTATGTTAATAAAACCATCATTAATTACCCGAATTGCCTTATAAAGTTACGTTCACTTTAATAAGGATTTATTTGTCCCCCTACTCTAGTTAACTAAAGAGGTACCTCTATGCTAAACTACCCATTTTTTATTTCCTTAAAAACCATGTCAAACCAATTGTTGAAGTAGAAAAAAAACGGAGAAAGTATTTGTCATTATACTGTAATTTCTAGATTTGTTATTGTGATATATAAATTTTATAATTTTTAATATTCAATTGAATATTGTAGCTAAGTCTATTATTAAATGGTATCCCAATAACAGGTATGACTAACAATAGCTAATACGATTTTAACATGAATAATACTCGAATGATACTTTAAGAAAGTAGAAGGTAATAATTTAATTGATGCAGGACAGAAAGAATATTTTCTTAAAAATTGATAATAATGACATGGCATGCTTACGTGTAGCTCTTTATAATATTCTAAGGATGTTTTATTTAAATCAAACTCTAATTTTTACATAATCCAAAACACTAATATGTAACTTTATCGCTATAGATTTTAGTTAATAAATTTTGTTGCAATACTATATTGTTTTAGTTTAGTTGAGTAAGGTTGAGGTTTTGAAAGATAATATGTTTAATCCTGTAAATTGGACCTATAATCAAATGTTATAATCACACATAATACACTATACTTCATACTTATAGTCATTATTATATTTATCTAAAAAAGACTAAATAATGTCCTACAATGCATCTAATTTAATATATTTTCATGAGTTGTAAAACTGTATTGTAAATAGATCATATTTTGAAGCATATTTCAAGCACTCTCCAATGATAAAAAAAAAAAATATAATGTTTTGAATTAGGTAGCAAAAGTTAAATTCAATTTACATAATATAATAATGGATTTTTTGATTTTAATAATGCAACATCTTAGCCATTCGCAACGAATAAGCTAACATTTTAGTTATTCCTAAATAATGCAACCTTTAACAAAAAATTCTCTGAATGGGTAAAAACCGGATGCAACCTGATAAACAGGTTGCTCGGGACACTTGTCACAATTTCATTGGTTAGTTTTTAATTTTTGTTGAATTGAAAAAAAAAACTTCTCTCTTCCTCATCTCCTTCCACTAAACTCTTCCCCACCCCACCCCCCTCCCCTCGATCTCCCCCACAGCCCCCACCACCGCCACCACGCAGACCACCTTCACCACTCCCACCGCAACCACCATCTTCACCACCACTCAAAACCGCAACAACCACCTTCACAACCCCAAATCACCACCACCAAAATCGACCACCAAATCGAACCCCACCCTTATTTTCCACTCGGCACACAACCCACCTCTTCGATTTTTGCCCCCAACCCCACCATCCTTCCCCCCACTGATTTTCGCCCCCAACCCAACCGTCCTTCCCCCCACTATTTTTCGTCCTCCCACCCCTTCGATTTTCGCCTCCACCCCACTGATTTTCGCCCTCCCCCGCAACATCGGAACCATCGACTTGGTTTGGGTAGGGCGGCAAAAAACCGACAACGGTCGGGGTAAAAAAATCGACTTGGTCCGGGAGCGGGTTCGCGGCTGCGGGGAAGGGGGTCGGCGGCGATAGGGGAAGGGGGGGGGAGGGGGTCGACGGGGAAAGGGAGGGGCGAATGCAGGTTGGGAGGGGATGGTGAGGGGGTGATGGGGCGTGGGGGTAACGGAGGGGGTTGTGGGTGAGGGTTTGGGGGGGCGGGGGTGAGGGTGGGGGTGTTAAAAAAATTTAACCTGTTTCACAGGTTACCAATCAATCTGACTTGTTGTAGGAATTTTTTGTTAAAGGTTGCATTATTTAGGAATAACTAAAATGTTAGCTTATTTGTTGCGAATGGCTAAAAGGTTGCATTATTAAAATCAAAAAATCCTATAATAATTTAGGTTGTTTATTCAAAACGCAACTCTAATTTCCCCCTATCCAAAACTCTTTATGTATTTAAATATATGTAGAATTCTATTTTTTTCAAATATTTAAAATAAAAACTAATAACATGGCAATCTTAAGTGGCGCTCTCTATTTCATAAATTACAAAATTATATTGTAAATGGATCTTATTTCAAAGTATATTTCGAGCACTATCTAGTGGTACAAAAATTATAATATTCTGAATTAGGTAGCAAAAGTTATACACAATTTACATAATATAATAATTTAGGTTGTTCATTCAAAACAAAACTCTAATTTCTGCTTATCCAAGACTCTTTATATGTATTTAAATCTATGTAGAACTCTATTTTTAGAAAAAAAAAAATTTGATGACATGTCAATCTTACATGGCACTTTATATTTCATAAGTTGTACAACACTATATTATAAAATGGATCTTATTTCGAAGCATATTCCGAGCACTCTCCAATGGTACAAAAATTATAATATTCCGAATTACGTAGCAAAAGTTATACACAATTTTCATGATATAATAATTTAATTTGTTGATTCAAATCCAAATTCTAATTTTCGTTTATCCAAATCTCCTTATATGTATTTAAATCATCTAGAACTCTATTTTTGTAAAAAATAAAAATATAAATTGATGACATGTCAATCCTACGTGGTGCGCTCTATGAGCTCGAAATTTTGAGGAGCTCTCTATACTCCCGAAAAGTTCCTCCTTTAAATCTATGTAGAACTCTATTTTTAGGAAGAAAAAAAATAGAAATTGATGACATGTCAATCCTACATGGCGCTTGTACAACTATATTATAAATGGATCTTATTTCGAAGCATATTCCGAACACTCTCCAATGGTACAAAAATTATAATATTTCGAATTACGTAGCAAAAGTTATACACAATTTGTTATGATACAATAATTTAAGTTGTTGATTCAAATCCAAACTCTAATTTTCGCTTATCCAAATCTCCTTATATGTATTTAAATCATCTACAACTCTATTTTTGTAAAAAATAAAAATATAAATTGATGACGTGACAATCCTACGTGGCGCGCTCTATGAGCTCGAAATCTTGAGGAGCTCCCTATACCCCCGAAAAGTTCCTCCTTTATATATATATATATATATATATATATATATATATATATATATATATATATATATAAGTATCCTTAGTTAATTACTCAGATCTATCAATAAGTAATAAATTTGTATAATTGAATGTGCACGTGTCTACTTAACACACACTCTCTATATATATATATATCAGGTAATGCAATGGAACTGCGTTGAGGCCCTACTGCCAGGTGACCCTCAACCTAGCAAAGTCCAAAGCCACTTCCCCTCTCCAGTCTTCACCCCCATCCTTGGTGCTCTCAAGGATCGAACACGATGTCAAATGACCAACTCAACCAAAAGTTTAAGCTAATAGTTGAAGTCCTAAGAATAGTTTTATACTCTATCACGCCCCCTCACACGAGGGCTTATTGGTCTTGAAGTGTGGATGCAGCATAGGCTCATACATAGCGCTAAATACTCCACTTAGAAAGGAAGGGTAGATGAGATTTGAACCCGTGACCTTCATGTCACGCTGGCTCTGGTACCATATCAAATGACCAAATCAACCAAAAACTTAACCCGATAATTAGAGTCCCAAGAATAGTTTTATACTCTATCACACAGGTATCATCCTTGAAAGACAATAAGGATATCACTAAAGTTTAGCTCATATAGTTAAAGTTTGTCATAGCTAACCGTTTAATCATTTACTTAATGGAAAGGAGAAAATAGTTTAAATGGGGAAGGGGAGGGTGGGGGCCGGGTTTGGTTATTCAACCTGAAGTTAGTAAATCTTGAGTTATGTAATCCTAGATTACATCACAAGTGATTTCCCCTCATTTGGTTTTGTATGTACACTTGAATGATACTTTTTATGTGAGGAGATGCACTATAATATAGAAATAAACATATTTGGTATTACTTCAGACCATATTCTGCAACCTCAAAAGTTTTGCATTCATTAAAGGATGAATATTTATCTCTTGTAAAAGAAAAGACAAATATATTTTTCTATTGTAAAAAATAATATATATACTTATCCACTACTTATTTCATTTTCAATTAATCTACACACTTTACTTTTTATTGTATATTAACAAATAATTAATTTAATTGTTCTCTGTACGTATATTATTAGTAGATTTAGAGATCATTAGTACGTTTTTTTACCGGAAGAGAATACTATATGACTATGAGTTTTCCCCTCATACAAATAGTACCATATAGACTATAGTAATTCTTACATCATATGAATGCTTGAAATCAATTTCCAAGACTTTATCCTTGATAAACAAGTTTGACATGGATATCTCACCCAACTTCATCAACCTATCCATCATTCTTTCTTAAAAATGCACACCACCTGTACCTACATGTCAACCCATGTAAAAGGCAATTTGGAATTTTTCAAGGATGGGTTAATAGTTAACACTAATTCACTATTAAGCGTTGGAATTAATTTTAAGTGTCCAAAGATCCGTAAATATCCACTAATATAAAATTCATAATATGATGGCACAACGTTTACTAAATTCATCATAGTATATTAGTTTCAATATATATAATTTTATAATGTTACAAATATGCATTTGACATATGAATGGTTAAAATTGTACAATAATGGCCATATAAAGCTAACAACAAATCTTTTATATGACCACCTTACAATAAGATGTTCGTAAAACTACTTTATATTTTGCCATAAAAGAATCACTTCTTAAGCTAAATGAATAATTTTTTGAGTTAAATGAGTTAAACATTAGATAAGGGATCACTACTAGATCACTCGAGTGCGTCTGATTCAACTTATTTTGTCTTATCTTATCTTATAAGATCTTATAAAATCTTATCTGATCTGATCTTATCTTATCTTATCTTATCTTATAAGATAGTTTATTGAGTGTGTCTAACATCTTATTTTATCTTATCTTATCTTATGTTATCTGATCTTATAAAATCTTATATAAGTTAAAATAAGTTGAACAGGAGACCCTTACCATATAAGTAATTCAATTAAGACAAAAATTTACTCTCTCCCATCTTACCATAAGCTATTACTGTAATACCCCTCATGATTGCTTTAA
Organism: Beta lomatogona; assembly: GCA_947646795.1. Classification (NCBI taxonomy): domain Eukaryota; kingdom Viridiplantae; phylum Streptophyta; class Magnoliopsida; order Caryophyllales; family Amaranthaceae; genus Beta; species Beta lomatogona. Next base: position 236,932 of record CANSNZ010000273.1, read on the forward strand.
AGGGATTTAGCAGGCTACTCATTCCAACAAGATGCATCTTTTTTTTAGGGAGCTCATTTCCTTAGTTACTTCACAGTTAAGCGTGCTTGGCTGGGAGTAGTCCAGGGATGGGTGACCTCCTGGGAAGTTTCTCAGGGTGCGCATGAGTGAGGACAAAATGTGCCGGAAGAACTTGTGTTGGTTATTGAGGACAGTTGTTGGCCCTAAATGCGCATTGGTGACAAAATACTCGACTCCGTATGGGTCGGGGTGTTACAATTACTCCGTCCGTTTTTTACTTACTACATTTTTCTTAAATGATGGTTTTTTTTACTTGCTACATTGTTTAAAGTTTCCTTATTTGGAGTACTGGTCCACAATAAAGTAATAATATTTATTTTATTTTGTACTTTTTCCTAGCAATTAATGATTTTTTTTGAATTTTTCCATGAATAATGTCAAAGGGAGTATTAATTCCTCCTATGCGCTGAACTTGAAATTAATTTCATGGATACCGTCCACGCAGGACAGCACGCCAGAATTTTGGTTTTTTAATAAAGTCGCTACTCCAAGTCTCAAAGTAGTGGTTAATACCAATAATGTTACACCGTACCGAAGTTGACCGCTACTTCAAATAGCGGTAATATTGTGTCCCTAAGACAAGCTATAATGCACGCATATAAACCGCTACTCAGAGTTAGGGATGTCAACGGGTATGATCTGGACCAGATCCTCTACGATCCATATATATTTTTTAGGCATGGATCCAAATCTGACCCGGATCCACTAGGTAATAAAATTGAGGATCTAGATCCAACGCTACGTATTCGGGTCTAAAAAGGATCCTAACCTATTTTCGTCAAACGACCCTAAATTTCACAATAATTAAAGATTTTAAAGAACAAAACAACGCCATTTAATATCTTCATTTGTCGTTGTTAGTAAACAAGCATTCAACCTTAACACAACAAAAGTATAAATAACATTAAGAGTTTAACATTAAGTTTTACCTTTTAATTACATATTTTAACAAACGGGTAAATGGATCCGGGTAATAATTTAGGACCCGATCCAGTTCCGTTTTAAAAACCAGGATCCAGATCCTACATGGATCCGTCGGGTCCGAAATTTAAGGATCCAAATCCACTAAAAACGGATCCGAGTAGGGTCCATTACCCACTGACATCCCTACTCATAGTAACGGTTCTTTACAGAACAAAACCAACGCAAGAGAAAAGAGAAAAAGCGCGCCACGTAGGAGCTTTGCGTCCCGCGCATAAGGTGCGCGACACGCACAACGCCTACGTGGTGCGCTTTTTCTTTGTTTCCTCAGTGGCGATTTACGGTATAAATCGCTACACCAAGTAGCGGTTTTACCTCGTAAATCGCTACCAACAGTAGCGACTTAACTTAAATTAACCGCTACTCTGAGTATCGGTTTGCTTTGCCGATTTTTTTTTAAAAAAATTTCTCGAGTGCTGTCCTACGTGGACGGTACCCATGTAATTTATTTCAGGTTTAGTGCATAGGAGGAATTAATACTTCCTTTGACATTATTCATTGAAAAAAATCGATTTTTTTTTGCTACTTTTGCCTTCATCGGGCCACTCTTCTAACTACATTGTACAACATCAGACATGATAGGTCCTCCACTATCAAATTTGTTTTCCTTATGTGGAGTATCTGGAAGGAAAGAAATTCTATTATCTTTCATAATGCTTCTCTTAATGTCCACAGGATTCTGCATAAAGCAAAATTTCTATTTACAGAATGGAGTCTAAGGAATGCAGTAGACTTCTGCAACTCCTCTGGCTCCCCGTTTTCCCCTTCTTCTCTTCCTCCATCCTCTACGGTGTATCATTCCTCCATCCTCGTTTCTTGGGAGCCACCTCCCACCTCATTCTTCAAACTCAACTTCGACGGCTCGGTTCGCGATACTTCTGCAACAGCAGGTATTATCATTAGAGATGCTGATGGACATCTCCACAAAGCTGCAGCTTTCAACCTTGGATCTTCTTCCGTGTTCATTGACGAGGCAACTGCTCTTCAACAAGGGCTTCGCCTAGCTATCCAGAACAATATTCGTCAACTCCAAATTGAAGGTGATAATCTTTTGGTCTTCAACTCAGTAAAAGGTATCTGGTCTTCTCCTTGGCAGATTGCTCATATCATCCAGGATATCCAAGCTCTTCTTCGTTCTTTCTCTTCGTGGGCTATTCATCATATCTACCGGGAAGCAAACAAAACAGCAGATTGGATAGCCAACGTCGGTCATTTAGTTGATTCTCAGTTTTATATAGATGATTGTACTCATTCTGCTCTTCATTCTATCCTTGTAAACGATAAGGTTGGAGCTCCCCTCGTAAGGAGGGTCTCCTAACCTTCTTTTCTCTTTACCTTATATGGAAAAAAAAAAAGTAACGCTCCTTCTAGGCGGCCTCCCCCATCTCAATTAATGCTAAAAAGGTTAAAAAGTGCACCTAAAAAGAACATCTCTTAAAAGCTATTGAAAACACCAATGTAGCAAGTAAAAAAAGCGAAGACTAGACAATTTTTTACAAAGTTAAACACGACATTTGTGTATGAACTGAGGGAATAATATAGTTTCCATGCCAGCAAATTGTATACTTTATCTCTGTTTATGTAATCAAAGAGTTTGGTAAAATTTACCCGTGCGGTTGACACTTTTTGACACTTCTTACAAAAAATAAAAAAAAGCTTTGATGGTAAATCATCCACTCCAGTGTTAGAAATGATGTGAAAAATCTCTATAAAATCATCCTTCTGCCATTGCGCCTCTTTTTGACTGTACTCACTCTTGTTTTTCTCTCACTTAATTCTCACCTACCATTTCTTCATCAAATCTTTCCATTATCTTTCTCTCTCTCTCTCTCCTATATTTGCACTCAGTTTCTAGATCATCTCATCACAACTACCCAGATTTCTTCTTCCTCTGTAATTTTATTGGTAAGTTTTTTTTATCTATTTGCTTTTATGAATTTTTGTTAAAGACAAAAAATTGTTAGCTAAATGTTGTAAAAGAAGAATTTTTTTTTACATATTTTGTGTGGATTTCATCTTGTTTGTTGATAATAATTGTTAAAAACCCATGTATATTTTGCAAATCCCATAAATTTTTGTGGGCAAAAAGAAAGGAATTGTATAGAATGTAATTGTACCCTTTATCATAATTGTACCCTTTAAACACTGGTTTGTGAAATTTGAAGATTAGGGTTTTTTTTTTCTTTATCATGATCTCTGTTAATTTTGGTAAAAGTTTTTGTTATTGATTGAGTGAGAAGTGGTGTAGCAACTTGTAATTTTGGTAAAATTATACTGTAAAAACTAAAAAAAGTAAAAAGGTTATCTTGAATCTGATGCTTTTATTTTTTTAAGCGTGCTTCTAATCATCATGAAAATTAGAAAAGATAAAGACTTTAGGGTTTTTACTGAATTAATTTCCAACAACAAAAAAAAAAAAAAGTAAAGTGAGTGCTGGGTAATTTTTGCTTTATGTATATTCTTCAAAAAAATTTAGCTTTATTTGTTACTAGTAGTGTGTATGTTGTTTCATGTTCAGAAGAATTTGAAATTGAATTGTAAGTTACTTTCTCCATGATTCTGTTTTAAGCTGTAACATATGGTAAATTTTAGGTATTTAATTTCATGTTAATGTTGGAATTTATACTGGTTGCTGGAGTTTTACTGTATCATTTTCTACTGTGATATTGCAAATCTTAGCTTTTTAATTTCCTGTCATTTTTTCTTGCAGGATTTTTATAAATCTGTAGATTTGGTACTTTCACAAACTTAGGGATAGGGAAGAAACAGCATGTTTTGGTTCCGCAAAGTTATACCCTTGAACTTGTACTGTAAGGTTATCTTGTAAGGTGTCGGTCCATCGAAATTAGTCTTCAATTTATCATCCATTGATTGTTTTCCTTATTAACCATGGGATCCAACCACTGCGCCGTTGTTCCTTGGTTCTGGTACATTATTATCTAAATCTGAGTATCGTTTAAGATAGTTTAAGAGTTAAAACTAGTTTAGAACTTTTAGTATCTTTGTCGCCGCCTCCTTCATTGTCAACCTTTAGTTACCCTTCCACTACAATATTCCCTTATTCTTGTTCCGTAATTCAGCCTCTTTTGTTTCTTGAGAATTCATCTTTCCGTGTCGCTTTTAGTGGTCCTAGTATCGTTTTCAAATTAAATTACTGTCCAAAAGGATTTAGTAGTAGTTATGGTGTGCCAAGGATCAAGCCAGTCAAAATTTCGGGCATTGAAGCATGAGAATGGAATTGCAGGAAAATCAACCATTATAGTTAGAGTTATAGCTTGTTTTCAACCTTTGCAGGATTGCCAGGTATGTGCTAACAACTTTTTTTTTTGTCTTTTGCTCTAAACATGCCATGTTACTATATCATTGCTATGGCATAGAATCTAATTGAGGTTCTTTCAATGATGTGATTCATTTCTTGTTGCTTGCAGGCTGAGTATTTCCGTCAGTTGCTTAAACCCATTACGTAGATTGGCTGTGCTTTAGGCGTTGTTTTGTTTTCTGCTGGATATTTTGGTTTTTTTTGTTCTGTTTTGTAATCTTAAGGGAGAGGCTGAATATATCATATCGAAGCATCTATAATATCGGTTAGTACTGAACTTTTCCTCATCAATTCTCTGTTTGGTTGTGTTCTCTTCACCTGTTCAGAAATGAACTTATCAGAACTTGTTACACCTGATTGTATCTTATGCTTACACCTGATAAGCCCTGACTTGTGTTTTTTAGGGTGAAGAGAACACACCCTAATGATGACCATTTGGTTTGAGTAATACATACACCAGTATTGAATTTTCTACCTTTTCAAATTCAGGTGTTTTTTCAGTTTAATGGTTGAGCTGAGCGGCTCTTGGGTTCACCATCAACATTCCCCTTGGGAAGCATCTCCGTACAGGAACTGCATGATTGCTCCTGTCGAACACAGGCAACACGAGTCTTTGCCTGTTGCTATAAACCCGTGCAGGGTGTCTGCTAATTTGGGTTTGAATGGGTTCGATTCTTCTGGCTTGCCTGAAAGAGGCCTTACGAATGTAAGTAATGGCTCAATAGAAAAATCTGTTCCCCAATTTCAGATCCCATTTACTCAAAATCATGGTCACAAAGAACAGATTTCTCTGTTCCCGGCTAGAATTAGTGAGAAACCATCATGTGAAGCACCTTCTGCTCAACAGAAAAAGTTCCTCATCTTTGATCGGTCAGGAAATGAAACGAGGCTAGTTTTTAGTTCTCTGTGTCCTCTGGTGGATAATCTATCAACTCCACCAACTATGTGTCCTGCTTGGAATCTTCCTCCGGAAGAGTCATTTGGTGCATACCACCAATATCTTGCTGAAAAACAAGGAAGAATAGTGGAACAAGCTTGGACTAAGACACCTGCTCTTTGTGAAGAGTCAGGTGAGAATGAAATTATCGATGATGTCAGCGAAATGCGTGAAGACACGGAAGAAATTAATGCCTTGCTTTATTCTGAGGATGAGGATGATGATGATGGCTTCGATGATAATGATAAGGATGACGATGAAGTGAGCAGTGGTCACTCTCCATTGGCCAAAGAGTGGGATTGTGAGAAGCAAGAAGAACAAGAGGATGAAAAAGTTTTTGATAATGAAGTGGCTAATTTAGAAAGATGTTCAAAAAGACAGAAAGCCCTTCATGGTGGGTGTAACATACTATACCAAAGTCCATCATATGAGGATATCAGTGAGAGTGTTTGCCCTATGATTGGAAGCAAAAGGCCGAGAAAGGATAAAATTCATGATACATTGAGAGTTCTTGAGAGTATAATTCCTAATCTGAAGAGCAAGAATCCATTAATCATCCTAGATGAAGCAATTAGTTATCTGAAATGTTTGAGGTACAATGCTGAAACCATGTCATCAGAAGATCCAGATAGCTCTGGCTGCTATGAACTTCTAAATTGATCATCATCCTCACTCCGGGAAATGCTTGGACCCGAGTAAAGCTAGGTACTCGAAGCCGAATGAGGAACTCGGCTTATAAGTAAGGTTATGTTTGGTTTGATGTTATTTTCTTCCATTGGCATTATTGTACATAATTGCCTAATAAAATCATTGCACGAGGGTGCATCGGCGAGATCTGTGGCTCAAATGAAATTCCGCGGTGGTCATAGTAGAGCATGAAACGAGGCCTCAATCGTCGACGAGTAATTCGATAGTATCACCTTTTCGGGTGATCAAAAGTCTTAAACTTGAAAGCATGGGGATGACTAGTGCTTGGTTGTACTTGATAATGACCCTGGAATCTGAAGAAAGGAAAAGAGACTAAAATGGCTGCATGCGCATTATAAGTTATTAAGACCCCACTCCCTTCTCTTTCAGTGTCTTTTTTACCTCTTTCTTCTTGAGCTTTCATTTCTTTCTTTCTCAGCCTGAATTGATTAGGCCCCATGTTCTCATAAAATCTTGTCTTAAAGTGGTTTATTTAGTTACTGTCATGAGTTTGTCTGTAATATAGAATTGTATGTTGCTTTTGTGAGTAGTATTTGATTATGTATTGAATTTCTGCTTCGTCTTATTTTCTTTTATCTTAATTACGAATGTGAGATGTGGAAACAAAAGGGCAGATGTAGAAAGTAGAAACAAAAAAAGATAGTAACAATGTTTGACAAAGAAAGAAAAAGAGGAAAAAACAAGTATTAGCACAGCCTAAGAGGTTTCGGATCACGGGTAAATTAGTAATTCACCTTTCTGTATTTAGGCGATCTTCTTAACTTTCGTATAAGCGATTATCTTATGTATTATAGTGATTGAGCAGAAATTAGAAAAACGGAGAGAGTATAGCATGAGCGATTATCTTATGTATACATATAGTAATTGAGTAGAACTTAGAAAAACGGAGAGAGTGTAGCATTGTGGCGTGATGTTTCTTCTTAACTTTCGTATATAGCGATTATCTTATGTATTATAGTGATTGAGCAGAAATTAGAAAAACGGAGAGAGTAGCATGAGCGATTATCTTATGTATACATACAGTAATTGAGTAGAACTTAGAAAAACGGAGAGAGTATAGCATTGTGGCGTGATGTTTCTTCTTGACTTGATGAGATTACAAAGACATGGCTTTGCAAATTGTGAGATGTATGTAATGTCATGACTCATGCCCTATTAATTTAATTTTTTGGTGCACCAAAAGAGGCTGTCTCCTTGCTATTTGGATGAAGGATTTTTGGGACCCATTAAAGATCATAATGGTTATGTAATTGAGAATTGTTGGCAAATGTGGGTTCCATACTTTTGAAATGAATACAATATGAAATAATGGGTCCATTCATGGCAGTGGCCTATTTATGAACCCACCTGCCTTACTTGTTATGGTTTTCTTCTGGACAATGATTAGGGTTTTAGTCTTTATTTCATTGGCTGCATCTTCTGTGATGGATCTTATCATCTCTCAATTTTTTTTTTAAGAAATCATGATATTTATTTTTTTTACTATTGAAGTGAATGACAAAAAGTACAAATGTAACTTTTATTTTATGAGCGAGGACGAAAATATGATAATCATATATGGCTTTCTTAATAGAAATCAACTTCAGTTGAATACTAAAATAGATAGAGGCCCCGTTCTTTTGAACTGGGAAAATCTGAACTGAATTGAACTGAACTGAACTAAACTGAGAGAAACTGAAATGCATAACTGAATCGAATTGAAAATAAGTCCAAAAGAATAGGGCTATATAGTGGTACTTTTATAGGTACCAAATTGATATTGTACTGTACACTTAGCTTAACAATTTAGGTGAGTAATGAATCAAGTAACAATTTAGGTGAGTAATGAATCAAGTAACAATTTATATTTAACCAATTCTTTTTTAAGTTAAACTAGGAAATGGTTAAAAATAGAAATGCAAGTATCTTAAAAACAATGGAGTACTTACATTGGTGTAAGGAGTGTCAATTGACACTTCGATTAAAATTAAAATATTTTATCTACTTCAAATTGGGCTATAACATATTTTGAAAAATTCATGTCGATTGACGATTCTGCAATCCAAAACTACTAGTTTGAAAACAATTGGCACATTTAAATTGAAATTCTAGATCCAATAATGCTTGAAAGTTGCAACATATGTGAATTTCTTGGCTATAGACCTTGATTCAAGTTAAATTACTATGTAGACTAGAAACTCCACCTTGTAAATTTGACAAGTTGGAGTTCATGTTGTTGCTGGCAAGTCGAGTTTTCTTATTCTTAAATTCGATTTAATTCTTTGTCTTCCTTCCTAGAAAAACTATATAAATGTACTATCACTAGACGTACCAAAAATTCATTTTCATTATCCTCTAAATTTGAATTTCTCCATTTTATCTACTTTTACTTTCCTCACTTTATTTTTATTTGTTTAACACAATAATAAGTTTAGTGGTTGAAAAAGGTCATTTAGTACTAATTAGGGTGATGAGTTTGTTCACATAATAAGTAGATCTTATAAGTCTAATAATAAGGTCCTATAAGTTTCAATATATTCACATAAATTAATTTTCAATTAGATAAGTGGAGTTCAAACAAAAGAAACAATACCCTAATTAAGTACTCTATGTATATTATGTATCCTAACACCGTACCTATCCCCACATAGAGGAGTTTTGTCCAATTTAGAACCATTCTATACACTTTTTGTTCACATCATTAAAAAAAAGTTGTACTTCCTCTGTTCTAAAATAAATAAAACACTTACTATTTTAAGCCTTTCAAAATAAGTGAAACGTTACCTTATTTGGTATTCACTTCTCTCAATCTTTCTCGGTTTCTCCTCATCACATGGGTCCCCTTTTTTTTTCTCTCCTACCTCTCTCCTCTTCTAAATTCCCGTACCAAGGCCCTACGTTTCATTTAAAACAGAACGAATGAAGTATTAAAAAAGTACATTTAATCAATAAAGTAGAATATTGGAACCAAAAACATAATTGTGATACTATACCTATAATCAAGATATGTGAGGATTTCATATATTATGTTTTTTCTAATATACTGCCTTTTGTAATTTATATACTATTGCTTTTGTTAAATACACCACCATAAATTGTACATAACAAATAACGTTCAAAATAGTTCTAATTTAGGAATTTCTCCGAATAGGGTAACTTTATGGTGAGACTATTATCTACTCACATAATTGATATGACTACCTATGTATTATCATATCGTTGCATTAGACCTTAGATGTTACCTCTAAAAAGTAAATAACCCCTTTATTATGACACCATCTAATACAAATTTTTGCATAAAAAAAAAAGAAACCATAAATGTACTCAATACATGGCAAGATGAGGTTGGTATAGATTGTCCCTACTTCTCATTTTAACATGACCAATTCAATTGAAACTCCTTTGGAATGTGAAAGTGGTTTTGGTAAAACTTGAATTTCTATCAAAATGCCTAAATTTTAGACTTATAAGTTAAAAGAGACTTTAACTTTGTTGCATCATACAACTCACATCAATGAGCAAAACATTTTTCATGCTTTTAAGGCCGTCTTTTGTGGACTATACTCAAGAATAAAAGGTAATAAATTTGAGATGGTGCCAATAATAAGTGCCAAGGATTTCGCGTGATCGCAATTTACCAAAAAGTAGAAGTCACTTTAGTAAGTGACTGCAAAAATTTTATTTTATTTTTGTTTGAAAAAAAATATGTTACAACTTTGTAAAGCCTACTTTTAAAGCCTTCAAATTAATTTAGACTTGAGGGAATCATGCTGTTTCTGTACATGATTTATTAGGTTGCTAAACAGTTTCTTCCATTATCTTTCCATAAAGAGAGGCTCATAGTTTTAACTTTAAAGGAAATATATAGTCTCTCTACTCTCTCTTTTACTACCCTCCTTTTTCTTTTCTTCTTTTTTCCCTGTTTTGAGGGAATAATGTGTTAGTTGATGAGAAAATATGCTAGTTGTTATATCTTAATAAGGTATAGAAAGTTTAGAGTGAAAGAGCATAGGATTGAGTGCATGTGTGGTTGGCCTTAAAAGAAAATGTGTGCGAAGTAGAAATTGTTAGAAAAAAGGAAGAATGTGTAGTTATTTGATTGACAAAAATATAAAAAGTTGCATTTTCTAAGATATATTAGTTCTAAAAAACGAAGAAAGTTATTTAGGTTCTCCAGGCAAGTGTATAAGTGAAAATTCCTATGAGTAACCATACAAAAGTTTGCACTTCCTAGAAAACGAAACTACATGAGAAGAATAATGTATCGGTATAATAACGACGCCAACTAAAGCGGACTAAGCGGTGTATGTATTCTTGATTTCCTTAAACAATACCGGAAGTCTATTTTGATATCGGGTCCACCAACCCAAATAATCATAGATATTAGAGGCACTCAATATTAGTATGGTATCGATAAGGAGTTATGTTAGTAGCCTATTCACTATTAACGGCCCAATACGAGTACGATCATTCCTATATTTGAATAACTCGTGATATGGTCCATAGGCCCTAGATGGCTCATTTACTTTGTTTAACCTAAGAAATCACCATTTTAAATACTCGACTAAGGGTCAAGGTAAGTGGATCTCTCTCCACTCCCTCCCACCTACCCTACTTTCTTTGGGTTCTGACTTGAGCGTGGAAGGCTCCGCCACCAGGACCCCACAATGTGCTTGAAGTTCATCTTGCAGGCACATCTTACCAACAAGGTTGAAGAATTGTTATACATGACGGCCTTGCAATATCAGGTACCTTTTTGTTAATACCTGTTATTAACTGACAATCGCAATGGCAAGGAAGAAAACAGATTTCAAGGTTGTGCCGTGGTAGGAGACCACTGACTTGAAAGCAATTACGGCCCGACAACGGTGGTAATCGATCTGGCCGGAAAGCTCCCCAAAGGTTAACACAAAGAACCTAAAACCTGTCACCACTATAAAGAGTAGGCTATGGAGATTAGCACGTACCCAGGAAGAAGAAAGGAAGAGAAGAGAATGAATGTTTATGTGTCTATCCAACTGAAGAACAGAGAACTGATCTTATAAGAGGAGATCAGACAAAAAAACGGAAGGCATTCAATCCGGGGAGGATATCGAACGTTACAGTCTTCCCACACACGCAACCAGCCTGGGTCCAAAAAAATAGTTAAGTTTATTCCCCAAAGCCCATGGCCTGGTCCGGGCGGGCGGCGCGCGCGAGATAGCAAGCCCAAACCAAAGCATGATATCCAACCACAAAAACATCTCAAGTACCAACTCAATGAGAATAAGGAAGAAGGGAATATAAAAACAAGGAAGTATTCCCTTCCACAAGCAATGTGGGACATTTAAAGAAAAGAAGACAAAGGCTTTTCAAACCTTGATTCCAACAATACCGAAACAAATAATTCTCAAGAAACTTCTTTGCTCAAAAGATGACCATTGGTATAATGCAATGAAGTTTATTATATTTGCAAATAATCACATATCAATTAAGTTTTGAATAAAGAGATTCTCATTCTATAAAGATATAGCCTTAATTGTTTTTGTTCTTAATTCCACTCCAGTCCATGATAATACTATGAGAGTAACCTAACAAGCTTAGAATGATTACCACTTTAACATAATTAATTTTAGATCGATGAAGTGAAAAAATTAGAAGGGAGGAACATAACATCGATCATATTATTATCTCTCAACTCAAACTACAGGGCTCCATGAAAATGAAAAATGAGAGGATATATCAAATGGATCGATAGATTTCACACTTAGATAGTTAAGATCTCAGTTACTAAGTGGGCCTTTGATAGATAAAGCAAAGGCCCAAAAATTAAACTTCATCCATTCACAATCTCACTAGATTATGAGTTAAGTTGGATGCTTTTTGAATTTAAGATCTTATCTTATCTAGGGCCTAACTTGGCTCAAAAGGGCTAGATATGCATAAGAATTAAATGTACAAGTAGAGTTGAAAGGCCTGAAGAAGAGATGTTGATATGACCAGCTTTGGACTTGACACTTGGTAATCTAAGTAAATTAGGTGACCACTTAACAATAAGTCTTGGTGGAGTTGACAACAAATAACTGACTATATCACACAAACACTGGCTCTAATAGCTGTGTTATATCATGTAAAAGTTGACTATATAAAAAACTGAATATATCATATATAAATTGACTGTACAAATGGTGATTATATCATATGAAAACTGACTATAAAAGCTGACCACATCATACGATACCTGGTGCACACTAAGTTATGTTTACTGATTCCAGTCAAGTTTTTTATTTTTTCTTGTCGCTTAATTAGATGTTGGAACTTGGGAAGTACAACTTTTCAAGAATATGCAATACTCATATATTTTGTTTCTTATAAAGGACCAAAATTTGTTTTCTGTTGGAACATAAACAATTTTAGTTATTCTGGAAAGTTCAATTTATCTAAAGGAGCCTAGGTAAACTACTATTTCGATTTGGTGAAATATATAAAATGTAGAAAGTTGCTCGTCCTATATTATTAACCAAACAATTGAACATATGTTTACCTCATAAGTCATAGGGAAAATTAACTTCTCAACTATCTACACTATTAAAGCAAACACTACTTCCTAACTTCATATTCTATATCAAAGTCTATCTTCAATTTCCAATATTTGAGAATTAAAGTTAGAAGTTTATGATAGAACGTTATTTTTTTCTTTGGGGATGTATATTTTGTTTTCTTATTCTTCCCACTTTTTTATATCTTTTTCCACTAGCTCACATAATATAATAATAGTTATATATATATACACACACATCCCCTTCCTCTATGTTGTCTCATGTTGCACTCCATTCGGATTGTAAAATGGCTATGGATATCATTAATTCTAAGACTACTCATGAAGATTTGTATAGTGATATTATTATGGATTGCAGGGAGCTGTAGCTCTACTTCCAGAAAACCAGCCTTACTTTCGTTAGAAGACAAGATAATCAAGTGGCGGATCATCTAGCAAATGTTTGTCGGAATGGAGATAATTCTCCTTTTGTAATTAGGCATTTTCCCATAATCCCTAATTATTGCCAAGAACTCATGTTGTCGGACTGTAATAGGCTTTTTGCCATAACTGATTAATCTATGTTACCGTTGTTCACCAAAAAAAAAAAAATCCCCTTCCTCTATATATTTTTTGTAACATTTAATCTTTATTGTAAAATTAAATTATTTGTATGGTATCTCATAGAAAAAATTTATTTGTCTAATCTATACAAATATATTAAAAGGCTTGCGAAAGAAAGCCTATGTGCCATGTGGCACTCTCCTCAACTTTCTAATGCAAATGCTTTTATGTCTATGTGTACTCCTCACTTTAAAAAAAGAAATGTGTAAGTGCATGGTATCGAACACATGACCTTGTCAACTAGTAGCCTTTCAGTCGGAAATCGCTTTCACATCTCATATGACATCTGTACCAACAGACTTCTTCGAACACCAATGAAAAGTTAGAGCTTAACCATCAATACACTATGAATTTGTTGTCTGATGTTTCAAATAAAATATGATAAAGTTTTATAATAAGTATACTTAACTAAAAAGACTTGAACAAGTATATACATCTCTAACACTCTTATTACGTAACTTACAAGAGAATATTGATGTCATATTCTCTTACCACAATTCCTTTTAAGGTATTGTTTTCAAACTCAAACCTTTCAATTTTTCTTTATCACGTTGTGACGTGAATTTTTCAATTTCTTAATGGACAAAAAATACGAAAAGTAGCAAAATAAATTATAAAATTTAAAAATAATAACATATTAGTTTATTGTAACTAACCCGAGGCATCGCCCGGGCAAAAAAAAAACTAGTTAGTTTCTGAAAGGCAATAATGAGAAAATTCTAATAAGAGTTGGATTTAGGACATTATTAATATTTCGCTACCTATTAGTTACCTAACAGTTATGTCATCCGTCGAATATATTACAAACGAAGGAGGAGGCGAACTTTTAATAACTTGTCCCCTGATTGACACCATATGTAGGCTGAGATCGACCTGACATTACATGATGCCTGATGGGGGGTGTACTTTGCATATACTTGGAAAAAAGAGGCCCCTCAATTTTGAGTTCTTCTTGAATCTTGATCCCACCTTACAAATAATGAAAGGATAAAAATTGAAGGGCCAAAAAATCAGTAGTACTTAATCACATGTAATGTAGTAAGGTTCTGCCAAAGTAGCTGGTGTATGACTAAGAAAGAACAATCAAGTTGAGAATTTTTGGAACTTTTGCTTGGGTTTCTTTCTAAGGAGGAAAAGGGGAACAACATTGCCAGTTTTCCAAAGAGTGTTGTCAATTTGTTCTGTCTATTTTGAAGTTTTCAGGTGTCATGTTTCTTGACATTTAAAGGGTTACTTTTATTATGGAATAGGGACATTTAAAGGAACAATTATTGAGCTTGAGGGTTTAAGCAACAAAGAACAAAAAGGAAATTAAGTGTACTTTAATGAAAATAATTAGAGATTTCGAATGTTGGTGTTGAAATACAAAATGAGTTCGCATCAAATGTAGACCATAGAGAGGTGTAATAAGAAACTATAAGAGATTAGCAACTAAACGATTCTGCACTTATAAAGACTTGTATGGTATGAGGTAATAAATGGCAGTAACTTTTCCTTTGTCCTAATGTCTTTGCTCCATTCTAATTTTTAGTAATTTTTCTCTCTACTTATTGTCTAAAGTTTAAGCCTACCTTCATTTAACCACTTTTGTCCCCTAAAAAAACTACTTTTGTCTCTCTACTTTTTTACTTTCGTGTAAGAGGCGAATGGAGTATAAGATTATTGGGCAGAGGTAGAACATTTTTACAGAATAGTAACATGTTAGGCCAAGGGAATGCAACTCTATCCCTAGTATGCCCAAAGTGTTCTTGTTATCTGTGAAGTGTGAGACATTCTATATATGTTGAGTGTGGGAAAATCCAGTGTTTTAAGGAATCAAGAGCATTACTATTTCATTTGCATACTGAAAAAATAGACATAAAAATTGTACCAATGACAAATGTTACAGTCAAATTCACTCATCCTAAACACAGAAACACACACAACACCAACAAGACACAACCAATTCTTTCCTCTTTAATCTATATGGTAGAATAAATGTCAAAGAAAACTAAACAGAATGAACAAGGTAGGGGGAAGTGAAGCTAATGTAAACACTTTTCACAAAGCTCAAGAAATGGAATTCCTCCACCTTCTAGGAGTCTTTCTTGTTTGTTCTGCAACTGGTTGATCAGAACTATCATCATGATTATCCATATTATTCATCTTGGCAAATCTACTTAGCTTCTTCCACCCACTAGTCCATGCTGATGAAGAATGCTGTTTTGGTTTCGCCACCATCTTATCGAACTGCCGTTGTAAGGTATCCATTTCATTCTGGAGCGCACCATATTTAGTCTTCATAGTCTCCAGCTCAAACTTGAGGGTATTAATGTCCTTCTTCGCGGTTGCCCATCCTTCTTGGAATGACTGTGGTGTCCCCTCAAGAAGGGTCTTTCGGGTAGAGACCATAGGCTGAAATTGGGATTGATCTCCTGCTTCTGTAGTATCTTTTAAGGTGTTATTGGCTAAGGCGTTGCTTATCTTAACCTGCTCGGAGAAGAGGACTTGCACCACTACTCGTAAGGGAAGCCGTTCATTTTGAGCTGCATGCATGCACGCGTCAATTGAGAGCTTTTGACAGTCCATCACTCGGCATAGTCGCTTTCTTTCGTGTTCCGACAGTGTAGGGTGTGCCTGTAAATTTCATAACAAGAACACATATTGACACTTGACAGGATTCATTTTGCTGTATAGTATTTCATGAATCTGATTTGATCATTTGGTATCTCTTATTATGTGTATCTCTTGCAAGAATTTTAGCTTCTGGATAATTTCTCAGTTACAAATGCATTATTTAAGTGAGTTATTACTAAGGATGCATTCTCTTCACCTTAAATGTTCTGATAAGTTCTATTAAGTTTAGACTAGCTCAGATAAGTTCAGTTCAGACCAACAAATTTCAGTTAAATTATGAGCACACACCCTAAGAGTTACTTTGCATTTGCATGACTAAAATCTTTTAAGATCAACAAACAAACCTGATGTTCAAATTCATGACCACATCAAATATTGACGTACCTTGAGATACGAGTCAATTGCTCTGTAAAGTCCATCATCACAAGTTCTTGCAGATTCAGGAAGAGCCTCGGCCAGAACCTGGAACTTTGTTAGACAAAGATTCCTATCCCGAGCTATCTCTGTTAAGTAACTGTCAACAAGCCTGGCCACTCGCATCTTAGCACTGGAAACCCCGCCTCTCTGACTCTCATCGTACATATTCTTGTCCAAGTATTGCCTGCTAGGACTACTTGCACACTCTGTCTGTTCTTGCACTAAGAAATGCTCCAGAAGTCTCTGAACTAAATCCACATCATATGTTGTCTCACTCTTATCATAAGATGGTATAAGAAGATCCGACAAGGTTGCCTGCTCGAACTGCATACCAACACGCTTTTCAAGCTCAGTAACCAACGCCAGGGCTACCTTTAGCTTGTTAGCCATCCTTAGAAGCCTAAGTAGGAAGCTGCAAGAAACACTATCCTTTTGAGGTGGAATGATACTGATCAGGCTCTCAATGATCATCCTCTGATCCTTCGCTTTTATTGTTTCAGGATCATCTTTGTTCCCCGAGACTATCATGTGGAGCCCACCTTTCCAGCTCCCACTGCCGCCACTGCTGCTGCTATCTCGGCTAATATTCCCATTGCTGCAGATACTAGTGAGTTCTTCCAGTGTAGGCTCACCACCACTACCTCCACCTCCACCGTCCTTGATTAGTCCTGGAAGCCATTTTGATGCATATTGCATGATTGAAGCACCAATTAACTCGAATCTCATTCCTTTAACCTTAATGGCGGTTATTACACGAACAAAATGATCGATCCTTAGGATCGAAACATCCTCATACCACCAATCAGGAGGCACTTGGACCGCCCTACTTGGGCTCGAGTCCTTGAGATCATTCCATTTGGGGCTGGAAACCTTTGTAGGTCTCCCTGTGTAGTTCCACCTAATGCCCTTGGGATTAGCACAAGCCTTCCAAGCAATAGACTCGCTACACCTTCGAACAATTTGTAGGTTTTCTGCCCAAGGCGAGAGCCTCTCGCAGCTCTTTAAAACAATGATGGAGTCTCTCCAAGAAGACAGGACAACATAGCTTAAGAAGGCTTCAGTTTTGAAAATGAGGTTTCCTTCTTCTAGATCTTCTGTCATTTCTAAGTACTCTGCAGCACATCTTAGGCCTGAGATGTTGGGCGCTGTTAGATCAACCGCAATGCCATAGCAGAATTTTGCTGCTAGCTCGAATGACTCGGGTCCACCAGGTAGATCATCCAAGTTTACCTTGTTTGGTTCTCTTTCATGGCTATCATATATGATTCTACTCAATCTTCCACACCTTGAAATCAGAGGGTACTGCAGATTGTGTGACAAAAGAGTTAAATCTTTGACTACTAAGATATTAATCAATATACCAAAACTTCGCGGTTTTTCCCTTGGATTTCAAGAACACCCCAGTGATATGCATCTTAAACAGATTCTGGTTAAAATTTCATAAATTACGCTCCATAAGGGATGGATCCATTTAGTTTTCCTCACATATTATTGCCATATATACAAGGGGACGTTGCTTTTGAGTGTGCACTTCATACATTCACCCACATCAGAGTTTATACATATATGTAAACTTGAGTGTATAAATCTGGTTTAACACAAGGCAAAATTGACACCAACACCACAAACTATGACGCGGGTGTACCTAGCACCACCAACTATAACTAGTAGCCAAAACACCCTAAAATATTGGTAGCGAGTGTCATAAATGATGGCGGAGTTAACTTTTTTCTGTCGACGGTTATTTTTTTTTTTCCATTTTCCCCTTTTTCTTTCATTTCTATTTCTTAATTAATGAATGGAAACCTATTAAGTCACATGAGTATGTGCCGAAAACAGTTACATTCCGCGTTATTTATGATACTCGCTTCACCCAGGCTAATAGTTTGTGGTGTTTTGTCTACTAGTCAAAGTTGGTGGCTCTCGGTGCACCTGCGCCGTAATTTGTGGCGTTGAGGCCAATTTTACCATGTATAGAGCAAGACTAGTAATCATAGATTAAGCCTAAGATATGGTTTTATACTCTAACTAGGTAATAACCGAGCCATGATTGGTTTTTCTAGCTAATTGATTATGATAGTCTTTGAGCATTTATGGATTATGATAACCTAAGATAGTAAAACATATTAATTTAAATATATAATTGGGATTAATTACTAACTAAAATTTCATTTAATATGCAAACAATTAACTAATGTCCAAACCAGGGTTCCACGGCAATCAGTTAATAAGTCTTGGTACGTGTGGAAATTCTAAGAGAAATTTCAGGAGTGAACTATAGTGGCTTTCGGTTTAGTATCTCTATTCCGTAAGGGAACACCCGAGGACTTTGGTGTCTCTTTGAAATGCTTAAGATACTCCTATGTAATTATTATCTAAACGGTTAAAAAATGTCATTGTTTTAGTGATGAAATAGTTTTTTAAAGCTATTTTTTCTGTACATCAACATACTTATCGCGTCCATATAGGACTAGTATTATAAGTTGAATATTTGTTTGGGGCAAAGTAGGAACTTGATACTGTTGTATACAATCTAATCTCAACAATTGAAAAGACTAATTCTGTTGATTAAGTATAATGACTAATTAAAGTGAAAATTTAACTCTTTGGCTTCTAGGATGCTTCCAAACCAGTTCCCAAATTTAGCAAATTACCTTGTGTAAATGAAAGTTAATTTCACCAATTTGGACCAGAAGATCACTTTGAATGTCAGTTGAAACAAACCTTCAAAAGGAAACCAAAAAAAACTTCAAAATATGCTTGAGAACAAGAAAAGATTATAGTACTTCATCCATTATGAAATAAGTGAAACGCTTCTCTGTTTCGTGTGAGAGCTTTTTGAGCGAAGTGTTCCATCTATTTCAGAACGAAGAAAGAAGTATAAAATTCTATACTAAATATATACATACCATGATTGACCTCTTTGCTCAAACCCATCAGTCTTAAGGCCATGTTTGGCTGGAATAAGAGCTCCATTACCAGACTCTCTTCCTCCAAGAGACTCAGTTTCAGAGTCCCACATACTGAAACTTACAAATCCAAACAAGGTGTATAATTCTTATAAATGTGAAGCAAAATATAGAAATGAAACAGGAGAAATAAGGAAGAGAAGTAACATGAAATAGGAAGTTTTAAACATGGGCAATGTTTGGAATTATTTAACACCCAGAAAAAAATGTCGGATTTTTCACTGATTCTCAAACCAATTCTTGCTAAATACAGGCTGTTGAGTTATGGGCAAAATTTGCCAGGTAACTCTTGCATAATACTGCTACTTCTGCTGCTTTTTCTGAGAATTTTTAGTGATGAATTTTATTTTTACAGATAGTTTACTCTACTCTATCTGCAGCAGACATAAGTAGGAGATCTAACTTTCGCTTTGTCTGTCTATCTTATGGTAGCTTTTTACTCTCTCTATTTTATTGCCATATTTAGAGCTTTATCATCACACAAAAATCTTTTTTCTGTTCACTAAATTGTGTGTGCCAACTACTAGGAAGTAGGAAGTATGTAGACTGTACTTTTGATACTGTAACAAAATAACCAAAAAGTAAATTTCTATTTTTAACTACAAATTTGGTAATATTACACTCTTGAGTCTTGACCATAGTACAATAATGCATTTTGTGGTAGTACATCTAATAGATTTGGTGATATATGAATGATTTTTGGTGATACATGAGACGACCCAATCGGAACCCGACTTGAATAACTGAATTGATAATTCTATACAAATTGGTTATTAACTAGTCTATAATTTTACTAGGAATACAATGTTTTATCTTACATTAAAAAAAGGTACACATGTTTTGCACATGATCTTTTGAGCTTTTATATGTGAGAGTGATACATTGTTTCATCAAACACTTAAAAGACTTGAACATAAAAATGATGGTATCTTCATGTTATATAATATCATTGAATGGCTATGATAATACAATGATTGGGATCAACAAAATTATATCCATCCCCACAATTGACCTACTTTAGGCTTTTGAATGATAAATTACGTTCACCACAACGATGAAAAACTTTCCAAATTACGTTTTGTAAAGATAGAGTAATAATATTAAGTTGTTGATAATATGAAGTTATCAGTACTTAAATCTTAATGAAATAAAGTTCTATCTTATGCAATAGATACACCCGTGTTTCTAATGAGCAATTAAATTGATGATCCTCCTACTGCACGCGCACAATAATAGAACATCATATAACATATTAGACACTTTCAGATGCATGTATTAGTTGTGTTAGTATGAGATGGTTAACACATTAAATTAAGGTTAATATATAAATCCTTTGCTACCTCACTAATTTGCTTCCCTCCTAGGGATAAAAAGATAGTACTACTAGTGCAATCGATGGGAGAATGTTCCAGCAAACATGATGAGATCGAGTTAATGTGTTTGGTAGTCATAATAAATAACCCTCAGGTACAGAAATTAACTCAAACCTTGTGCTCAAACTTTAATGCCAATTATCCTTTGTCACCATCAAAATTCAAGATAACCACCTGCATGGGTCCCATTTGATGTGAATAATGTCACTAGTTTAATTTCTTGGATGGATCAACTCAACTGAATGGTTGATTAATCTCTTTTTATATGCTCTTTTGGCTTACCAAAATGTTTAGTTGTTGTGGTAGCCTAACTTTGATGAGAAATGATAAACATCTAATTGTTAGATGTTAGTAAACATCTAGCAGGGGTAAACCTGTCAGTGTATATGGGAAAAAGTTGTTACTCAAACAAAAAAGTTATATCGAAAATTGCGAACTGTCAGTCAAACAAAAAAGTGATCTAGAAAATTGCGATGCTAATAAATAGCGTTCATGCAACTGCAACTAGTATTTGTGTAACTACAAATAGTGTTTATGCAACTAACAAATAATGTTCATGAAATATAAATAGTGTTTATGCAACCCAATTAGAATAAAGGTAAAGCAGTCAATCAAACAAAAAAGTAACATAAGAAAATGTGATACTAACAAATACAGTAGTGTTTATGCAGCTATAATAGTGTTCATGTATCTGCAAATAGTGTTTATATAACTAACAAATAGTGTTTGTGAAAAATAGTGTTCATGGCTTCATGCAACCCAACTAGTGTTTTTATATATTAAAAGGTAAATAAAATTCTGGAAACAAAAAAATGTATTTTTTTCTTTTTTATATTCTTTTTTATTATTTTTTTATTAGATTTTTATCATAGCTCAACTTTAATTTGACTACCTAAATGGCCATCTCTGGATTTTCAATTTATCTTTATGTTTAGATTTGTCTGTCCTTTATCTTGGAAGTTCATTATTTGGTCAATGGGTCATTTGCACTGTCATGCTCATGTTCATGCATCTTGATTCTTGACAGAATATATGTTACGAATTAATAATATGCTCTCTCTTATATCGGGCAATGGCTACTGCTATCCATATTTGATTGTAAAGTGGTCATTTATTATCTACAATTTTTTTGGAGATTCATTTTTATTTTCCAACTGTATGTATACAAATAATATTTTGATCCTATATTTAAATATTGGGTTAGTTTCTAAATGTACGGATAATTAGATAGGCATGAACTTGACTAAATTTTAATTAGATGTAACTCATTTTTTTAGGTTTTGGGTCTAATCATTGTAAGACCCATTTTAGAACGTACCAACGTCATTTCCTAAGATATTGTTCAAAGTAAAAGTCTTATATGGACCTGGTCCACACTAAATTAGTGTGGACCTAATATTAATTCATGTGATTTATGAAAAAATGGTCACTATATTAAAAAATAGATATAAAAATTAAGTAGATATAGATTCTAAAGTTTGATTATGTAAAAAAAAAAGGTTACTATGTCACAAACTGAAAATTGCATCACGATAAACTAATGTAAGAAAGAGTGACTATATTAAAAAAAACGATCACTATGATGGAAAGTAACTGTATAGTGTAAGTTAAGATTTTTAAAAGGTTACTATATGGAAAAAAAGGGTCACTATATTAAATAAGTGGCTTTGGTCCACAATAATATTAGTGTGGACTAGGTCCACGCAAGACTAACTCATTTTAGAAAAAAAACACTACAACACAAATTGTTTAATACTATAAGCTGGTGAAGAGCAAGATATTTCTTGGGATTTCATTCTTTTAAACATATAATGTCGATGATCATATTGTTTTCCCTTAGCCTTGGACTTGTTTGAATTAGGTGAATGTGAATCACTTGATATTTCCTAATTAAATTGATAAACAGGAATCAATTACATTATCAAACCAAACTAGTCAATTACAGATCAACTCATATTTACAATTTACAATCTAGAAATTAGAAATTACAAACCAAATAAACCTAAAACATGAATCAACAAATCAACTGAACAACAACAAATCAATTCAAGTATTCAACCATAACACAACCAAACAATGATAACAATAACAATTCACAAGTCAATTTACACTACAATTAACAAATATTACCTCAAAAAAATGAAATTAAAACTTAGGGTTTAGGAAAAAAAAAATAACACATTTGGGCCGTTGGGCGGCGTTTCGGGCGGCGACTGGACGCGGACTGCGGTGATCATGGTTGGGGTTCCGGCGGGCTCGTGGTTGGGGTTCTGGTGGGCGACAACGGGGAGAGGTTTCCTTGACTCTTTCCTTCGTTTCTCACTTTCTTTCTCTTCGTTTTGTTTGTTTTGTTTCCTTCACGCATGCTGCACTGCTTCTTTTGTTTAATTGTTTCTTTAAAATCCATGATTTTTTTCAAAGTGGAGGGACATCTGTCCCCATGTTCCTTCTACTGGTTCCGCCACTGTTTAAATGTACTTAAACTTACTTGTTTTTGACAAGAAACATGCATTATTGCTTATAGTGCATATTCTTGTATTAGACTGTCAATTGGTACATGCATTAATCAAACAAAAACAATAAAATTACAAAAAATACAGCACAATAGATAAGACTTACTTAATTATAGCGATGTATTAAACAAATCTTCCAAAGATTTCAATTTTTTTGAAGTTACACGAAAATACTTTACACTTAGGAAAATAACTAAAACATAATCATTAATCAAAATACTTTAACATGATCGGAATGATAAATTTTAAGAAGATGCTGGGCCGATGGCTGGTATATGAAGTTGTGAACCAACCAACCAAGTGACAAGTCTATAATGACCATTGACAACCATGCACATAAGTCAGTGAAGAAAATGACGAACACTGATATCATAAATCAACGGATGGAAAAATGCCACGTCGACACATTAGAAAACCATATTCCTCATTGATTGTACTGCTCTGAGACTCTGAGACTCTGAGTAGGCATTGCTAATGTTAGGCAATCAATTTTTTGTTTATGGGTACAGAAATATAATACTTCCTCGTTTTTTTAGTTGTTCCATATTAACTTTTAACATAACATTGTTCATCTCTTATAGCTTGACTGTTTTTTGTTATTTTTTCGTAAAAAAAAACATAGTAAAGTAAGATTTTGTTAGATTCGTCTACTTTCCGAAAATCAAAGCTATGACCTTCCTCTTGCTCCCAAACCTTTAATTTTAATGAGCAAACAACATGCTCTTGTTTGGGACTGAACTCTAGATAACCTTCTAAATTAAAGGTGGAGCAAAGTGAATACAACAAGAACCAATCTACAAATTTTATCATACACCTGGGTGTACAGTGAGCATGATATACCCAAGGCTATGTTTTTGTTCATTGCTTTTAAAATAATCCAAATGAGCAAAATGTATTAAAAAGGAGAGTTCAAAATAAGCAAATGAGCAAAAATTAGTCTTGAGTGTACAATTCACATGGTACACTTGCATGTATGATGAATGAACTCTAAACTAAGTTTTATTAATTGGTGACACTCAAGACTTTAATAATTTGATTGGTGCAAATGAATATAAAGATGTATTAAGTGTGATATGTTGTACTCTTTCTTTTTTACAGGACGGGGTTGTTTGGCAATCGGCTGTTGGTTGTTGGCTTTTGGCTGGTTTAGTTGGCTTGTTTGACTGGCTGGAAGTATTGGCTTTTTAAGTTGGCTGTTTAAGCCAGCTGTTTGCAAAAGTGTTTGGCAAAATTAATTGTGGCTATTGACTGTTTATTAGAGAGTTTGTGGGCGAACAAGCCAAAAGCCAATCCAAAAAGCTGCTCCAGGCAGCTTTTTCATTTTGGCTTAAAAGCCAGCTTTCAGCCAACCAAAAAGTCAATAACCAAACACTTTTTTTGGTTGTTTGACCAAATTGAAAAGTCAAAAGCCAATGAAAAAGCCATTTACCAAACATGGTCGATATGTTGTACTTATGTAGGAGTAGTAGTAAGAATTAATATTACTTTTTGTTCATTTCTTTTGGTGGGTCCAACCGATATAAAAAAAGACAATGTAAGTATTGAGAGGCAAAGGGAGCACCGGGGTAGTACAAATGTACAATTAGTATCTCCATCCTTATATAGATGCAATATTTGCTTTTCATAATCCAAAGTACAATTTTGAGATTAAAGTTTTAATCATTAATTGAGAATATTTTTAAAAACGAATATTATCAAAAGTCGATTATTTGCAAGTATATCTTTTTTCTTTTTTTGGGTAAGCCAACTTATCATTTACATGCTAGGCTCATGCTAATTTCAATAATGGTGTCTATGCATGGTTCATCGTGCACCATTGTGGCTCCCGTTTTGAGCTAGCTAGGCCAAACTCGTGAATGCCTGCCCATGCCCAGCTCTAGTTAGTTGTACATGAAATTTCTCATTAATTTTTTTTATCATTAATTATATTTTCAACTGGAGATTCGTCATTAATTTTGAAAAAACAGGTTGCTTTGAACAAAATAAAAATAAAAAAATAAGCTAAAAGAATTACTAAAAAAATATGATACATACGTCCTTACTATACAAAACCCAATGGGAGGGGCTTACCTTTCAGGAAGGAACTCTGCATGCCCAAAGGCCAAAAGGCCCATAAACAAACACAAATCATTTACAATTCAGTAACCTGGCCTATTCACAGTTTTTTGTACTTGCTCTTTTAGGAATAAAGACTAAAATTCAACATAAAACATCATGCTTAATTTGTTTTACATTCCTCATAATTTTTTTGATAGTGATACTACATATGATCAATGATATAAAGTTTGGTAACCCTTTTAACTAGGAATAACGTAATGTATTACTCCCTCTGTCTTTTTTTAGTTGCTACATTTGCTTTTTCACAGTTTACGAGACGCAACTTCAAACACCAATATCTTGAGTTACATATATGAAAAAATTATAAAAAATATATATTTAGAAAATATAAATTGGGACGAATCAAACAAGATCTGACATGACTATGTTTTTTCTTATGTATATGGAGTAAAAGATAGTCAAAGTTATGACATGAATAGTGCCCACAGTCAATATGTAGCAACTAAAAAAAGACGGAGGGAGTAGTAGTTAATAGTTGGGAGGTAAAATTATTACAAGAAGAACATCCTTAACTGAAGTAACAAGATGACCATTTTTTGCTACCCAAACCTATTATATTATTAACTTCTCCATCCATGTATGACGTAAATAACAATTCTGTATTCATAAACACGTCACATATCACAAGCGCAGCTTATAGTTTTAGATTTAAGACTCTTGTTAGAGGCTTCATATATCTTCCTAATTTGCACCTCATTCAACACATTTCTAGCCCAATCCCTAAAATAAGTATGATTAACTCCAATTTGACCACTCTTAAAAATGGACATACATCGACGATCATCTTCAGAATAGGGACAATGATCACCATGTGTGTCACGATAAGCACCTTGATGTATCATCCCTGACCAACTTGCAAGCCAATGGTAGACATATTGGCCTACCCCAGCTAACTTGAGCCACCCCTTTGGGAAAAACTCCATTACACTACTGTTCCTATTCATTAGGAACATGTTCGTTAATTGGGCACCATGAGGTGATACCAAAATATCTGTTGTGCTCATCAATTCAACCTGTCATTATCAAAGGACACACATTACTTAACATCTTATATTAAAAGCTTCATGTGTTTATATATGTTCATTTAGGGTTAATTATGTTAGTTCTACGACCTCCTTTTCCATTAGTTGCAACACTCTGATTATTGCAACGCTACAAGATTAGTATTAATCGTAATCGTAATTTTTGACTTACATATAAAACAAAGTTTAGTAGGTAAGACATTGTTTGATTTATCGATCTCAATGTATGTTTATTAAAAATCAACTTTTTATAATTCTTACTAATAGATAATTACAAATATAATGGTTAAAGTTATGTGTTGACAAATGTAAAAAACTAAAAATTAAAGCATTGCAAATAATTTAATAATAGAGGAAATACCTAGATATAATATAGTAATGTTCCATCATTGAAGTAAGATAATCCTACTACTATTACTCTATTTTCATCCTCTACTCTACCAATCGAATCAAATCAATAATAGAAGCATATGCTATATTTTGTTACCAATCGAAACACGAATATAGAGTATAATACTCCCTCTGTTTCTTTTTGTTCATCCTATTTTAAATTTTACTTTTGCCAATGCACGTCTTTGACCTTAAATATCTTTCATTGTGTATTAGTAAAAATTATAATGATTAAATATTTATAAAGTACTCATTGAGACGAATTAATCAAACAAAACCCCACATAAATATATTTTTTATCATACGTTGAAAATAATTTAGAAGATTATCTCCAATTGTGAATAGTGTCAAGATTCTAAACAGGAAGAACAAAAAGAAACGGAGGGAGTATAATTTTTCGTAATGCTTTTAATTTGCTTAAACGTCATGGAGAAAATAAGAAGGATCCTATAATAATAATAATAATAATAAAATAAATAAATAATTCTCTGAAAAATTCATAAAAATAATAGAGCGACTATTCAATAGCTACAACAAAATTATAGTCATTATAACTATTGAAATCTTACCCCTTTATTTTTATACACTAATCTTGCCCATTAATCTAATTGAACCTTCAAAACGTAAAAAAATGGAGAAAATGCTAGTTTAAAAAAAATGATAACAAAATGTCGTTGAATGTCAGTTACTTAATCATCTTCTTCCTTTTGAAGTATTGTTCCTTTCTTCCTTCGGATATTTTGTTATCACTATTAGTAAACATTTGTGAAATATAAAGCCAATTAATATACTTCCTCCCTTCCAAATTAAATGCAATAATTTGGATGACACATTCTCCTAGGCAAAATTTCTTAGGGTGAGATTAAGAAAAAGAAAGGGCATGTGACTAAGTTAATAAGGAGAGAGAAAGTGGGACCACAAAGAAAGTAAGGGCATATAACTAAGTTAATAAGGCTTAATTAGTTTTAGTAAGGGTATATTCGTAATTTCACACTCAAAATCTTTACCAAGAATAGAAAGAAGTAGAATGTTGCATTTAATTTGAAATTGCCGTTTTTAGAAACTGTTGCATTTAATTTGGAACAGAGGATGTATATAAATTTTAATATACAAATTTATTAATGTGCAAATTTCATTTAATTATAAAGTCAACTTAATGAAAAGTGTTGATTTAAGATTAAATAAAAATGGTTCACATTTTTATGAAATGAACAAAATGGTTCACATTACACAAGTTATGATGACTATAATTTTTTTGTAGCCACTATAAAATTGTCCAACCATTTGAAGAAGCAATTTTTTTATTTACAAAAAAGGTTGATATACTATATAAGGATTCTGCCCATACTAGCCCTATCTCAGGGTGAGCCCAGACCATATATATATTTTTTGATCCATATGAGCCACGAAGGCAGTACAAAGTACAAAGAAGGGGAAGGGGGATTCGAACCTGTGACCTATTGTTCACAGCACCTCAATCTTAACCACTAGGTCAAGACATCCTTGATTTGAGCCTAGACCCATATAAAAGAATAACCCTCCTTTTTCCTCTCCCATTTGTTAACTAGAGAATCGAACCTTGTCCCATAAGATTGCGAGATGAATTTCGTAGAAGCAATATCTTTAAAAATAGACTAACTAACCTGTTGACAAAATGTGAGGTTACTAGAGTAAGCGACCAATAATCGACAATTATTAATCTTGTGACATTCGTTCTTAAAGATGTCAATAACAGCTGCATCATTTTTGAAAGATCTAGGCCCAGTCCTCAATAATAGAGTCATTCCAATTTCATTAGCCTTATGGTCTAAGCTCACATTGCAAAATGCCCTTGCTTTACACCTTATGAGATCATAGGTTTCCATCCTTCTTTGCCTTGACATCCCTCCCTCATTATGCCTCATCACTACTGCTTCTTCGAAGCAGACTGGATGCTCTTCTTCCACCCCTTCAAACCTATCGTCATACATTGCATTATTAACATACTTACAAAGATCTAATTTCTTTTAGATAATAACCATATACTACATCCGTTTCTAAATGTGCACTATTTAAATACTAACTTTGGTCGCATTTTGAAGCTAGTATATAAAAATGCTATTATATAATATATTGTTGTATTTCAAAATATCCATTTTTTTACTATATAAAAAATGTTATTATATAATATATTGCTGGATTAGTCCACAATAATAACTTTTTTTGTAGGGGATAGTCCACACTCCACAATAACAATTAAAGAAGATAATAAAAAACAGAATCTTACCCTTCAATATTGAGAGGCCCACTAAAAGTAGATTGCAATAGCAAACTTGGCCAAAGACTCATCTTAGTTCTGAGTTCACCCCAATGATACAAAATCCATCTAGAAGGTAACTTGCACCCATTTTTCATATGCCATGCCACAAATGGATAAACTGCGGATAAACAATGCCATATATTGTTATAATCATAATGATTATATGACACAAACGTTAGGCCTTTCTTGAAAGTGGCATTGTAGGGTAACGCTTCAGGCCATGCAAGTGCGTAATAGTTCCACGACCCATCATGTATATCATTCCCCTTAATGCATAGTATTCTACCCTTTGAATCATTTGAAGGGAATTTTTGATATTGCACTTCACCTTCCTCATGAGTGTCATTCATGGAGCTCATGAACCATGTATGACCTTGCGACGCGGTGCTAGCATACCTTAGGTCCTTCAATGGGAGGAATGTGACCGCTTGTTGAAGCTTCTTAGTCATTGATTCTTGATGATCATCTATGGTAGGGTAGCCATCCTTCTTGGACTCGATCAACGAAGCGAATTGAAGAGATGGGATTTGAAAGAGAAGGAAGATGGTTAAAAAGATTAGTAGTATTAAACATGAGTGTTTTGGTGTGTAGTGGAAATTAGATGATATGTTGTTGTGCTTGGTTTTAGGGTTGTAGGAATTGCTTATGATCAAGGGAGGAATATTAGTGTTGTTGTTGATAGGTCTTTCATTACCTTGCTGAGGTTTTTCCATGACGCCTAGAGTATGATAAAAGCTCAAATGTTTAGTTGTGTGCACCTTGAAATAGTTAGTTCACTCTTTCAAGGGTGCATTGAAATAAGGATAAGAAGCATTCCAAATGAAGGATGCAATGCTTGTAGCTAAAGGGAGGGTAGAAAATTGGGGCTTAGGTGTGCTTTGATTACTACAAGTGGTAATATATGTAGTAGCGTTTAGCAAAAAGTCTCTTAACGTAAATGGAAGAAACTCATGTGCTAATTAATTCTGGCAAACCTTAAGAAAATCTGCCACTTGCCACATTTTTCATAAATGAATGTTCTAACGCTCTAAATTACTTGCTACAGCCTCTTTGGTAAAGAGAGGTTTGAGACAAAATTTTAAATTTGCACTCATATTAAAGGATTTGACTAAAGCAATCCTCTTAATTTGAGTGTTTGGTAAATAGAGATTTCAATTAGCTGATTGGGCCCAAGAAACTCTTTTTGAAGAAGTTGGGGGAGGAACTTTTTGACATTAGAGGTTTGGGAATGAGTAGTCCAATTACATTTATGTCCTAAAATTGTTGAAAGTAAACATTAAAAGATACAACAATAGATTATGCACATGTCCTTATTGGCCATTTTACACAATTATATAGCAATCAACTATCAGCTACTTACCAAACACCTTTATACAAACAGCTAAACAATCACCTAATCAAATCAGCTAATACAATCATTTATCAGCTAATATAATAAGCTAACAACTATCCCAGTAATCCCACTAATTGCCAAATAGGGCCACAGTTTCTTTGTTGACATGTAGTCTCTATATTATTTCTACTTATATAATCTTTTTCTTTTATCATTTATTTATCTCTTTCCAACTATTTTCTGAAAGGTATAAGGAGGAAATTAAATCTTTTTTCCAACTATTACTCCCACATACAAATCGTAGAACATTGTGCCTAAATATTAGGTAACAAGTGGAGGAAAAAAACAGACGGAGAGTGTAGTACTTAATTTGTCTCGTGCAAGGAAGAAAGACTTGTAAAGGACTCTATAGCAAATGGACCTAACTATATTGTTTGACTTTCTTGGGCCATGTTTTTTGTGAAACGTTGCTTGACAGTATTTAGTCGACTTTGACTGTAATAAAAATATTAGGGATTCAAAGTATTATCAAATGAATCTTAGTGGATTCTTTCAACGTGTATTACATAATGCCAACTTTTTGTAATTTTATTTTATATGGAGAATGATAAATTTCATTTATAAGAGTCATAATACATCTACCAATAGATATTAAGGAAAACTAAAAAAAAAAAAAAAACTAACTTAATACTTAAAATAGAATTCTTGTTATGATGACGATAAACCAAATGACAATTTATCATACTCTCCATTTGTTCGTTGAATCATGCAGCCTTCTACATCTATCACTTGGATATAGTTTTAAGAATGAATTTGTTTATTGGATCATGTAAATTATAAATAAGAAATCAATATCAATTGCAAAATTATATAATAAACGAACAATTTAATTTTTTTTTTTTTGATTTGGTAATTAACTAGCCCAAGCAAGGGTCAGCCCTCATGAGTTGGGGGGGGGGGGTAAGAAAGGGAATTCCAACCCATAAGGAAACTTCTAGAGACTGAAAACTGATGATTTATACCCAGAAGTAAATATTTACACAAACTCTCCAAATTGGGGCTGATGAGAGTCGAACACCCAGCCATGAGGTTGGGAGGTGGGAGCTCCAACCATTGGGCTCCCACATGATCCATTGAACTGCATCTTTTAAAAAATCCATAAATTTCAAACTCTAAACTTCCACAAGGAGTGATAAAAGGCTCAAATTCCAAACTCTCATCAAAGGAGACAAAGAACCCAAAAAAATGGGTCTATTTACAAGAGAGGGAGAGAAAGGAGGTCGAAAACCTAGTGTCAGCTTATAGTTAACTTTCTTTTTAACTTTTCATTATTATTTTACTAACATGTAACTAAATACATTAAAGATCAAATGTGTGTTATAAAAAACATTAAAACACAATGTTGTGACTAAATTAGGATGACACAATGGAAGGAGATTTTTGTTCTTAATATAAGATTTTGCCTTATTATACAATTACTATCAAAAACAGATCTCAATTTCAATTTGATAACCTTAACCATGTACTAATGTCGAATTTCAATAACCATCATCTGATCTTTATAAGCACATCACATATCACAAGCACAACTTATAGTTTTAGATTTAAGACTCTTCTTAGAGGCTTCATTTATCTTCCTAATTTGCACCTCATTTAACACATTTCTAGCCCAATCCCTAAAATAAGTATGATTAACTCCAATTTGACCACTCTTAAATATGGACATACATCGACGATCATCTTCAGAATAGGGACAATAATCACCATTGGTGTCACGATAAGCACCTTGATGTATCATCCCTGACCAACTTGCAAGCCAATGGAAAACATATTGGCCTACCCCAGCTAACTTGAGCCACCCCTTTGGGAAAAACTCCATTACACTACTGTTCCTATCCATTAGGAACATGTTTGTTAACTGTGCACCATGAGGTGATACCAAAATATCTGTTGAGCTCATCAATTTAACCTGTCATTACCAAAAGAGCACACAATAATTATCATTTGATATTAGGATTTTAATGTGCTTATATCTTATCATTAGCGGTCGATTATGATTAAGATTTTATATGACTGGTTTGACTAGTTGCTTATATTACATGTTTGACTATTTGACTGTTTATAAATTTGTTTGGTAAAATTAATTAATGGTTGTTTTATGCAAAATGAAAGAACAACCAATATAAAAAAGCAAGTAAGACTTTTATTTTAAATTTTAACTACGAAGTTGTTGTCCGCTACCTTAAACAATTGTCTATCAAATATATTGTTTTGTCATGTGACTACATGAAATAAGCCTAAAGCAAATAAAAAACTACCAACAAAGTCATTTACATTTTACAAACACATTTAATGACAATTTTAGCAAAAAAAGCCAACAAACTAATACTCCCTCCGTCCCATAATATAGTGCTCACTTCTCATTTTCACAAGAATTAAGGAAAATGGAAGGAGTTTTAGGATTTCACAAAAACATATATTTAAGTAAATGTTTATTGGGTATCTTTGTCTTAGAACTAGTCTTTTTTCTTCTTTTTCCTTTAAAATAAAATAAAAGAGCAATAAATGTTCCTTGAAATGGTGTAAAACAATAAATTGGGGCACATATTTTAAAAGAAAGGTAGGGGTATTTTGGAAAGTTTTATGTAGAAATGAAAGATAATTTAGTCCAAACAAATTGATAAAAAAGAAATAGGCACAACATTTTGGGACACCCAAAGAGGAATATAAGCACTATATTATGGGACGGAGGGAGTAAAACAATAACTTTAAAGATTGACTAACCTGTTGACAAAAGGTTAGATTATTAGAGTAAGCGACCAATAATCGGCAGTTGTTAATCTTGTCACATTCACTTTTAAAGATGTCAATAACAGCTGCATCATTTTTGAAAGATCTAGGCCCAATCCTCATGAGTAGTGTCATTCCAAGTTCATTAACCTTACGGTTTAAGCTCACATTACAAAATGTTCTTGCTTTACACCTTATGAGATCATAAGTTTCCATCCTTCTCTGCCTTGACATCCCTCCCTCATTATGCCTCATAACCACTGCTTCTTCGAAGCAGACTGGATGCTCTTCTTCCACCCCTTCAAACCTATGATCACATCATAAATAACGCCCCAAAAAAGAAAAAAAATGAACATGAATTATATGATGCCACAGTTTATAATTAACATAAAACGCTAAGGAATAAATGTGATAAATTTTTCCCCTCGGTGAAGAGATCAATTTCTATGAGTAGGTGATGAGAATTAAACACGAGATTGGAAAAGTATGACCAGATTATGAAAAATGATAGAGATCTAACAATTAAATACATCTAACAATTTTTTTATACAAAATTGTGATTGTGAATAAACAAATAGTGTTTTTGCTGTTTTTATCTTATTTTGCTACTTTACATAAACAAACATCATTTGCTAAAGCACAAACACTACTTTCTGTACATTTTCTTTTGTCAAAATGCATTTAATTGTTAGATACCTATCATTCCTCGACCAATACAAGTACAATAATAAGTTCTATCTTAAAACCAATTGATATATAGTTAAAAACCATCTAGATCTTTAGTTTGATGGGCCCAATCCGACCCAACCCAGTTCAACTAGGTTTGCACATAATGAGCCTCATCTTGGGGGATCCGAGACCAACTCAAACAGCATGGGAAGCCAAATTTGGCCATGTTAGATCTAGTCCACAATACCAATTAACAAGTTAATGAAAAATACAATCTTACCCTTCAATGTTCTGAGGCCCATCAAAAGTAGACTGCAACACCAAACTTAACCAAAGGCCCATCTTAGTCCTAAGTTCACCCCAATGATACAAAATCCATCTAGAAGGCAACTTACACCCATTTTTCATGTGCCATGCCACAAACGGAAAAACAGCTGATAAACCATGCCATATATTATCATAATTATAATGATTATATGACACAAATGTTAGGCCTTTCATGAAAGTAGCATTGTAGGGTAACGCTTCACGCCATGCAAGTGCATAATAATTCCATGAACCATCATGTTTATCATGCCCTTTAATACATAGGATTCTACCTTTTGAAGCATTTGCAGGGAATTTTTGGTATTGCACTTCATCTTCCTCGTGAGTGTCATACATGGAACTCATGAACCATGTATGACCTTGGTGGGCGGTGCTCTTGTACCTTAGGTCCTTCAACGGTAGGAATGTCACCGCATCTCGAAGCTTCGCCGCCGCGGATGCTTGATGATCATCTCTTGAAGGGTAGCCACCGTTGATGGACTTGACCAAAGGTGGAGATTGAAGAGATGGGATTTGAAAGAGAAGGAAAATTGCTATGAAAATTAGTAGTAGGAAACATGAGTGTTTTGGTGAGTAGTTGAAAGATGCTATGTTGTTGTGCTTGGTTTTAGGGTTGTAAGAATTAGGTACTAAGGGAGGAATTATATGAGTGGTGTGGTTATGTCTTTCACTAGCTTGTTGAGGTTTTTCCATTACACTTCGACGTGTGTTACAATCTTGACTTGTTGGTTATTTTCTCTTTATGTGTGCATTAAAGTGAAGAACAATTTAATTCCCCTGCTTTGCATTAAAAAAAATGAACAAGAAGTTTTGTTGATGAAGGATGGATTATGGAACGTTTGTAGCAAACATGAGGGCGGAAATCTAGAGGTGTTGTGATTTTTTTTAGGGAGTACAAATGGTATTTTATAGAGTAGAGTGTAGCAAAGATTTTCGGAACTTGTTTTTATTAAGGTGGAGAGAATAACGCAACACATCTGATGTATTTTTTTTTCTCCTTTACCTAAAATAATCATTGGCCATCATAATTATAGAAAAATATAGGATTTTTTGATTTTAATAATGCAACCTTTTAGCCATTCGCAACGAATAAGCTAACATTTTAGTTATTCCTAAATAATGCAACCTTTAACAAAAAATTCCTACAACAAGTGGGATTGACTTGTAATCTGTGAAACAAGGTTAAAATTTTTTTGACCCCCCCACCCTCACCCCCAACCCCCAACCCCCGGCCCCTCCCCCAAACCCAAACCCTCACCCACCCCCTCCCCCAAACCCTCACCCACGACCCCTCTCCCCTTACCCCCATCTGCCCCATCACCACCCCCCCACCACCACCACCCCCTCCCCTTTGCGGTCGCCCCCTCCCCTTCCCCGCCGACCCTCTCCCCCCCCCTTCCCCGGTTGCCGCCGACCCCCTCCCCTCTTCCCCCGCATTCGCGAACCCCCCTCCGCTCCCCACCCGCAGCCGCGAACCCGCTCCAAGACCAAGTCGGTTTTTACCCCGACGGTTATCGGTTTTTTTGCCGCCATACCCGGACCAAGTCAACGGTTCGACGCTGCGGGGAAGGGGGGGGGGGGAGGGCGAAAATCGGTGGTGTGGGGGCGAAAATCGAAGGGGCGGGGGCGAAAATCGGTGGGGGAAGGACGGTTGGGTTGGAGGCGACAATCGAAGAGGTGGGAGGCGCGGGGTGGGGCGGTGGAGGGCTTTTGGGCTGCGAGGTTGGGGGCCGGCGAGGCTGCGGGGGGGGGGGAGGAGGGTGGGGGCTTCCGTGGTTGTGGGGACCGGTGGGGCTGCGGTGGTTGTTGGGGGGCTGGTGGGGCTACGGTGGTGGTTTGGGGGGGGTGGGGTTGGGTTTGGGTTGGGTGGGGGAATGGGGTGGGGAAGAGTTCAGTGTTGGTGGATAGGGGTGTGCACCGGTCCAGGGCCCGGACCGGACCGAATCCGGGGTTTTCTGGACCGGCACCGGACCGAAAAATTCCGGTTCGGTCCGTCCGGTCCGGTCCTGGACCTCTTGGACCGAATTTTTTTTTTTATAAAAAAAAAATCTTTTTTATTTTATTTAAATCTATTTATAAATTATATACATTAAAAATTAAAAACGTTAATGTCAATAATCCTAAAAGAATAAATGGCAGGTTTTTAAGTTTCTAACTTTCTACCATTTAAAATTTTTTTAACATATAAATTTTTTTTTTTACTAAAATAATAGAAATTCCGGTCCAACCGGTCCAGACCGGAATTTTCCGGGTTTGGACCGAACCGGACCGGTGGACCGGAATCCTGATTTTCGGCGGACCGGGGACCGGACCGGAATCTCCGGTCCGGTCCAGATTCCGGTCCGGACCGGTTTGTGCACACCCCTAGGTGGAGGGAGATAAGGAAGAGAGTGGGAATTTTTTTTTTTAATTAATTCAACAAAAATTTAAAACTAACCAATGAAATTGTGACAAGTGTCTCGGGCAACCTGTTTATCAGGTTGCATCCGGTTTTTACCCGTTCAGAGAATTTTTTGTTAAAGATTGCATTATTTAGGAATAATTAAAATGTTAGCTTATTCGTTGCAAATGGCTAAAATGTTGCATTATTAAAATCAAAAAATCCAAAAATATAAATAAAGTGATTATAAAATGCACATAACGCAGGTTAAATGAAACCCTCTAAGTAAAAAAAGGTGGAATATTATCATGAGTTCATGACACTGGCTTTACTCGTGCTTTATAATTACACTAGACGAGCGCTAATACTTTTACTCATTCCCCCAAAGTAGTAGAAGTGCATACTTAAGCCTATTAGTTGTTTAACCATTGAAAAAGTCTGTTAGTTAAAAATAACTTAGTTTAGCAACTTTGCAAGGAGGACTAGTTTTATAGCTCAAGATTCTATTTAGGCTTGATCACTTACATACTTGGGCTATGTTAGTGATACTTACAACCAATATTCACTTGTGTGAATATAACATAATGGGGTTGTTTGGCAATCGGTTGTTATTTGTTAGTGGTTTGGTTTAGTTTGTTTGTTTGGTTTGGAGGTATTGGTTGTATGTATTGGCTTTTAAAGTTGGATGTTAAAGTCATTGTTTGCAAAAGTATTTGCAAAATTAATTGTGGTTGTTGGTACATTTATTAGAGAGTTTGTGGGCCAACAAGCCAATCCAAAAATCGCCTCAGCAGTTTTTCACCAACCAAAAAGCCAATAACCAAACTGAAAAGCGAAAAGCCAATAAAAAAGCCATTTACCAAACATGACTAGGGATGGCAATGGGTCCAAGACCCTACCCAGACCCACCCAGACCCTACCCTAAAATTAGGGTATGGGTCTTAATTTTTTGGACCCTATGAGTAAGGGTAGGGTATGGGTCTTGGTCCTATCGGGTAAGGGTAGGGTAAGGGTCCACTCCTCAAATACCCAAACCCTACCCATGTAACCCATCTAAACTAAAATATATTTTTTTATTTTTTAAAATTAAAATAAATATATATATAAACATATACTTCCAGCAGACTTCTAATAAAACTAAAACCCTCCCTCAGTTAGGAACCCTAGCTGCAAATCGCAATCACGTAAAAATATATTTACTTATATTTTGATGTATGAGACTTTTGGGATATGCAAAAAATACGCATTGGTATGGAATGTACGTGATATTACGTGTGCTAATTGCAAAATTAATATATGAAATTGTGCTTAACGATTATATATACATGTGAAAATGTAAGCGGATTTATTTTTGTGTTGGACCCATTTGAGACCCTAGACCCTACCCAGACCCTACCGGACCCTACGGGTACGGGTAAGGGTCCTAAAAAATTTTACCCTATGGGTATGGGTAGGGTATGGGTCTATATCCAAAAGTTAGGGTATGGGTAAGGGTCTAGCCTTACCCTACCCAGACCCTACCCATTGCCATCCCTAAACATGACCAATAACATAATATGTTTTAAGAGTTAATCTTGCTTGGACCTGGTCCACACTAATATTATTGTGGACCAAAGCCACTTATTTAACATAGTGACCCTTTTTCTTATGTAGTAACCTTTTAAAATCTTAAGTTACAGTATACAATTATTATCTACCATAGTGACAATTTTTTTTTAATATAGTTACACTTTCTTACATTAGTTTATCATAACGAATATTTTCACTTTGTGACATAGTAATCTTTTTTTTCAAATAGTCAAATTATGAAATCTATATCTACTCATCTTTTATATCTATTTTTTTATATAGTAACCATTTTTTTCTTACATCACATGAATTAGCATTAGGTCCACACTAATTTAGTGTGGACCAGGGTCATATAAGTTTTTTACATTAACTTGTTGCAAACCATGGGTCCTTGGCCTAACAAGTTGTGTCATGTCCAAAATTGTTTTGCACGACTTGATCAAAGCCTAACCCAAACCCAGTTCAAAAGACCAATAGCTAGGTGAGGTCGTTATCAAGAAGATCCATATTATATCAAAATTTTGGCAAGATGTTCAATCTCTTTCAAAGATAATTACTGAACCTTATCTTTTTAGTCTATGAAGAGAAAATGGCAAAAGTAGTGTTCCTAAGCTGATCTTTTTGTTTTATAAAAGTAGGAAGTACCAAGTGGAATTATATATTTGTATAATCATCCTTTCCCATCATCAATTATTGATTCTTCAATAATCAAGGGATGATTGTAGAAAGGCTTCATATGATTGTAGCACCAAGACAAATTTTAGAGAGGTCTATTTGCACCATATCAAAGGTAAGATTTACCGAAATGTGGCTCAAAGAGAGCGAAGAGATTTTTTTTAATGATAGATTGGCTTTCAATCATTGTCTGGTATGATTAATAGAGAAAAGAGCACATCAGCTTAGTTTCATAATTTTTTTTGTTTGTTGCATACGTGATACGCCTACATGGTTCCGTTACATATTTTTCTCTGTGTAAATACTACATTCGTTTAACAATACATGCACCATTTTTATATGACACACAAACCAAGGGAATGTATTGTGAAACATACCGAAGAGGAAATGGTGCATGTATTGTGAAACATCCAAAAGAATAAAATAAAATATTGAGAAAACTACAGAGAGGGGCTCCCCCTTCTCTCTAGAACCCTAGCCCCCAAATCAAATTCTGTAGAAATTGAAACCCTAGCCTCCTCCCTCTTCTCTTCCTCCTAGATCTAGCCATTTTTATGGCTTAGTTTGTCAAATAGTCCAATTTCTCTTGTCCTCAGTCGGACATTTGTTCTTCTAGCCTCTTAATTAGCTTTCGCCATTTCTAAAATTAGTCAATTTGGGAATGGTTGCTCGTGGTGTGGGTGGTGGTCGCTCGGCTGTAGATCCTGGCCGAAGTTATTGTGTTCTTCTTGCGGCGTGGGTGCTGCTGGTTTCGAGCCAATCTTCTTCTCCCGTTTGGCGGGGCTCGGACTGGGGTTTCAAGTCTCCATCCGATTGGGTTTCAATTCTCTAGTTCAGTTCGTTCTCGCGGTGGATCGTCGGTGTTCTCGTCGCCGGTGTTTTGTTCTCGGTGGGTCGGTGTTCGCGTCGGTTGGTATTTGAGGCGGCTCCGGCGAATGCTGGGTTTATTTTCTTTTTCCTGTTTTTTATCTAATTTTCTGTTTTATTTAGTTCTTGTTCTTTTAGTTGTTAGATTTGTGGTTGGTCTTAGATTGTTGTGGCCTCAAGTAATTGTGGTTCTCTTGAGAAGATTTGGGAGCTTATTCATTTTTAGTGGTGTTTGTCTTGCCCCGAGAAGGGTTTCACGAAGTTGTCTTTATTTGGACCTTGGGAGATGTTGTGTTGCCGCGGCGGAGCATCTACTCGAGTTTCTTAGTGCTCTATTTTATTCTATATTTCTTTTTGTACTTGAAGCTTGTTGTAACCACCCTTATGGGTGCTTTAGGGGATGTCTCTTGTGTAGATACCTCCTAGTTTTCTTACCTGATAAAAAAAAAAAATCCAAAAGAGTAAAATGATGTATGTATGTGAAACGGGTGTAGTATAATATTCATGAAATGTTCGATATAAAACACATAAGAAAACTACATATATTTAAATTGTTATTCAGTAGACCAGTATGATTTGAAGACAATAAAAGAGTTCATCAGCTAATGTCATATATTCTCTGTTTGTGATATGCATTAAAATTAAAATTTGTTTATGCCAAAGATCAAAATATAAAAATGTTGCTTTCAGCTTATTATGACTAAGAAGTTAACATTATTTTATCAAGTTGACTTTCTAATAGGATCGAAATAGATAATTTATTGCTTAATTTCCAATTAGCTGTCAATTAAGTTGTATTGATAATTTTTAGAAAATTGTTCAGTAGTTTATTCATTTGATAATTAAAAGTTGACCACAAAGTCTTATATCGATATTGCTGATAATTTTAAGAAAATTCTCCAGTAGTTTCTTCCATATGTGTGTTGCTTGTTGCAGCATAATTCAATAAATGACATTAATTTGATCAAGACATGAAACATTTAGCTGGTAATTTCGTTGTTCCTTCAACTAGACTACTATATTGTTTTTTCTGATTATTCCAAAATTTTCGTTCCAGTATTTTTGACTTATTGGCGTTAGCAAGTTTTACTTCTAACAAATTGTAACTCTGTAACAATATCCAAATGGACGGTACAAATGGTGCACATCTTTTTTTTTGTCTTCTTTTTTGCAACCCTTTAATGGGTTAGACTGCGACTACACATCTTTGATCTTGCACCATTGCTTTATGTTCATGGGTGCACTAAAAAAACTTTATTAACACTCATCGATATGCATATGCACTGAGCCACCCACCGTATAATCTAACGAATTTCTACCTCTCCCGTTTTTTTTTTAATCTACACGTGTCATATTTTTGCACCATTCTCAAATGTCACTTTAACTATCATATATAGGTAAAGATGAACATAGTCAATGTAATCTTATTAGATTCTTTTCAGTACATATTATCATGATGTCAAATTTTTATAATATTTTCTCATTGATAACTACTTATATTAAATGGACAAAGTTTTAGATGTTAAAAGTCACACGGTATATATCGATAAAACTAGAGGTAGTAATATTCGATAATGGTCACCTCCAAAGCGAATTTCTCGACCAACAAGGGTTATTGCCAGTGGTAACTGGCTTGATGTCCGCTTAAGGAGTGCCTCGAGTCTGGCCTCACCGTATCTGCAAAAACTCTTGTTGGAAGACTCACCCACCAAAGCTAGGTGTGCGACCCGGGTCGGACTCGGATGTAGTTGGAGCAAAGCTCTGGTGAACCGGGTGGGCAACCAAAAAAAAAAAAAAGCGAATTTCTCATTCATCACGTAGGGTATTAAATACTATAGTACACCTTCATCACGGGTAAAGAGTGGAAAAAGTTTTATATCTTTGCTTGCAGCCATTAATGACGGAGTTGAGAAGATAGAGATTCCTTTCAATGAGGCCTCTGCCTCGGCACTCTCTGTGGCCCTTGAACAGTTGTACTTGTATATTAGTGTAATAAAGATTATGGTCCGATATTTGCCGCATGATATAAGTTTAATAGTCTATAAAATCCACAAGAGTAAAGCTTGTGGTAGGGTCAATGTAGTTATGAGAAGGAAGTGTCAACCCCACTTCATGTCAACATCATTTAAAAAAAAAATTGCTACAGAGAAGTGCCCTATTAGATCGTAACCCTGCGGGTTAACCTGACCGTGCTACTTATGTAGGCAAGACTTTTTGAAAGTGGGGGGATGATAAGGAAATCCGAAATCACACCCCTAAAATGCTTATAATAGGGTTTGATCCCACAATCTCAACATCATACAATTAAAAAAAATGTGAATATTGTCCATGTAAATACTAAAATCAATAACCTTAACTCCTCAAGTATGGATCTTAGAATTTGATCCCAATTCGCAATTTCATGGCTTTTCTTATCAAGTTGTCATAGATATAAGTTATTTTTCAAGAATTTTAAAAAAAAAAGTTATTTTATCGGGAATTAACAAAAAATCAAAAGGGTTTACTTTACAATAATTTAAATACAATAATTTATCCATTTCTTTTTACTTATATAGTTCCACAACAAATAAACAACACATACAAACTAATCATATTAAATTATTCATCACATGCCAAATGTTAAACATGAAACAACTCGAAGTGTCACTCAGACTAGTCGGTATACGCGCTTTCTTTTGACTTATTTTCGGTTCGGTTCAATTACTCGCAATTCGGTTTCTCAATCCAGGTTCAATTTTTTCTCGCCCAAAAGAATGCGCCTAACTAGCTTATAAATTTTTACTCTTAAAATACGTGTTAAAAGAAAGTGGAACATCTATTTACAAACAGAGTGATAAACTAGATATTCTATTACTTTAGCATACTCTTTCACTATATAGACCTGATCATGGAAGCAGTTTGGATAAGTTGCTCAAACTGTTAGAAAAGTACTACAAAATAACAAACCAAAAAAAGACTCTTTTCATTCTTCAACGACCTTTCATACTCACTCATCCATGGAGGAATTTAGGAGAGAGATTCCATCAATGGATACCTTACCTATAGAACTAATCTTCGTCATATTTGCACATATACCCATAAAATGTCTTCTTCGTTTGAAAACTGTGTGCAAATCATGGCTCACCATAATCAGCAGCTCTAATTTCATCAACTTTCATCTTCATCTTAATTCTCTCTCTTCCTCTAATCAACTCTTAATCTTCTCAACTAATAATCATCAATCCCTTTACTCTGTTTTCTTAAACTCCCTTGAATCTTCTGCTATGAAACTTTGCTTCTTCAATGAAGATTTATCTTTCTCAGGTATTTCTGGGTCTTGCAATGGTTTGATTCTCTGTAATCTTAATCATAAAACTCAAAATTCTGATCTTTGTTTGGTTAATCCATCTACGTTGAAGTTTAGAAGAATCCCAAAATTACAGGTACCCAAGAATTATTTGTATGTAAATTTTGGGTTAGGGTATGATTTTAAAAGGGATGATTATAAGATTGTGAGGATTGTTAGTTTTGTATATGCGTGTGAAGATGGGTCTATTTTTAATGCTAGGGAAGTTATGGTGTATAGTTTGAGATCAAATTCTTGGAAGTTTATTGAGGAAAAAGTCTCTAATCATGCTACTTTAGCTTCTAGAAATGGAGCACTTGTGAATAATCATTTGCTTCATTGGATGTTTTGGTGTACTTCCATGAATGAACATCGACTTTCGAGTTTCGACGTTTGTAATGAGAAATGGGGTGAGATTTCCATGCCTGATTGTTTCAAAGACAATGGTATAAACAGGGGAAATCAAGTGAATTCGTTGGTATGTGATGGTGATGACAAAAAACTTGATGTTGTAGACTTAGGGATTCTAGGTGGGTGTTTGTGTTTATTGACTAATAATTTTGTGATGCATTCGAGTGATGTTGATGTATGGGTTATGAAAAATTATGGTGTTAAAGAATCTTGGGTTAAATTATTTCATGTTGAGGATTTTGATGTTATAAGATCATTGAAAGTTGCCCCTATAGCTTATTCCGAAGATGGTAAGGAGATATTGCTAAGGCGAGACGAGGATTCAAATGTTTTTTGGTATGATTTAAGGGAGAAAAGAGTTAGGAATGTTGATTATTGTGGTTTGCCTGACTACCATGGAGTGAGTACCTGCATTCAAAGTCTTGTACCAATTGATGATAATGGTAGCTGAACGTTAGCAAAGATCAACAGAGGAGGTACTTTCTTTCTTTGAATATAATGCTTCTTTGTACTTCCTCTATAACAAAATAAGCGCAACAAATGAATATTTTATACCTCACAAATAATACACATTTATT
Organism: Beta lomatogona; assembly: GCA_947646795.1. Classification (NCBI taxonomy): domain Eukaryota; kingdom Viridiplantae; phylum Streptophyta; class Magnoliopsida; order Caryophyllales; family Amaranthaceae; genus Beta; species Beta lomatogona. The sequence continues at coordinate 280,698 of CANSNZ010000273.1, forward strand.
GCAGTTATTACATTACGGACGAAGTACTATAATTGTATGTGTAAAGTATTACTCTTTGCAATACCTTCTACTTCACTTGCTTGTTTCTTAATTAGTCTAATACAAAACAGTAACAAAGAATCATTAGAAGTAAAACAACATATGTAAAAAGTTAACCGAAATTAAAACAAGTGTAATTGTTAAACATGCTGCTTAACATTTTGAATTTTGTTTGGGTGTATTGTGTAATTGACGCACGATTGAATTAACTAAATGTTTGTGTCCTATTGTTTGATAGAAGACTTTTGAGCGACAAGCGAACAAGTATGACACATGATGACATGATAGTGTTAGATGACTAACTATATGGAATATGCTCGTCTAAAATCTCCGGTTTTGAAAAATTACATCCAATAATTGAACAAGGTATATATATCTTGTTCCCCTCAAAAAAAAATATATCTTGTGGGATCCTCGCTAATTAATGTAATTTAAAGGTGACAAACACATAATATAGCAAGTTTGGTTTTTACTAAATTTAATAAAGATCATAATTTGTTTGTCTTGAGTTTGTCTTTGTCTTGATTTTTATTAAATTTAATTGAGTTTATCTTGCCACAATTTGTTTTCTCATAATCTATTGTAAAATTGCTTAATCTTCAAGCCGAATTAAAATCTAGTCATACAATTTATTATCGCTTCCCACCTCGCTCGTATCTCTGACGTCTAGGACTCATTTGAGGAATTCTCCTTATCCCCTCTAGTGAGCCCCCTTCATCTTTTATTTACTACTCCCTCCGTCCCATAATATAGTACCTACTTCATTTTTGGTGGGTCAAACTTTAAAATATTTGACCGAATATTCTCATTTGTATATATAAAAAAACATAATCATGTGGGAACTTGTTAGATTCGTCTTAATGTGTAGTTCCATAATATCAACTTTTTATATTTTTTGTTAATACGGAATTGAAAATATTAAAGGTCAAAGTTACGTCTTGAAGACCGTGTAAAAAAAAACAAGCACTATATTATGGGACGGAGGGAGTATCAGTTACGAGTCAGATTTATCAAGTCAAACTCACGATTACAATAAATACTTATCAAAACTTGAAACACTATTCTGACTTAATTCATGCTCATTGAACTCTAATTAGACAGCCAAAGAATGGCTAATACGTTATGTTAAGTGCATTATGTTGTTCAATAATGTTGTTATCTTAAAATGTAGATAATAGTTCGTTCACAATCAGCTGGATGTAAATGAAGAACATGAAGAAATATAATCCAGGTATCCAATTGATGGTCCAAAGCTCTGACGACCTGCTGATGTCCTCTTGTATCTTATAATCTACGTATAAAGTACTGATTGTTACATTATCTTAAACAAGAATTGTCCTTTGTTATTAATGCCTATGGCTGGCTCCTTGCTTCTTGCTGTGTCGTGGTGCCTTCATAACTACTCATTTTTATGGCACGTTGTACAAGTTCAATTGTTACGTTATATTTCATGTAACAATTAATTCATGGCTTATAAAGTCGTTTCGTCTATTTATGTGCTTTTCTCAGCCACTATGTACAGATACAATTGTATAAATTTTAGGAGCAAGTAATGAAATTAAAGTATATTTTATATAATTATTCCATTTCCAAAATCTATTAAAGGTGAAAATGACATTTTAACGAAGTAGTGTTGTAAGGTACTCCCTCCGTCCCAAAATATAGTTCCCATTTTCATTTTGAGTGTCCCAAAATATAGTTTCCATTTCCATATTTAGTCCCACATTTTTCCGTAATTTCTGCAAAAAACCGTGTCTCATCATTTATTTCGTTTCTTGAATTTTGTTTTTCGCTTTGTTTATTCAACCCAAGTGTTACAATTAATGCTCTTTCACCAATTATTCTCCATTCTCTCTCCTAAAATCATCATTTCCCATACAACATTTTTTTAAATAAACAAAAAATCTTTATTATCTCTCTTAGATTCTACTTGCATAAATTACCGTGAAAAAAGGGAAATGGGAACTATATTTTGGGACGGAGGGAGTATCTGTTAGCTATTGATATGAGGTACTCCCTCTGTTTTTTTTTATCTTTCTCACTTGAAATCTTGACACTATTCATACTTAGAGATAATCTTCTCAATTTTTTTCAATTTATAAGATAAAATATAGTCATGTGGGGTCTTGTTTGATTCGTCTCAATTAGTACATTATTAATATTCAATCATTATAATTTTTACTAATATATAATGAAAGATATTTAAGTTCAAAGAGGTGCATTGGGAGACGCGCACAGGAAAGTGAGAATGATAAAAAAAACAGAGGGAGTAATGTGTAAAAAAAGAAAAGAAAAGAAAAGCTTTTTTTTTCTTTTTTTGAAAGAAGAAAAGATAAGCTTTTGAAATAGAGGTAATTGTAGAATAGTTCTATTTATACAACTAGTAGTTTACTAGATTATGGTTTGTTCTACTATCCATTAATAAGTTGTACGACATCTAACTGTTATTACGATAGGTGATACTTATCAACTATTATTACCATTATTTCTGCTGAATAAGTCTATTGGACGTTTGGCCAAGAGCATGAATCATGATATATAATTTGATGAAGTATAATCTTCAACGCTTTCCAAATACATAAGCAAAAGTGAACCATCTAAATCCCACAAAACTACCAGAGCTTAATTTGCTTCATGGTGTATTTGGATACAAATATTTCATTAGTCGATTAATGTATTTGGATAGTTAACCATTTGAAATCTAAATTTGACCAAAATGGTAAGTAAATTAGAAAAAGCCCGAATTTGAAATTCCAACTCCATCAGTCGTGCGTGCTGTTAGCTCGATTCACCCCACTTCGTGGACCAAGCCTGCAGACCCGTGGATCAAGGTAAATGTCGATGCTGGTTTTGTGGGGTCTTTGGGGTGTGGGATAGGGGTGGTGTGCAGGGATGCTTCGGGTGTGGTGCAGGCTGCTGGCACATACCAGTTTCATGTGGCGTGGGAGACCCGAGTAGCGGAGGCAAAGGCGATATATTATGGTGTGAAGGTGGCGTTGGAGCTGGGTTATGATCGTGTGGAAGTTGAAAGCGATAGTTTGTTGGTTATTCAAGCTTTGAGGAGTGGGAAAGGGGGCTCTAGTGATTTTGATTTAATAATTGATGATGTACTAGATTTAATTAGTTCTTTTGATAAGGTTGTTTGGTCGTTTGTAAAACGCACCGGGAATTCGGTAGCTCACTTGTTAGCTCATCTCCAACCTTGGGAGATAGGTAGACGTTTATGGGTGGATGATGTCCCGGATGATGTTATTTCTATTGCGTTAAAAGATATAATATGATCCCCCTTTCATGGGTTTCCCTCAAAAAAAAAAAAAAAACCCACTAGCTTTGCCAAACGTCTTATTCCTGCCTTTGAGTTTGCTCTAGTACCCGGGTCTATATTCTTCAAGTTGTACTAGTCTCTTGCTCGAATGTAACACATCTTTTTTTTTCTTAAAGTCGGCTTCAAAATTCTAAAGTTCAGTATTTCACCTAGGAGCCCAAGTGGCCAAGTGCCCAACCCTTAACATGTCATTACACCTGTGAGTTCTGAGGATGACACTCTCATGTTCTCACTGCCAAAGATGTGTCACCACACTTTGTAAAACTTACGTCTATTTGTTTTTTTTTTTTTTTTTGAAGTTTTAACAAGCTTGTGTTCTATAATCAGATGTCCTACTACGAGTGCAAATCATGAGGGAACTTGACATGAAACTACACCTCCTTGTTTTGTCTTCTAAGCTTATAGCCATCCGTTTAAGTGCGATGACAGTTTCTAGTAAATATATAACCAATTCTATCTGGGTTAGGGGTGAAAGTTCGGTCCCTAATCCAATCCAATCCAAATAAAATTTGGATTTCAATTTTCCAATCCGAATCCAAACCGATTAGAGTTTGAATCCGATCCAATCCAATCCAATCCGAATTTTCATACTCTAGATTGGATCCGATCCGAAAATCCGATTTTTTAAAACTCTAGTTTTTCTATGAAATAAATTAAGCACAACATCAGCCTAGTAGATTTAGGAAATGAGGAATTAAGTGTTGTTAGGGTTTTAGGGGAAGGGTTGAAGTGATACCCCTATTGGGCCATGTATTAGGCTTTTCTATAAAAAAAATCAGTTAAATTTTTAAGCCCAATCTCGATACATAATATAAGGCATATTGCTATTCGGTTATATTGGATTTTTGGATCCAATTACTCTCAATCGAATCCGATCTGAAAATCCAATTTTTCAAAAAATCTCAATCCAAATCCAATCCGAACACAGTTCGAATCCAATCCGAATTACTAATTATGATTGGATTGAATTGGATTTTGGATTTTATCCGAATAACTTTCACCCCTAATCTGGGTCTCACTGCCACAGAATCCAGTAATCTCGACTTCTTAAGATGGCTATGGATAGATCTTTAACGCGGTGCCATTATCATCTTTACTTTGCATATTACTCGGTATCAGTATCTGCAACCACAGCAATAACAACAATTCATTGAGCATAATGCCACAATTTAATACAGATAAAGTTGAGTGTGTGTATATATGTGAACACGCATGTATGGCATGTATTAACCACTTATAATGTGTTCTTTCACCTTGAAAGGAAGTCTCAGTTCAGATCAACGCGTACAAAGGGCCAATAAGTTCAGATAAAGGTCCGAGTAAGGTCTAGATATATGCAGTCTTTGTCCCCGATGGTTAAGAGAATGAGAAGTTCTTGTTCTACGAAGTAAATGTGATGGGAGACACAATTTCAGTCTTAATAGAGACTCTCTAAGTCTCTACTGTTTCTTGGAAAACAGAAAAGGATTTTTACCCAGGAATCACAACCCCGTAAAAAATTTGGCAGTAAGCAACATCACTCTGATGATATGAACTTGATTCAGATTTCAGATCCTGTTTAGTACAATTGCAGGTTCAGATTTTATAAAATGGTTGGAACAGATTCAATATCAACCCATTCTGTTATTTGGAAAAAGTTGTTGTTTTAAGTGGTTCAACGTGTCGAATCAACACACTTTAACTTGCAATTAGCCCACGCACATCCCTATTTTCATATTCATCATTCATCAATACCAGCAGCAGGAGTAAGTCAAAAGCAACTCTTAAAGAGTCATGAGGCCAAATTTGCCTTTCTGGCTTTCTTCAGTCATTGTGACCAATATATTGTCAAACTAACTATAGAGCTTATCAAACAAACTATATATCTATCCCTCCACCAGTAGCCACCATATAACTGTACGATAGAGGCTAAAGTTATCTTGTTCAAGATGAAACTGACAAGAATTATCATCAATAACAATTATAGTCAGATAACTTACCGCGACCCTAAGCTTATGGAGAAATGGACAGGTCCGATCCAGGGCCGTCTAATAGGGCGTGCAAAGCAACCAACAATACAGGGGCCCGCTTTTTAAAGGGCCCAAAAATTTTTAATTTAATTTTTTTTAGCAATATCGTTCAAACCCGAGCTTTATTTTGTCAAAAAATGGTTCAACAATGATATACTTTGTAGCGTAAATTATTTATAATTTTACAATCTGTGCATAATATTTTTATGTTTAGGGCCCAAATTTATAATTAGCATAGGGGTCTCATTATAATTTTGGTCATTCATTTAAGGCATTAACAGTGTAGGTTCTTTATTCTTATAGCTGAACTTGTATAGGTATCTTGAGAGACATGTAATCTTATAAGAAATGAAGATTCGCCAATCAATATATTAATTTCCGTTTAAATGACTTGCATGACCATAACCTCAATATTATTCACCGATCATGACTAGGTTGTATAATTCGTTACCTACAGCTCTACTTTCACTATGTTAAATTGTATCATTCAAGAATTTGTTGTAAACTAAATATACAAATATTATTCAACTTCACTATTATAATACTTTGGGATGTCGCGCACTTAGTTAAAATTAAATTTTATGTTAAAACCTATTATATTAATAGTGCAATTTTCAAAGTGGTACAACTAATAAAAACACGGGAATTAAATATATTGGGACATTGAACCCCTTAATTTTCAGATACCTGATCTGAGAGTTTCCTCAGATGGCCAGATGGGTACTAAGAACCATTACATATACGTTTCCCAAGTTTCACAATTGTTGCAACACTTTGAACACATTTCCTATAATATTTTGTCCAAGGTGATCCTGTACAACAACTTTGTTGCCAACCCAAGGCAGGACGCCAATATAGGTATAAGTGTAAATTCTTATGCCACGTGCTCTGTACACAATGACAGAAATCACTGAACCTTAAAATCCAACCTTAGAACATGTCACGAAAGGATCATTGAACTTCATAAGCATCAATCATGAACCTGAAACAAAGGCATGACCCAAAAAGACTTGTTGTGTAGCAAAATTAAGATGATTAACTTGAAACCCAAGTGAAGTTTTCTGCCAAAAGATATAGGATATATTACACTGAAATATGGATCATTCCCTTGAAGTTTTTCCTCTTATAAAAGAATTATCTGCTAGTGGATTGCAAACTCATTATAATTTGACTACCATGATCTCAACTAAATAACAAATTCTGTTTGCAACTTTTGAGATTTTCACATTCAAGATAACAAGAAGAGAATCGAATTGACAAACACTTCAAACGACATACCACAAAACCCAGACCAAATGCTAAATTATGTAAGAACGTAGTTTGATTACTAGGGGTGTTCAGAAAAACCTGCTGACCCAAACAAAAAAAGGCTGAGTCAAAATTTGATTTTTTTTAAAAAATTATCTAGTCGTGTCCCCGACCAAGTAAATACAACAAAAAGGGGGCGGGTATGCCGTATGGGCCACACCCGAAGAACTCACGGGGTACCCGATCACTGTTTGTGTTTGGCTAGCTGTTGGTAAGATTTTTTGTTTTGGGCCACATAGAAACCCTAATAGTGTTTACCAAATCGCCTCTCACAAATTGGCTTTCACTATCACACAGACTCGCAGCTAGCTGGAATCAGATGCTTAAGGAGCCGGAATATTGAATACGCGAAGTCGTTTTTGTTTACACACATGAACACAAAATCAGTATTTGGAAAGATTAAAAATTTTAATGGGGAAGATGAAGAGAGAAAGAGGCTAGCAACATTTCAAGTCTCAAACAAGTTAAATCTACACTTTGGTTTTGGTATTGGCATTCTCCTTTTTGTTTTCACTCAAACATGGAGGATTGATAATAAATTCTTCGCAGAGTAGTATAATTTGGTATTTACTCTCTTTTATATGAATTATCTTTTATAAACTATTCAATTTTCTGGAAATTTGTATGGTCAATATTTTTCAATTTGTCTGGAATGGTTAAAATTATAGTCTCGTATTTTTTTTGCAGGGTACCCTATGACCCGACCTAAAAACCCGTTTTGCGGGTACCCTGACTTTCTGGGTCAGGTCACATGGCGCTATCTTAGATACCCACGTGTGCAGATACCCGCATAACTGGGTACCCGATTATGAACACCCCTATTGATTACAGCATGTAAAATACTCGAGAACAACATAACTCGAACAACTTTACAACGTATGTACAAAGTATTCCCTAGACAACTATACAAAATAATCAATGACAACATAAAATGAAAAGCATATGAAAGGTCAAAAACAGAATGATATTAATGATCCCGCTCTCCTACTCCAACTCATCATCACGACCATCTTGGCAGCCGATGGAGTACAACCTCACTGATGATTGTATCTCATCTGCCCCAGCAGGCGAATCTATGCAAACCAAACCAATGCATAGTTCTGTTTGTGCAAGACACAAAACACGTCTATCAACCTGAACGGTAGCAATATCTCTGTAAGTGACAGAGTCCAGTGTACGAAAAGCATATACGAGCGGGTGTCTCTGAGGTCGGTCAATATCCAAAATCTCAGGAAGATTACTTCGCGACCAAGCATATATGACACTGCCGTCAAAAGTCATACAAGTGTCCCTGAGGGTGGGAATGCTGTGTAACAGCCTGCGTGACCGAAGATCCCAAACCTCGGAGTTTATAATCACCTGAAATAATACATAATGACATATATATAAAATCAATGAAAACAAATACTTCCTCCGTTCCAAAATAAGTGAAACACTTGTCTCAAAAAGCTCTCACATAAATGAGAGAAGTGTTTCACTTATTTTGGAACGGAGGAAGTACAACATAAGAAGCAAGATTCTAATATTTAAACATGTTCCAAACATAAATAAAAATACTAATGTAAAAAATTACAAATGTTTGAATGTAATGATACAGAAAGAAAGGAGAACCCTGTAATCCTCACTTAGCCCAAACAGGAAAGTAATTTAAAATAATGTAAGCAATAAATTGTAAAGCAAAAGAATTTAAAAATGCAAAAGTGACAGGATAAGTTGATAACATAACACTAGTGCACAACAATAAATTCATATGAATCATATTACTCGCAACTCGCAAGAGTTGACCAACAATTTCACAAAAAAATGAAAAAGATCGTCTTACCACAGCAATCAGATATTAGGTCAAAGTGGTGAACGATTTGAGGGTCTCTTATATCCCACAGCAAGTCGTTCCAAAGGTACAAATTATCAGACTGGTCAAAATGAACCAAGTTATCACAAACTCGACCTGTCAAATTTACTATCCTATCTTCCAATGTCTGACACAGTTGGGAGGTCTCAAACTCTCAACGTCATACAACAGTACTTCTCGCTGAGATACTTCCAAAGGCAAGGCAGCAAAATACTTTCCGTGATTACTAAAACTAGCAGCCTTGCATCCTTCAAAGATTCATGGAAAAACAGAATTAGCTTCACATAGATTAACTTCTTGAGAGGTAGAAGACAGCACAAGATCGGTCCCATTAGAAGTATGTGATTGAAGGTGTAAGACTAGATACTGGTGGCAGTTCAACTCCCTTATAATGTTATCTTTTGTGTCAAAAAATTTGAGGTTCCCAGATCGCGTCCTAGCTACAATTTCAGAAGAGGTTCCCAGAATGGCCATGCATGTTAAAAATTGATCACCAGCCTCCTTATAAACATGCCATGGCCTAAACCGACTGTAGACATATTGACGATCCTTCCAATGTAAGCCACCATAACTACTTTTGAATTCACGAGTAGAAAGACGCGCAGTCACATTAGATGGGGAATCAAGGAAACTCCTAGGTTCATGGCAAACATGCGAGCGTAGGAAAGAGAGGGGTGGTAAATTAAAGTAGTTTTCGAAGCAGGACACTGACGATGCTGATGCTTCAAGCACTGAATAACAATGGAGTATAAAGTCACCCTTTCCTCTTGGGCAAGTTGTGAATCACACGAAAGCCTTAGATGGGAGGGAGCAAAAGCAATATCATTATGGGAGGGAGTTGAACTGCCACCAGTATCCAGTCTTACACCTTCAATCACATACTTCTAATGGGACCGATCTTGTGCTGTCTTCTACCTCTCAAGAAGTTAATCTATGTGAAGCTAATTCTGTTTTTCCACAAATCTTTGAAGGATGCAAGGCTGCTAGTTTTAGTAATCACGGAAAGTATTTTGCTGCCTTGCCTTTGGAAGTATCTCAGCGAGAAGTTCTATTGTATGACGTTGAGACCTCCCAACTGTGTCAGACATTGGAAGATAGGATAGTAAATTTGACAGGTCGAGTTTGTGATAACTTGGTTCATTTTGACCAGTCTGATAATTTGTGCCTTTGGAACGGCTTGCTGTGGGATATAATAGACCCTCAAATCGTTCACCACTTTGACCTAATATCTGATGACGGTGGAGGTGGCTTTCATCCGAGCAGAAAGCCTTAGATGGGAGGGAGCAAAAGCAGTATCATTATGTGCCAGCATCTTTGATGTACTGTTGAGGAATCCTCCAGGAACTCGACCAGATGGCCACTGAATCTTTATAGATGGCATCTCTTAAACACATGCTTGGTGAGAAGAAGATGATGATGCATATGAGTATGGAAGAGGCGTCAACTGAGCCTCCATCATCAGACTTGCAGCACTAGAGGATAAGCCCAATGCTTGTAAATGTTCCTGTATAAGCAGTAGTAGTTCCCTGAAACAATACAGTACTAAAAGACAAAATAAATTACAATATAAAAAAGGAAACAAGACAGCCAAAGGACCAAAATCAAGCAAATACAAGATACCTTGAATGGTATGTAACAGGGGTAGCTGCAGAAATAGCACCTTTCTCTATAAGTTACAACGATGACGTAGCAACATCAGTAGCAACTAACCTGCCTGCATCGCCAGAATTTGTGACAACCTGAGGATCAAGATCAAAATAAAAATCAGTGTTAAACTCAAAAGTTTTTTTTTTGGCTAGGCATATAAGTATGCATATATATCAAGGCACCAAACAATTACAACCTAAACAAACTCTAAAGAGAACAACCACTGTCCTAATTTAGAGTAAGGTAACTATATACAAAAGTATACCTATAATGACATGTACCAAGTATAATCTCTCGTTGCAATTTTTTGAGGAATTATAACACCGATTCTTTCTTTAATAGACCTTTTTATACTAGCTATAGTCTTGTGAGGAGCTGAGATAGCTTGTTGCCAAAACACATCATTCCTACATTTCAATATACTGTAAATCATAGCTGACAACCCAGAATACCACACAGCTTTGAGGAAGAAAAGAGTCTCTCTCTAGTCGTTCTAGGGTTTGAGTGTCCGTCTCATTCGTCGATGCTTCATCCCTCGCTGGGGCTTGATCACAGCCTTCATGGCTAATGAAATTACTGCAAAATGTTCTAATCTCAAGATAACAGATGATGAGAAAGATATTGTAGCATTTGATGACCCTGAACACGAGGTTGAGGAGAAGACAACTTTGATGTCTGTGGTTGGGCGTGTGTTAACTGAGAGGACACATAATTTTGAAGCTTCTAAAAACACGATAAATCAGATATGGGCCATACCGAAATAAGCTTTGTTTCGAGTGATTAAACATGGCTTTTTTACAGTGCAATTTGCTTCCGTTAGGGACAGGGTTAAAGTGTTGGATGGTCTTCCATGGACCTTTGACCAAAACTTGGTTCTAATGAATGAGATTGAAGGGAATATACGACCCTCTGATATTGTGCTGAATCATAGTGCGTTTTGGGCTAGATTATATAACCTCCCTTTGAATTGTAGAACTGAAAAAATGTTCGAACCCTTGCTAGCAGTATTGGGGAGGTTTTGGACGTGGATTCTAATGGTGTATTGTGGGATAAGTCAGCAAGGCTCCCAACATTCTGATGAATGTTACCAAACCACATCGTAGGGTGCAACATTTCCGCAGCAGGGATGGTAAAGTTTCAATGGTGGTAATAAAATATGAAAGGCTCCCAACATTCTGCTGTGTGTGGGCATCTACGACACGTTGAGCGTGATTGTGAAGCAGCATCGGAGGAGGATGGTGACACTGAAAAACGGTGGGGTTCGTGGTTAAGGGCGTCTCCCCGACGAGGACGCATCAAGATGCAAGAAAAGACAAAAGCTTTCTTGAATTGTGGCAGAGCTCTCGATTTCGGGAGTCCAAAAATTAATGTGCTGGTGCCAACTACTACTCAGGAGGAAGAGTCCCAGCGACGCTTGAATGTATAGTGGAGGGTGATGAGTGAGAATTTAGTCTCACTCATATGCATATTTTGATAAACTTTTGCACGATAATCTTGAACTTAAATGCATTTTCTCCCTCTAATTTCCTCATTTTCATCTTCTAGCGATGCATGCTAGATATGTAGGATTCAATAGCTTTTTCCCCCTCCCCTTTGATTACTAACGCTATTGTTTAGTGTGAACTTTTAAGGAGAAAAGAGAAAACAGGGGAGGAGCGGGCGCTCCTTGTAAAATTGGAGCGGGCGCTCCTCCAAGCTCTAATACATGGCAGGGTGAGGCAGGAACTTGGAGCGAGGAAGGAGCCACCGAGGACCTGGAGCTCCTAGCATGGGGAAAAGAAGAGCGGGCGCTCTCAAAGAAATAGGAGCGGGCGCTCCTACACGTGCTTAAGGACACAAGAAGAAACAGTAGCTTGGAGCTACCCAGGAGCTCCCATGGAGCAAGCGCTCCTGGCGCGCATTTAATAGGGAGCAGGCGCTCCGTTATACAGAGGAGCGGGCGCTCCTAATTTGCTGGGCAGCCATCCTATTGGCAGTAGGGATGGAGCGACCTAGGAGCTCTCCATGAGCACTCGCTCCATCGCCTAACTTTGTTAGGAGCGGGAGCTCCTATTTAACAAGGAGCGGGCGCTCCTTGTTAATTTCTCGACTTTTGTTCTTTAAACGCTGTTTTTAGCCCCGTTTTTGTAAGGATATAAATACTCTATCCGCTTAATGACGGATTAACTTTACTTCCAGCAAATCATTTTTAGAGAGTTTTGAGCTTAATCTAGTGAGAGAAACTAAAACCCTAGAGAGAGAAAGTAAATTTTCATGGCTTTGTAGCTTGGATTATGGCAAAAATTTGTGTTTTTATGCAAGATCCTCATTTCTTCTTCATGGTTTAAGTAATATCTCTTCTTCTCTCTACTTTTTATTCTTTTATCTTTTTATTTATTTAAATTTTATTTACTTAGTTTAATCCATGTTTAGATTTTAGTTTCTTGACTTACATCTTGTGTTGATTGTTTTAGTTGTTCATGTTTAATTTATTTTTCCCTTTTATGAGTATTACTATGATGATTATGATGATTAGTGAGTAGTTAATTAGTTGGGGGTTGGGGTGAAAACCCAACCATGATTGATTTGGGTATTTGAATAAGAAGTTAGGGGTTTGATTGGGCTTATTAATTGATCAATAGCATGACTATTATCTACTTGCATTCTAGTTGATTACTTAGATGTTTGTTGATTGATGCCTTGGTCAAATTGAGAGAGGAGATTAAGGTTGATGTTTATGCTATTTTCTTGCTTAATTGCTCATGAGAGTGAGATTTGAGTGAGGGTTTTGTGGATTAATAGTGTGCTTATCCATTGGATGTATGTTTGAGACCATGAGAGTGGCTCAAATGTGTGACCTATGTAGTTTTATGCACCCTTGAAAGAGGGCTTAGAACCCGTTTAGAGTCAATAACCTCAATTAGTTGCTTGATTCTTTCCCCTATACTTCGCCCTTCTTAATGCCTAAATTATGATTGGATGGTGTTTATCCCCTTCTCCCAATGTTTTTATCAATTGATTTCTTGTCTAATCATTTAGTGTCTTTCTAAGGTCTTAATTGATTAGTTAATTTAGTTCCTAGTTTAGTAAACCAAACATCTTCCTAAATCTTCGACTTAGCTTACAACGATTAGTAACATTAGTGCTCTTCTTGCTATTCCCTGTGGATCTCGACCCTTACTTATCACTTTACCTAGGGTTTGAGTGCCCGTCTCGTTCGTCGATGCTTCAGCCCTCGCGGGGGCTTGATCACAGCCTTCATGGCTGATGAAATTACTGCAAAATGTTCTAATCTCAAGATAACAGATGATGAGAAAGATATTGTAGCATTTGATGACCCTGAACACGAGGTTGAGGAGAAGACAACTTTGATGTTTGTGGTTGGGCGTGTGTTAACTGAGAGGACACATAATTTTGAAGCTTCTAAAAACACGATAGATCAGATATGGGCCATACCGAAATAAGCTTTGTTTCGAGTGATTAAACATGGCTTTTTTACAGTGCAATTTGCTTCCGTTAGGGACAGGGTTAAAGTGTTGGATGGTCTTCCATGGACCTTTGACCAAAACTTGGTTCTAATGAATGAGATTGAAGGGAATATACGACCCTCTGATATTGTGTTGAATCATAGTCCGTTTTGGGCTAGATTATATAACCTCCCTTTGAATTGTAGAACTGAAAAAATGTTCGAACCCTTGCTAGCAGTATTGGGGAGGTTTTGGACGTGGATTCTAATGGTGTATTGTGGGATAAGTCAGCAAGGCTCCCAACATTCTGATGAATGTTACCAAACCACATCGTAGGGTGCAACATTTCCGCAGCAGGGATGGTAAAGTTTCAATGGTGGTAATAAAATATGAAAGGCTCCCAACATTCTGCTGTGTGTGGGCATCTACGACACGTTGAGCGTGATTGTGAAGCAAAGATCGGAGGAGGATGGTGACACTGAAAAACAGTGGGGTTCGTGGTTAAGGGCGTCTCCCCGACGAGGACGCATCAAGATGCAAGAAGAGACAAAAGCTTTCTTGAATTGTGGCAGAGCTCTCGATTTCGGGAGTCCAAAAATTAATGTGCTGGTGCCAACTACTACTCAGGAGGAAGAGTCCCAGCGACGCTTGAATGTATAGTGGAGGGCGGCCAGAAGATGGGTGATATAGTCTCTGAATGTCACCTTACTAACATTAATGCTTGCACATATGCTACTCATAATGTTCCCAGGAGTGATGAGTTTGAAGAAAATCAAGTGGAGGCTATGGAGCATGATGGTGAGGAAAATGGGCAGCTGAATAATTACATCAAATAGGTAAAAGGCTCGGGTGTTGGACATAGTTCTACTTGAAGATGGAAGACAGGCTCGAGTGGGGTAAAATCAAGGTAAGACTAATGAGGTAGGGGGAGTTTACTTGGAAAACGTGACAGAAAAGGAGTACTGGATGAATTGGGGAACACTCTAGTACGTTAGAAAGGTGCTTGTCCCTTGATGGTATTGAACCTGGTGGCATGGAGGCGGGGGTTGGCGTAGACCAACACCGCCAGGCCAAATGAATTGCTTAAGCTTAAACTGCAGGGGACTAGGCAATCGCACTGCAGGGGACTAGGCAATCGCACTGCAGTTGCAGGGTTCCGGAATTTGCTCCGGCACGAAGCCCCGTCTTTTATTTTCCTTTCGGAGACGAAACTAAGTTCTATTGGTTTCTCAAAAACAAAACGTAACTTAGGGGGAGTATCAAGGTCTCGCGGTAGATTATGTGGAACTAAAAACAACCATCTTTCTTGGCAACTTCTCGGATATCTTGCAACCTAATCTCAATTACCGTGGATGTGTATAGGGGACTTTAACGAGATTTTGATGGCTAGAGGGATGATGAGGAAAGGTGTGAGAGCGGAGTGGCAAATGAGGAGCTTTCGGGAAGCAGTAGATGTGTGTGGCTTTCACGAGATTCCGTGGTGTGGTTGGGGTATGAATATACGTATGACAATGGCATAGGAGCGATAGATAATGTTCAGACTCTTCAGAGTATGTTGGATCGGGCCTTTGCGGATACTTGGTTAGCGGAATTCCCTAAGGCTCATGTATTTAATCTCGACCGCGAGTGGTCCGATCATTCCCCACTCAAGCTTTTTTTCCGAATAGGGATGGATATGTTGGTTTGTGGGGTAAACAGTTTAGATTCAAACAAATTTGGGTCGAGGATGAAGGCTGTGAGAATGTTATTAATAATACTTGGGAGTATAGTCGGGCTTCCCTGGATACTAAGCTGCAAATGTGTACTGGAAAATTAAAGGAGGGGAAGAATTCGGAAAGTTGTTCAATAAGTTTAAAAAAAAAAAAAAAGGAAGAAGCTTAGCAAACTGAACATAGGTGGCTTGTCTTCTTCAGAACTGGAGGAGCGGCAGGATTTGGTGAGGAATATAGCTGGATTGGTTCATATGGAAGAAGTTTTTTTGGAGACAAAGGTCTCGTGCTATTTGGCTTCGTGAGGGTGACAAAAATACGAAGTTTTTTCACCAACGGGTTTCTAATCCGAAACGTAGAACTCCATTGCCAGCATCAAAGATGATAATCGTGTTATATATTCTGAGAAGGAGGACGTTGGGCGTGTAGGTGTGTCTTATTTCCGAAAGAGTTTTTCTTCGTCCAATCCTACGATGGTGGAGCAAGCTTTGGAGGAATTCGGATCCTGGGTGACTAATGCTATGAATAAGGTGCTTTAAGCCAAATGCACTTTATAAAAGTGTTGGGTCCCGACGGCCGACGGTATGTTTCCACTATTTTTTCAGACTTACTAGGCATATTGTGGGTCCCGCTGTTACATATGTTGTTTTATATATTCTTAATGGTGGTGCTATACCTTCTTACTTGCACAAAAAATTTATTGCACTTATTCCAAAGAAAGTGGTAACAAGGGGTGAACAGAACCGCGGGCTTAGAGGGGTTCTTATAGCTGTGGGTGCCCCGACCAGTGATACAAGGAACGCGGGACGGAGCCACGTTATCTAGATCTAGGTCGTTCGTTCCCGATCGCGGAACAAACGCGACCCAGATCGCCGGGGGTCGCGAACCAGTTCGTGCATCCAAGCGAACCTTTTGGCCGGAGAGATGAAGGCTAATTCGAGAATTAGGGCAAAATTTCAAAACCTAGATATTCCAAGGATGTTGTTTTCATCCATTTTTTTTTGGTTGTTGATGGTCAGAGGGAAGAAATTGCAGAGGACAGGTTGAAGGACGTGAACAGTTGAAGGTTCGAAGTGAAGAGGAAGAAGATGGAGAGTTGGTGGGCCAAAAGACTTACTTTTTTAATTTAAAAAGAACGTGGGCCAAGGCACCTAAGGAAGCTTTCTGTTTTATTTTCTTTTCAATATTACTCACGTGGGCCAACGCACCTAAGCCACCTAAGTAGTCAGTACATACTAAAAAACAAAGAGAAAAAAAAAAGGAGTGTAGTCACGTGGAATGGTCACCAACCTATATTTTAGCTGACCATTCAGTATTGTATTTTTCTCTCTCTCCCTATTTTTTTTCTTTTCTCTTTTTTTAGTGTGAAAGTAATAGATCTTTTTTAGTTTGTAGATTTAAATTATTTAAATTATCATTTTTTAATTATATTTTAATAGGATTACTAAGTGTTCTAATATTTAAAATTTATTTAAAAAAATCAGTAAAAAAATAACCCAACGTTTCCGATTCACCCAAGGTAGCGTTTCCCCTACCCGTTTCCGTACCACATTTCGCATCGACTCTCGTTCCTTGTATCATTAGCCCTGACTATCTCCCATATTTTATTTGCAGATTATTGTATCATTTTTTCAGGGGCAACGGAGTATGAGATTGTAGTGGTAAAGGATACATATGAGCTTGCTTTGGGACAAAAAATAAATCATGATAAGAAGGATGTGATGTTTAGTGTGGGATTGAAGGAGTGGAGGCGAGTTGGGTTAGTAGATAAGTTGGGGGTGCGGATGGCTAATAGTTATGAGAAATACCTCGGCTTACCAATGGTTGTAGGACGCTCAAAGAAAGTGATAACGAGGGGTGTTAAAGAGAAAATCTGGAAGAAGTTACAAGGGTGGAAGGGGAAGATTCTTTCTAAGGCGGGTAGGGAGATTCTGATAAAGGTTATAGCCTAATCGATCCCTACCTAAGTGATGAGTGTGTTTAAGGTTCCTTCTTTCTGTGATGAGATTCACTCCTTTGTAGCTGAGTTTTGGCGGGTGCAAAAAGGTGGAGAATGGAAGATTCATTGCGTTGCGTGGAAGAAGCTATGTCGCTCAAAAAAATAGGGGGTTTGGGGTTTCGGGATTTCTAAGTTCTTTAACTAGGCTTTGCTTAATTGGGCTTTGCTTGGAGAACAAGCTTGGTGCATCTTGACTCTCGGGGATTCATTGCTTCGTCCTATTTGAAGGCAAAATATTTCCCACACTCTTCAGTTATGGAGTCCAACCTTGGTGCTAATCCGAGTTATACATGGAGAGGAATATGGGAAGCTAGGTGGGTGGTTAAAAGAGGTTTGTGTTGGAGGGTTGGTGATGGAGAGAACATCAAGATTTGGGAGGACTCATGGATTCCCGGTAGTCACAAAAGAAAGATCATATCCCCGGTCCGAGATTGTAACGTTGAAGCTGAAGTTAGTGCGCTTATTGAACCCAGTACGCGCTGCTGAAATAGGTCACTAATTGAAGACATGTTTTTGCCAACAAATCTTGAGTATCCCGTTGAGCACACGTTTCCCCCCTGATTCAATGTACTGGGCGTATGAAAAGAGTGGCGTTTTTTCAGTAAAATCAGCTTACAGAGTGATCTTTCCTAATGATTATCTAGGGATATGGCCTCCAGCTCGTGTACTCAGGACCTATAGAAGCTTATCTGGAACTCTAATTTCCTCCCACGAGTTAAACTCTTCGCTTGGAGAGCGTGTCACAATGCTTTACCAACCAACAGTGGCCTGAACTATCGTATGCCAAGCTTAAGTTCAGTGTATAGTGTGTGCGGGAAGGGTGTTGAAGATCCGCTTCATGCGATGAAGTGGTGTAGTCTGGCGAATTCAATATGGCAAAAAAGCAGCTTTGCGAGCATGATGGGTAGAGAGTTTGCCTCTCTGATGGACTGGTGGGGGTGGGTTCGCGCTGAGCTTGGGGAAAACGTAATGGAACTATTTATCACGATAGGGTGGGCTGTTTGGGGGGCTCGAAATAAGTGGGTTATGGCGGGGGATGTGGAGGACCTGGTGGATGTGTGTGCTTATGCCTCGAAAGTGTGGCTGGACACCCGTGAGGCGAGAGCCAGAGAGTTCGAAGGCTGTTCAGTGGAAGCGTCCGGAGGAAGGCTGGGTGAAACTTAATGTGGATGCTGGGGTTAAGAAGGGTGAAGGAACTGGGTTGGGGGTAGTTGTAATGTGGTGTGGGCACGGAGGATGCTAGGAGAAATGGAGGTTCGGTGTGCGGAAGCCATTGCGGTGCTTTGAAGTCTAACTTTGGCAAAGAGCAAGGGGATACGAAAGCTTGTGGTGGAAAGTGATAGCCTATGCGTTGTGAATGCCCTCAAGAATCATGAATCGGGATCGAGCACATTTTATTTGAATTTAGAAGACATTGCTAGCTTAGTTATTGATTTTGAAGTTGTTTATTGTTCTTTTATTTGTGGGACTTGGACTTTCCGTTGTCTGTAGTTTGGGTGCTCACTCCGATCTAATGAATTAGTCTCCCTTTTTGGATTTCTCTAAAAAAAAATGAATACCACACAGCTTTCTGAAACTTAAGACATCCTGCTTCGGGAGATCCAGACAATCAGTCTAGCCAAGTCATTAGTCACAACAGAGATTCCTAACCATCTCTTAATCTCAGTTATGCAAGCAAGCTAAAATGAGAAGCAAAAAATAAATGCTCATGTGTTTTCTCACTTGCACAAATAAAACAGCTGGGAGAGTCATTAACACTGAAATTAACATACTTCCTCCGTTTCAAATTACTCGCTACACTTTCCATATAGGGAAGTTTCATATTACTTGCTACACTTCCTTTTTGGGCAATAAACTCTCTCTATCTCTCTCCTCTCACATGGGTCTCTTTTCTTTTTACTCTCTACCTCTTTCTTCTCCAAAAATTGCCTAGGAGTCCGTGAATTGAAAAGTGTAGCAAGTAAAATGAAACGGAGGAAGTATTATAAATGAATGGCTTACAGCAAATCTACAAACATATCGTATACACAGATACCATGGCAAAATAAGTATCAGCTAGCAAGCAAGTAAGCAACCAACCAGCGGCAAGGAAGTTGTAGCCTTACATTGCCATACCCCATCAAGCGTCCACTGAGATGGTTTGGCGTATCCGTGTATACTTGGCAAGAACAAGGTACCAGGGAAGGGGCATATGTATTTCTGTTCTAGTATATTTCGGCATGAAACAATGTGTTTGGAACTTAGCCACGCACATCTATTGTTTGCATTTTATAAAAAAAAAATTGGATTATTCTACGTAGTGCCCCTGTGTTTTTCAAAATTCTACGTTGTACCCAGCCTTTTTGAACTTTCCACACTATACCCCTAAACTTTCTAAACGTCACACAATATACCCTTACTAATAGAAAATTCTACTCCAAACCTCACTTAGTCTTCAATTTATCAGATCATATCCCAAACCTCAGTCAACTAACAAGGCTAAAAAATCCTACTCTATGCCCACAGGGTAAGAAAATCCCAAAATCTACTATTTGATATCGTGTATAAGGGTATTTTGTGTAACGTTAAGAAATCTTAGGGGTACAACGTGGAAATTTCAAAAACGTCGGGTACAACATAGAATTTTACAAAACACAGGGGTACTATGTAGAAAAATACCCCCATCACGATTCAATAGAACACCTTTTTTTTGGAAGAAGAGGAATTTGACATCTCAAATATCTAAGTATCTTATCCTTAATGTACTTCCTGACTGCTATGCATCTAAGCTTTAATGTTTTCCTCAGGATCTGATTATCTCCTTATTCTCATTTTCTTTTACTATAAGGAGGCCTCATCTACTTCAGTAGTAAGTTACAATTATTTCGATTGCGCGTTAGAGAGAAAAAGAACTTGCCCCATTTCAAAGTAAAATATTTGTGTCCTCTTGCTATTTCTTCTTCCCTATGTTCGCTCATATAATCCTGTTCTGCATCAATTACTATTCTGATTGTTTGAACTATCAAAGTCAGTTTCTCCTATTTGGCATATTTTGAAGCAGGCCACATGCACAAATTTACCAATCAACTGAACTTAGAATCCAAGATGCAACTCATCCAATAACGCCGCAAGTGCATTGTTCATTCAAACATACATTATAAATAGTCCAAATTCACACATTGGAGCTCCCTAACTAAGCTCTGATATTAAATTAGTTGGTTAAAATACATACCGCAATTAACTCAATAGCTGCCTTTTTTAGCTCTTTTTGCCAATGGTTCTGCTGAGTTCCAGGTTTCTGGATTTCCATATCTCTGATCAATTGTGACAAATTGTGGCCAACCTGTTGATCCAATTTAAGATAAGGTGTGTTCTTGAGTCAGACATCAATCAATCACTTAACTTGTTTATGCACAGTTGCATACAGAACGATATGTCAAAAACAATAGCAGAAAACTCTACTCAAATTTACAATCTCCTTGATTTGATGTTTACAACTTACTCCCTCCGTCCCAGAAAGATCTGAACACTTGTTGGGACACGTAGTTTAAGGTGATAAGTTGTAGTGTGGTTATCAAATGTTATTTTATTTAAAAAGTAGATGTGATAGGAGTTGGTGGGGTATTTTTTATTAGAGGAGAGAGAAACTTAGGTAGCTTTTTATTGATAAAAGGTAGAGCGTGGGCCAAAGATGTGTAGAAGAAATAATATATTAATGGTGGGACCATGCAAAAAAAATAAGTGTTCAAACTAATTTGGGACAAACATAAAAGGAAAGTGTTCAGACTATTTTGGGACGGAGGTAGTATTTAATTGTTGCTTCAACTGAATATAATGCACATATGAACCCATCATAGTATAAGATAAAAATTGAACAAGATTCTATAAACGGCAAAGGAGATTAGTGTTTTTACCTCGAGTTTTGTCAACATTTGTGCAATGGTATTATCTCTAGCTAAACCAAGAAAAACTCGACATGCTAGTGCTTGCATAGCATCAACAGCAGTTGGTGGCGACACCACACGAATTTGGAGGTATTTCAGAATAACATGAATGCCATTATTGGAACGAACATCATTTTTTGCTTAGGCATATTGTTGTTGAATAGATGGTACAGGAACCTCTTGATCCAAGAGATGAGATACCATAGGTAATGGGTAAACAAGGTTGATCAACACAAATAAAGCCTGCTGCTTAATCTGGAAATTCAAAACACACACAAAATAGTAAAGAATTAGTTAAAACAGAACCACTCGTCTCGACAACAAGACAAAACAAACAACAAATGACTTACACAATAGTCTTCAAATCCAGGTCGACAGCAAAGCTCCAATAGCACCATTATCCCTGTACGATCATTGCTTAATCTAGCACTAACAATGGCTTGGTGGCCATACGGCACCAATGCAATGATCCCTAATATGTTCAAGAGGTACGGGAGCAAATCAGTCTGTGTGTTTAAACAGACATTGAGTATTGAAGTATGACCGGCGCAAGAGATAAACTTTTCGAACTCCAAACACTTAGACACCATCAAAAGAGAACCAAAATTTTGATTATCATGAATCTGGAGAAAAATACTATTGACAAATTCAATCTCTAAATCTAGGTTTTTAGATCTGGCATTCCTTCTAACTGTATCTAACAAGAGTAACAGGTTTACTCCAAGATATTTTTGCAACGCAGAAGATATGTGAAAGCCTAATTCTAGGTTTAGTCCAGCAGCCAAAACCTTCTGCCAAACTGAAACCAAAGTGTAGAGGCCATCTTTGTCCCTAAAGGATCTGACAAATGCATCAGATAGGAAGGCTATACTGAGAAAAATAGCAACGTCATTTATAGCTTCTTCAACCTCGCATTTCAGAAGGTAGATTCCCAGTTGAATAAGTTCCTTTACTTTTTGAGGATTAAATCCATATAAGAGATCTTTATTTACTCCCATAGAATACAGAAAACCAGCTAGAGCAGTTAAAATTTTAACATGCCTAGGAATAGCGACAATTTTCTTAATTCCTCCACAATAGGCAAATTTGGCGGCAAAAATACTAAGATGTGCAAAAGTATTTGTGAGGATTATGGAGCGTCTGAGGTTGAGGAGTGAACCTTTTGTTGAGTATTTAGCTAATAATACTAAACATAATGTTACCCAAGTTTCATGCAAACGAGGAGACAAAATGTTTGATTGTGTTTGTGCCAGTAGCAAAAGACACTCAATACCAAAGAGATCTATGAGTTGCGATAACTCTGGAATAATGTGTTGTTTCTCCTGCCAGCTTGTCTGGCCATTGGCGGATAAAACTGAGACCTTACCATCTTCCAACGCACCATCAATATCATCACTGTCAATTATAATTAATACATTAAACCCTGCACATTATATCGATAAAGCATATACTCCAATATCCATACCTGGTTTAGAAATTTTCTACAATTCCAATACAAGTTTTCTTCAGGGCCGTATTTGGGCCTGGGCGAGAGGGGCATGTGCCTAGGGCCCCAAAACACATCGCCCAAATAAGTAAATGCAAAAGAGAGAACAAAAGGAAAAGTAGAAAAAAAAAAGAAAAGTAGAGAAAAAAGAAAAAGAAATGATCACTGCAATACTGCAAATGCGGCCGAGAATTACGCTTGCTCTTCAACCTATAACTCCTTCAATCAAATTCAGTTTCTTATTCAATTCTCCCAATTATTTTCCAATTCAATGTCAAACACTCAATTTTTTTGGGTAATTTATCTATTTTCTCTGCAATTTTTGTTCTTTATTCGATTTTTTTAGGTTTTCCAAATTCTGAATTTTATTACTTCATTTTTCGACCAAAAATTATTATAATTTTTTTGATGTAATATCCATAAAAAGTACATAAAAATATTGTTAAATTAAATTTTCTATAGAAGTTATGTAAAAGCCAGCAAAGAAAATTATTCTATGTCCGGACCGAAAATCAAAACTTTAAAAAATTTGGACAAAACAACTGTTTATATTTTGGTCTGGACCGAAAAATCAAACATTCAAAAAACTTAGACCAAATTAGGGCCCTAATATGTAGGTTCTCCCTTGGGCCTCCAAAATCTCGGAAACGGGGCAGGTTTTCTTGCACATATTATGATCCCAAATCCTGTAACAGAAAATGTTGCTCAAATGAGTAAAAACCACCATTCATTTTGTTCAGATTAACCAAAAAATAGCGCAGATTATAAAAAGGAATGAGCAAAAATACGTCAAGTAGTTTGATGTGAGAATAAATTAATCCGCCATTTTAGAATAAAACTTCAAATACTAATACTTCCTAGCATAGTACTACTATACTAGTCATTAAAATCCATGAAACTCCCTTAATAACAACCTTTCTAAAATTCAGCAGCATATAATTTAGTAAAACTCTCTTTAAACATACTTAAACATGCTTAAATTCATAATTTAAATCAATTTCATATTTTATAACATGCTATTATGATTTTCTAATCTCTTAAACCCTAAAAATCCATGCTTTGATATATTAAAACTCAATATAAATATAATAATCAAATCTGAATTTTTATTCTTTCAATACATAATTTATATAATCATAGATTCACCATTAAAACAGTAAATTAAAGCCTCTAATCACAATTAGTACTAAAACAAAACATAAAAACATAATCATTAATCCAAACTTGAAAAGGAAGAAAAGAACAAACCAAAACAAGAAGAAAAAGAAGGAAGAAGAACGTCGGCCAGATGATGTGGCAGCAACAGCAGCCGACTTCACGGTGGTCGGCGGTGGTTCAAAGTGAAGGAGGAAGGTTTCTTGTTGAAGAAGAAATCGTTTCTTGGAAGAGAAAAAAGAAAACCGAGAGGAAGAAAGTAATAGAGGGCGCCGGTTTTGAGGAGTGAGGAGAGAGAAAATAATGTGTAGGTAAAATATATGGGTTCAAGGTATTTATATATGTGTTTTCCTTTTGGGCTTAGGAAAAGTCAATTGGGCTTCAAATAAAGTTTGATGATGAATAGGATTAGTGATTGAACTCCTAACATCATTAGGATTAGTATTTGGGTTCCTCAATCCCATTTAAACTCTTTTTCAAATCCAGATAGGTATTTCAAACATTTCAAGTACTTTCAAAGCACGACTTTAATAAATATTTGACTTGAATAAATTATTAAAATAATTCCTTTGACTTCCAAATAGTCAACCTTTGAAGAAATAAATCATTAAAATACTAAAATATATTAAAATATAAATAACTATATATTAAAATATATTTATAAAATTCGTAAAAATACGAGGGATTACAAGGTCCCTTGCAAAATAATCCACTAAACTATTTATATTAACTCCTAAAAAACGACTATTTAGGAAATAAAAAATGTGGATTTAAGCTTCTGTGTCAGCCGCTCGACGAGCCTTCAGCTATACGAAACTCCAAAAGCACAACAAAACAATGCACATGATCAGACGGGGCGGACACGCCTTGATCGGGCGCCCTCAACGAATTACGACCGGGTGAGCTGCACCCGATCGTGTCCGAGGCGAAAGTAGGATTTGGAGAAAATACGAAGCCCGATCGGATGGAGGTCGCCCGATGAGACCGGGCGGCCCTCCAAACATGGCTTTCTTGGCATTTGACGCCAAGTCTTCAATTCTCTTCATATCTGAAGGTTTTAGGAGGCATCCTCGGGCCTCGGGAACTCGTACACGCACCTCCTAACTCTCTCTAATCCATTGTGGCATTAAGAATAACAGAAAATAGGGAAATAATCCCCTAACACCTGTAAACTATCATATATTACAAACCTCAACAAGATGGAAAACATATTAGTATAAAACAACTCCTAAGAGCACCATTAGCACACATTTCAACTAAGAAGAAGGGGGAAAGTAGATATAAAACCATAACATCAGGCAAGCAGATAATACAACACTAGTTCGTGAAGGCTGAAGCCCATCACAATCCACTGGTTATACAAAATAACAAAATTTCCTACATCTAGGCTATGAATTCATCCCTTCTACTTAGGCGCTGCTTAGCCATTGAATTAGCAACCATGTTAGAACTTCTTCCCTTGTGAATAATTGAAACTTTGGGACTTTCTAGAGTTGCATTTCGAATGAAATTCAAAATGAAATCGAGGTTCCAAGGGCCGCCTTCATTCCCAATACCCGAGTTAACCGCATCCAAGGAGTCAGATTCAACTATGATTGGCATTTGAGGAATTCGTTCACTGCAAGAAGTTATTTTTAGAGCCCGATGAATAGCAAGAACATCCGCTTAATTAATGTCCATTAAAGGAAATGGGCTTGAGAATAGGCATATAAATTTCCCAGAGTGATCGCGAAGAACACCACCAACCGCTCAGGCCTCTAGGTGGTAATAGTTAAACTTTAATAAACCAAAAAAATCACAGTTAAACTACCAACAACTAACTACTAATTGAGAGGGCCAACGATATGAACTAGCATGGAAAATTCATTTACTTTTACCACCATTTATAATGCCGCCACGAGCAATTATAAAATTACTACTTCCTCCGTAACGAAATTATTGCAACATTTTGGTTCGCACGGACTCTTATAGAGAATTTGATAAGTGAAGGAGGAGAGAGAAGATTACATAATCAACACCACTTTCATCACCGACCACCGCACCAACCAGCACCTTCACCACCGACAACTACACCGACCACCATCGTCACCAGCGTCCACCCCCGCCAACCACCGCCTTCACCACCACTCACCGCCTTCACACAAACCACCACCAACTACTACCCACCACCCACCACCCGCTCAGCGCACCAACCACCATCCAAACCCAGATTTCGGACCCCTAAAACCCAGATTTCGACCCTAAAACCTCAAATTCGAAACCCCCTAACCCATATTTCAACCAAAAAACCAAATTCGAACCCCCAATTCCAGATTTCGACCCCCAAAACCCCAAACCCAGATTTCGACCCCCAAAGCCCCAAATTCAAATCCCAAACCTTGATTTCGACCCTCCAAACCCCCAAATTTGAAACCCTAAACCCAGATTTCGGCCCCCAAACACACAAAATTCAAACGAAAACCCAATCTTTTCTCTCTTCGTCGCTCTTTTTTGGCCATCTTCTCTATTCATTGCTCCTCTTCATGGTTGAATTCTGGGGGTTGGTGGTCATGTTTTCCGTCGAAGATTAGGGTTAATGATAATTTCGTCGGTGATTGGCGTGAGTTTTGGTTGTGATGAGTGGGGTGGTGGTGATGTGTGGAAATGATGAAAACGAGATGGGTGGTGGTGGTGATGATGAGTGGAGGTTGGTGGTGGTGATGAAAAGAAGATGGGTGGTGATGATAAATGAGGGTATGAGGTGGTGGTGAAATGTGGAATAATTAAGATTAATGAATTTGTAATTAAAATGGTAATGAAAATTAGGATATTATAATTAGATTATTATTTTCTTAAGTAATGACAGTTTTGTAATTTTGTTGAATTTTTTTTCTAAAAAAGGTAGGTTTTAAATTGTTGCATTTTTTGTGTTTGATCCAAATACAACAAATGTTAACTTTTTTTTTGGTTACGGAGGAAGTATGAAAATTAAACATATTCGTGAAATCATTAAATACAAACTACAAAAAGCATTAACAAACTGAGGACAAAATACTTGAAGAATTTTTCAAATTCCAAATAAAGCAACCAAAAAACTAAATGAGGAAATTTTCAAATTCCAAAAGCAACAAATAATCTTTAGTTATATTAAGCTATGTTTAATCACCTTATTTTTACTGATTTGATCTTATTTAAACTTATTTTTTATGATCTAATCTGAACTTATTTTTAAAGTTTAATACAAAATTATAAAAAGTTAATCCTTACATCCTTATCCTTATCCATAATCCATAATCAAAAATCCAAAATCCGTAATAATAATAATAACCCTTTAAAAGTTGGAACTTCCCAACTGTTCACTTCAATAGTGAACTGAGTCACATTTACTTGAGGTTACTACAGCTTAACAACATCCTTTGCCAGTTTGCCTCCTCTCCTTAACAATATAGAAGAAAGGAGGAGGCTCTCACTGTCGTGATGAACATATTACACAATTTGGAAAGAGGTTAGAGTTTCGATGTTTTCTCTTAATTTTATTTCGATGTCTTACACCTACCTGATTGATTTTATTTAATGCTGAGGACAAATTTTGAAGTTTAGATTGTATAGAATCCTTTATGCATCATATTTTTGTTTTTTGCTTTTTGATTTTTGATTTTGTTCGTTGTATGATCTACAACTCTGATTATAGAAAGCGAAAGGTGAACTTGAAAGTGTTGAAGATTCCTGAGATCGAGCAAAATGTTAGTTCTTGAATTTAAATTCATCACTATTTCTTCATAAAGAAGTTTTACAGAACTTCTTCCATTTTCTGTGAAGAATATTGAGAGAATTTGAATAGAGAGAGAAAGAGAGAAAGATAGAAAAATGATATTATGATTTCTGAACTTCTATTACAGCAGTAGAACTATTTTTATACTATGATAAAGAGGTTCTAACTAATTACTAATTATTACAATGCTGATTAGGATAACAGAAAACTAATAAAGCTTCTAAGAGAAGCTATCTAACAAACTTTGTAACTAACTAATGCTGACTTGGAGTTAGTTATTGCTGCTGATGCTTTGCTGCTGTGCTGCTGGGTTTCCTCTGGAGCTGATGATGTTAAGATATCATCAATACCCCCCTTCAAGCTTGGGGGTGACTGAGATAAAGTCATACCAAGCTTGGAGAGTAAATATGAATGTTGAGCAGCAGATAGAGGCTTTGTAAGAACATCAGCCAACTGCTCTGATGTTGGAACATAAGTTAATTCAAGGAGACCTTGGAGCACTTTTTCTCTAGTGAAATGACAGTCTAATTCTATGTGCTTGGTACGTTCATGGAAGACAGGATTTCTTCCTATGTGCAAAGCACTTTGATTGTCACAATTAAGGATCACAGGTTGTAGGTCTAAAACATTAAGTTCCTGAAGCAAACCCGACCAATCCATGTAACTTCGAATTTGCTGCCGCCATGGCTCGTACTCGCCTTCACTAGAAGATCTAGAGATAGTAGACTGTTTCTTTGATTTCCATGAAACAGGTGAATTACCCAGGACAAGAATGTATCCTGTAACTGACCTTCTAGTATCAGGATAGGAAGCCCAATCTGAGTCAGAATATGCTTGCAAAGTAAGGTGAGCAGTAGCCTGAAGTAAGATCCCTTGCCCAATTGTGTGAGCTAAGTACCTTAGAACATGTTGTAAAGCTTGAAGATGACTTGTTCTAGGTTGATGCATATATTGACTTAAAGACTGCACTGCATAAGACAAGTCCGGCCTAGTATGAGTGAGAAAGTTCAACTTCCCAACTAGGCTTCTGTAGTGTTCAGGATCAGTATACAGATCTCCAGCATCTGAGCT
The DNA here is from genome assembly GCA_947646795.1 of Beta lomatogona. Taxonomy (NCBI): domain Eukaryota; kingdom Viridiplantae; phylum Streptophyta; class Magnoliopsida; order Caryophyllales; family Amaranthaceae; genus Beta; species Beta lomatogona. The sequence continues at coordinate 309,418 of CANSNZ010000273.1, forward strand.
AAGCTTTAAGGTACTAGGAAAGGGAGTTTTAGCTTACTTGGAAACATCCAAACCACAATCTGAAAGCAACTCTTTACTAAACTTCTTTTGAGTCACAACAATGCCAGCTGTAGTGTGTGTAACTTCCATGCCAAGGAAGTAATGAAGCAGACCTAGATCCTTGATACTAAAAGCATCATGTAAGTGTTGCTTGAGTCTCAGTATTTCACTGTTATCTGAACCAGTAAGGATGATGTCATCCACGTAAATAGCTACAACTGTGAGAGAATCATTTTGCTGTTTCAAGAATAAAGAATAGTCATTTTGAGACTGCTTATAACCTTGTTGAACTAACTCATCATGTAACCTAGCAAACCACTGCCTCGAAGCTTGTTTAAGGCCATATAGAGACTTGTTGAGTTTACAAACACGGTTATTAGGATTGCTAATGCCATCTGGTGCCTTCATGTAGACTTCTTCAAGGAGATTGCCATGCAAAAAAGCATTATTGATGTCTAATTGGTGAAGAGACCATTTATGACAAGCAGCAACAAAGAGAATGCATCTGATAGTTGTCATTTTGACAACTGGTGAGAAGGTTTCTTTATAGTCCAAACCATACTTCTGAGTGAAACCCTTAGCTACTAGCCTGGCTTTAAGTCTTTCAACAGATCCATCTGCCTTGAGCTTCACTTTGAACACCCATTTACAACCAATAGCCTTTTTATGCTTAGGAAGAGGGACCATATCCCATGTATGGTTAGCATCCAAAGCACTTAATTCCTTATTCATGGCTTCAATCCACCCTGAATGTTGAGAAGCTTCCCAGTAGTTAACAGGCTCATTAATTTCAGTGGTGTGATTGATAAGTGCTTGCATAGTAGAAGGTAATTGACTGAAGTGCACTAAATTACACCAATGTTCAGTGACATTTTGTGCAGTGCAAACATAGTTTTCTAGGTAAGTAGGTCTGTGTTTGGGTCTGGTTGAATGTCTAGATGGATTTTGTGGTGGTGGCTCAAAAAAAATTGGCTGATTGGCTGTATCAGATTGAATTGAGTGGTTTGATAGTATAGGCTCAGATTGAATAGGATGAGAAATAGGTGGAGTATCAGGCTGTGCTGACTGATATGTTGGTGAAATGGATGTTTCAGTAGGGTCATTAGGAAAAGAGAAGACTTCAGGAACATCAAAATCATCATTCAAAGAGAACGGTGTGTTTGCAGGAAGATATATAGGAGAAATTGTGTTTTGAGGAGTGGATGAGAAATGAAAAGGGAGATGATGCTCATGAAATATGATATCCCTACTGATGATGATTTTACCAGTTTCAAGGGAAAGAATTTTATAAGCTTTCTGATCAGGGGGATATCCAAGAAAAACACCAAAACTTGCTCTTGGATCTAGCTTACTTCTGTGAGCCTTGAGAGTGGAAGTGGAACATAAGCAACCAAACACTTTCAGATGAGCAAGACTAGGTTTAGTTCCATTCAACTTTTCATAAGGAGAGCTAAAACCAACTGAACTGAGTGGCATTCTATTAATGAGATGAGTAGCACACAGTAAACATTCACCCCAAAATCTAACTGGAACTTTACTCTGAAAAAGCAAAGCTCTAGCTGTTTCCAACAAATGCCTGTGTTTTCTTTCTACCACTGCATTTTGTTGAGGACTATCAGCACAAGTCTTCTGATGCTTGATTCCCTTAGAGTAAAACAATTCTAATATGTCTCCCTCACATAGTTCTTTTGCATTGTCTGTTCTAAAACATTGTATGCTAGTATGATATTGTGTCTGAACCATGTTAGAGAACATTTTAAGAATATCAACAGCATCATTTTTATGCTTCATTAAGAATGTCCATGTATGTCTTGAAAAATCATCAACAATGGTAAGGAACCAAGAATAACCATCATGAGTTTTGGACTTATATGGTCCCCAGGTATCAACATGTACCAATTCAAAACAACTAGTTGTAAAACTAGAACTAGTAGGAAAAGGAAGTCTTCTCTGTCTAGCCTTAGGACATACTTGACAGATAGTGTCACATGCTTCATTATTAGCAAGACTAGGATCAACAAGATGCAATTTATTGAATGGAATGTGACCTAACCTGAGATGCCAGAGTTTAGCATCTGTAGACTGAGTAATAAGAGCTGAATCAGTTGATTTCTGCAGAAGTTGTTGTTGTGATTTCTGCAGAAGTTGTTGTTGCTGATTATTGACTTCTTCAGTAACAACATACAACCCTGACGTGAGCTTACCAAGAACCAGGGAATGATGGAGAGATGGTTCCTGAAGTAAACATAATTCAGGAGTGAAAATCACCTCACAATGCATATCTTTGCATAGTTTGTAGGTAGACAAAAGGTTGAACTTGAATTCTGGTACATGTAGTACATTTTCAAGTACTATGCCATTCCCAAATTGAATTTTTCCAATATGTTCAACCACAACTTGCTTGCCATCTGCTATTGTAATTGTGTTGGGAACCTTGGTGAATTTATTGTATGAACTAAATAAATTCAGATTGGTGCAAATGTGATCTGTGGCCCCACTGTCTATTATCCATTTGGAAGTAGAACAAGTGAGAAGGCATATACTTGCCACATTTGCAGCAATGGGAGGAGGTTCTTCAGTTTGCTGAGCAGAAATATGCTTCATCAAACTTGCAAATTGTTCTTCTGAAATGTTTGTAACATTTTCTCTAGAATTTTCATATCCTTGAGCAACAGCTGCTATGTTTTTGCCTTTATTCTTGATGTGAGGTGGAAAACCAACAAGCTTCCAGCATGTTGCAGTTGTATGTCCCTTCTTCTTGCAATGATCACAATAAGGCCTATAACCTGTACTTCCAATGACCACTTTCTTTCCTCCACTCTGAAAAACAAACCTAGTAGGCTTGTAATTCCTTCCTTCTGTGCTCTCTTTATTGCTTTCTGCTGCATTAGCATAGGCCAATTGTCCAACTCCAGAAGTAGTTTGCCTTTGCTTTTCATCTTGAACTAGCAGTCTATAAGCTAAAGATAGCTTAGGCAAAGGCTGCATCATGAGTATGGTAGATCTAGCATTCTCAAACTTCAGATCTAACTTCATCAACATTTGTATCAATCTGTCTTCCTCCTGCTGCTTAATGAACTCTTGAGTGAGATTACAAGTGCATCCATTACAGGTACACACTGGTAAAGGTCTAATAGAGCTTAATTCATCCCAAATTGCCTTAATTTGAGTAAAATACTCAGCTATTGAAGCAGAACCTTGAGAAATTTCAGAGAGATTTTGTTGAAGAGTGTAAAATTGTGGTCCTGAGGTTTGTGAGAACCGTTCCTCCAGATCCTTCCATATCTCAGCAGCAGTACTAAGGTATATTACACTCTTAGCAATAGGAGCCTCCAATGATCTCAGAATGTAAGATATTATAATATCATTACATCTTTCCCAGGCTTTGTACTTAGAATCTGTTATGCTAGGCTTAGCTAGTGTTCCATTAATGAAACCTAACTTATTTTTTACTGATAACGCAATCATCATACTCCTCTTCCATTCTCCATAACAATCACCATTAAATTTCTCAGAAATCAGAGGTAGTGAAGGATTTTCATTTGGATGAATGAAATATGGTGATGTAGGATCTTGAATAGGATTATTATTGGAGTTGCTATTAGTTTCTGAATTAGCAGACATGATTTGATTGCAAGATTTTCAGATATTGCAAATGATCTTTGAATTTGATCAATTGATTGAAAAGAAAAGAGAAGATTTCACAATTTTCTTCAGAAATTGATGAAATCAGAATGAAAATTTTCACACAAAAAATTCTTAAGAATTTGTGAATAATCTTTGAAATTGATCTTTGAAATTGATCAATTAATGAGACAAGAGTAAGATTTCAAAATTTGAAGATCAAAATCAAACTATTACAAAACTGACTTCTGTAGTTTGACAATTCCTACAGTAGATTTGTAACTTTCTTGCTGATTTTGAACAGGAATCTTTACGCAATTTTGCTACTGTAATGTAGTCGAAATGAAATCCAGAATCAAAAGATTATGCTCTGATACCATAAAGAAGTTTTACAGAACTTCTTCCATTTTCTGTGAAGAATATTGAGAGAATTTGAATAGAGAGAGAAAGAGAGAAAGATAGAAAAATGATATTATGATTTCTGAACTTCTATTACAGCAGTAGAACTATTTTTATACTATGATAAAGAGGTTCTAACTAATTACTAATTATTACAATGCTGATTAGGATAACAGAAAACTAATAAAGCTTCTAAGAGAAGCTATCTAACAAACTTTGTAACTAACTAATGCTGACTTGGAGTTAGTTATTGCTGCTGATGCTTTGCTGCTGTGCTGCTGGGTTTCCTATGGAGCTGATGATGTTAAGATATCATCAATACTTCAAATTTTTGTCTACACTTACTTTCTTGTAATGTCGATGCAGGACCATATTTCATATTTGGGACTGTATGAGCTATTGAGCCTCACAATTTCTGCCAATGTTCTTGACCATACTGTTTCGTATAACTTTGAACCAATTTGCAAATTTAAATGTTGGTTCAACGGGAAATGACTAAGGAAACAAAATGTCCTCCATTTCATACCAATTTAGTCATTTTCCCATAGGCACTTCTTTAATGATCCTTGTAAGGCATGACCATATGAGTTAGAATATCTATATGATCATTTGAGGATAACATGTATGTATTGCTTCCTCTGTAGGACTATTAGACTTTCTAGAAAGGCAATGCATCTTGAGATAGTCACATTATTGCATCCTTCTTTTTCACCATTACTGCATAGAGTGACAATTGAATCGCGCGACGTAGAAATAGCTTTGCTTGCCTTTGTCACAACATTAATAAACTTGAGCACTCTAATCAGGTCCATCTGCCAAGATTCACAATTGTTATGCCTTTAAAAGGATTCCGAGAGCACAATTTGCATAACTGGAAAGGTCATGTGCGACTTGGAATATACAAGAAGATTGATTGCATATCAGTCAAAGTTACTGTTATAATACTCAAAGTTACCCTAAAAGTGGTAAAAGTTACTCTTATAATATATAAAGTTGCCCTTGGAATATACAAAGTTATCCTTAATATAATATAGTTACCCCAAACTGGTAAAAGTTACCCTTAAAATATATAAAGTTGCCCTTGAAATACATAAAATTATCCTTAATATAATCTAGTTACCCTAAAACTGGTAAAAGTTACCCTTAAAATATATAAAGATATATATATAGGAATAGGATCTTGTGAAAACGACTCTTAATCTGAAACCGAAAACAGGGTAACTATTACCACTTTTAGGGCAACTTTATATATTTTAAGGGTAACTTTTACCAGTTTTAGGGTAACTAGATTATATTAAGGATAATTTTATGTATTTCAAGGGCAACTTTATATATTTTAAGGGTAACTTTTACCCGTTTGGGGTAACTATATTATATTAAGGATGACTTTGTATATTCCAAGGGCAACTTTATATATTATAAGAGTAACTTTTACCACTTTTAGGGTAACTTTGAGTATTATAACAGTAACTTTGACTGATATGCAATCAATCTTCTTGCAATTTTAATTTTTAAAATCTTTCGTTTCATGTGGTAATGTCTAGTTTTATGCTTTTGGCGTCCTCTTTGTTATTTTTATCTTGTTCATTATGGTATAGCATAATATGTGTTTTATTAGTTTCCCAAATATTGTTATTAGTTGTTGTTTTAAAGCTATTTGTTACCTCCTCTCTCTCACATATCTTTGGCGAATTTCATACAACCTATTAGCTCAATTGGTAGAGCATTGTGTAATACACAACGATGTAGGTTCGAATCCTGCATAGGTTTAACTATAATCAAAGTTACACTAAAAGAAGTTACCCTTGAAATATATAAAGTTGCCCTAAAAGTGGTAAAAGTTACCCTTAAAATATATAAAGTTACCCTAAAAGTGCTAAAAGTTACCCTTGAACATATATATAAAGTTACCTTAAAAGTGCTAAAAGTTACCCTTGAACATATATATAAAGTTACCCTAAAAGTGCTAAAGGTTACCCTTGAAGTATATATATAAAGTTACACTAAAATTGCTAAAAGTTACCCAAAAATTGCTAAAAGTTACCCTGTTTTCAGTTTTCAGATTAACAGTTGTTTTCAGCGGATCCTACCCCTATATATATATATTTTTTTTTTTATGTTTGCAGCTTCTTTTCGAATACAGTCACATTTATATCTAAAATTTGAATATTCAGTATGCTTAATTAATAATAAATTCTTCTTTACCTCTACAACCTTGTTTTATGTGGTTTGCTATGAGTGGGAGAACATTGTTCCTATGGGGTGATTGCATGATGTTACGTTGCTGCAATATTCTAGATAGCGCATAGACACCGTCTTTTTGTCTTCTATTGATTTCCTGCAATCTCAGATGATGTTACATAGCTGCAAACTGAAGATAGAATCTTACTAGCTTTATTCTTCAGTTGTTTATTCTTTAAATGTTTGAGTCTGTATTTGCTTCTGTATATCATCATTCAAGGTCAAAGTTTGTCACTTTCAGCAAAATATAGAAGTATTAATGTACATTTCTATGTAGAATCGACTCAGAAAATTGTACAACAACAACAACTAAGCCTCATTCCCAAAGTGATTTGGGGTCGGCTAACATGAATCGTCAACTGAAACCGTTACCAGAGGAGATGGCATCGACAAGAGTGATAAAAAGGTTTTTTTTTTTTTTTAAGAATTTTTAAAGAAGTTTTTTTTTTTTTTTTTTTTTTGAAAACAAGGTTTGCACCAACAAGTTTTAAAAGAGGTTTTCAACAAAAGGTTTTAAACAAATAAATGCAGTAATCACACCCCTTCCTCCACATGGATACTGTCCCTCCACTCACTTCTATCCAACGTCATGCTCTCCTCAATCCCAAGTAACCTCATATCACTTTCAATTACCTTCATCCAAGTCATCTTAGGTCTTCCCCTACCCCTTACAATTTGGTTACTCCTCCACTCTTCAATTCTTCTCACCGGTGCATCACCTGATCTCCTTTTCACATGACCAAACCATCTTAACCGATTCTCCCTCATCTTTTCTTCAATGGATGCAACTCCAACTTTTTCCCGGATCACTTCATTTCTTAATCGGTCCTTCCTTGTGTGGCCACACATCCACCGCAACATACGCATCTCCGCCACGTTCATCTTATGATAATAAGAGTCTACGAGTGGCTTCATGAAAATTATGAATGTGTTTATTATAAATATATTCACTTGTGATAATAAGAGTCTAACATCGATCTTGGGAACCACTAAAGGGCAAGTATGAAGTCAATCTTGAATTGGGAGTTAAAAAAATATGACTGAAGTTGTACCCTGAAATCTATAAAAAGTCTACGAGTGGCTTCATGAAAATCTCACTTCAAGCAAATTAATTAATGACGTCCCCCGAAACATATACTTCTCATTCATTTGTTGGGAGTTGTGGACGCTACGTAATAGGTTTGTCTTTGATAACACTCCTATTCCCCCTCCCACCCAAACGGTCCTTAACGCTCAAAAAGCCGCTCGTGAAGCCTTCTCCTTCTTGCTTACCCAGGTCAATAATCCCACTATCCATCAGGGGCGGATTTACAGGGGGTACAGTGGGTACAGCTGTACCCCCATTCCCCAAAACTTTTTTGAAGAAAATAAAAGCAAAAGGGTAAAAAATAAAAAAAGAAGTTACACTGTATCCCTCTCTTCCTCACGCGTCGCTCTCTTTCTCTCTCCTCTGGGCTCCCTGTCACTCATAACGTTATTTTTCCCTCTCCCTCATACTTTTTCCTCTCCGAAATCAACAATGGACACTGAAGGTTTATCGATAATCTGTGCCGGGCTCGGTTCTATTGATAAAGATGAAGAGGGTAATATTGATTACATCAAGGAAGAATTTTGCTTAGGTAAAAATATGCTTTTATGAAAAACCCTAATTTGTTTGTGGGAGCTGATTTTTGTCATTCATTGATTTAATTGTTTGCTGAATTTCGTTTATTTGTTAGATAATTTGAAGGATTTGTTGAGGTATTTGCGCCGTGATGATCCGTCGACTAAGGATGGGGATCTGTTTATATCCCTTTTTCTTTTCTGATTACGGCTGGAGTGCCGCTCGCCGGACACTGCTGACTGCCGCCTGCGGAGGCCGGTCGCCACTAGCCCAGAACGGCAGAACGCCAGTCGCCAGAAGCCCAGAACGGCAGAACCCTACTGGTTGAGGTTTTTTTTTCTGTTAATTTATAAGACTTCTCAATTTTTTTTGAATGGAATTTGGAGATATGATTAGAACTATGTTAGATGTGAACTGATGAATGGAATTTTGATGTGAATTGATATTTTGAATTGAAATAAGAAATTATGAAAATGAAATTTCAATGTTGTGCAATTGTGAAATATGGAAATTGAGATTACTTGAATTGAAATTAGAGATTAGAAATTGTGAAATTGAAATAGAGGTTGTGCATTGAAATTAGTTGAATTTGGAATTAGAGGTGTTGTGAAATGTAATTTGAAACAAGGGACTTTGGAATTAATATCTAATAATATGTTTACTTTATATTAGATTTGGAAGATGAAAAAAAAAAGTTTACAATCTTTTTGGAAGAGAGGTGGAGGAAAATCACAAAAGTCTTTTAACTCAAGTATTGGCATTGTATTTTGATTTGAATTTTTAGTCGTAAATTCACTCTGATAATTCCGTACCCCCATCGCGTAATTTCTGGATACGCCACTGCTATCCATGATCCTATTATGTTAAAAATCCTTCCTGCACCTTGGTTAAATCTGTTCATTGACGCATCCTTTACTAGTCTCTCCTCCCCTACTTGCATTGCGGGTGTTTTATTTGATTGTGCAGGTCATTGGATTCTAGGATTTCAAAGACGAGTTTTCGTAAATTCAGCCTTACATGCCGAGTTATTGGGAATACAATGGGGGTTGTCTCTAGCGAGAGAGCAAGAAGCCTCACATATTCACATCTTCACAGATTGCAAGAAGGCAATGCAACTCATAAATAAATTTGAATAAACGTCCCCGGGCATTGATAAAACTGTTATGATGTGCAGGGTTCAAAGCCAATGTTTTCAAAGGATGAAAGTCAAATTGTGCCCAATGAAGCTCAATCAAGCCGCGGATAAATTAGCGAAGGAAGGAAGAAAAGACTTTTTTGATGTTAATGTAACTAAGACTATCTCCACCTCTCCTGGTTACCTTTTAAACATTTGGGACGAATTTGTACTAAGGCTTTTAGCCATAACTTCTTAATTTATGCATCCGTATTTCACAAAAAAAAAAAGCCAATGTAATAATGTTTGTGCACCTGACTTTCACCAAAAGTCCTCCCACTCTCAAACAATATATGTATAATAAGAAAATTTTCCTCATGAAACATATGTAGAAAATATAGCTTTTAAAGAAGACCAAAAAAGATATAAAAGTTGATTTACTATATCTTTATGGAGTATGTGATTCGCTGGTTTAATCTTTTGCTTGATTCATGAGTTTGAGCTAACCCAAAAGAAAATGTGAAAGGACAGGAATATAATGTTGGAAATTTCAAACTACAGATGATAGAAGTAATTCGTGCGGAAAGACAATTTGATTAAGACCTCAAATGATTACATTAAATTAATGTTATATTAACTTTATAAAGACAATCATTTACGTTCTGGGTAGTTCTAATCGCAAAGAATTGGTATATAAAGCAAATCCTTCAAAATAAGCAAGTTTCTGTATATGTTGGCATGTTGCATATCGTGGTTATGCAATGCTGTAAATAATTGATAGTTACGTGACTTGTAGACTTGTAGTATGAATATACATCTACATTATGAGAGTACGTTTTTTTTTTTTTTTTTTAAGGTAAGATGAATTCCCTTGCAAGTAGGGGGGAAATTGGGGATCCCTCCTTGTAAGGGGTGAGACTCGATCCCAGGATCTCTGAGATCGGAGGTGATGCCAATACCACATTATGAGAGTACGTGTGTACTTTAATTTGAGCATTGTTATAGTAGTAAACTAATTTTTTTTGCCCGGGCGATGCCTCGGGTTAGTTACAATAAACTAATATGTTATTATTTTTAAATTTTATAATTTATTTTGCTACTTTTCGTATTTTTTGTCCAATTAAAAATTGAAAAATTCACGTCACAACGTGATAAGTACGGGCCTGTTCTCCCCAGCTTATTTTCGCCCGCCGGTTCCGCTTGATTCAATTCGCTTCGCTTCAATTCGGTTCCTAAATGATAATCATTACTATTAATTAGTTATAATTTAATTCGATTCGCTTCGGTTCGTTCAATAGTTTTTATGCCGAAGAGAACAGGCCGTAAAGAAAAATTGAAAGGTTTGAGTTTGAAAATAATACCTTCAAAGGAATTATGATAAGAGAATATGACATCAATATTCTCTTGTAAATTACATAATAAGAGTGTTAGAGATGTATATACTTGTTCATGTCTTTTTAGTTAAGTATAATTATTACAAGACTTTATCATATTTTATTTGAAACATTAGACAACAAATTCATAGTGTATTGATGGTTAAGCTCTTATTTTTCGTTTCAAAGGTCACGTGTTCGATACCTTGCACTTGCACATTTTTTTTAAAGTGAGGAGTACACATAGACATAAAGCATTTGCATTAGAAAGTTGAGGAGAGTGCCACGTGGCACATAGGCTTTCTTTCGCACACCTTTTAATATATTTGTATAGAATATAGATGGTAAAAATTCAAAAGCTTTTGAATGTGTGACCTAGGCAAAGTAAAGTAGAAAAAATATCAACCTTCTACTAGTTCTCAAGTAAGAAAATATATTGTTTATGATGCATTAATACACTGCTGATATAGTAAGACATATCTCTATTCTTAGACATAAAATCTCATATATTGTCCACAGATCGAGTCTCGGTTATTAGCAATTTTTATTTACGCACCTACCTGCTTCACTTTTAGTATGGGGGACTGCCACAACCTGCTATGGCAATGGTAAGCCCGACAGTTAATGCTAAGAGTAATTCTTCTTTCTTTCCCCTCTCCTTGAAATCAATTTTGTTTTCTCTAAACATATATTCGATTTTGGAACTTATGCATTCATTTGGACCATACACTTATTTTGGAGCATTCAAATTAAAGTTCATAGAGGTGGATCAAATTAATTAACATATGTTTTTGTGGAGTTAGCAACATTTAACATAATTTACTTTACAAGTTGTATCTATATATATATAAGCAGATTGAAAATCTCGAGCAACCTCTCTTCTACTTTTGTGTTCAGATTTATTTTAGGTTATTGTCGTTACTTGTAATGAGTGAACTTTTACTAATCGGTCATGCATGCATGCATGTACTTGGCTTGATAAAAACACATTGATAACATGGGGGTCTCTAACATGAAAGGGCACTATGAAAATAGCAAGGAAAGCAGTGCACGCACCAAACGAAAGAAGAAAAAGCAAAGAAAGAACCTAACGTAAAATCGTAATGAAAGAGAAAAAGGTCACAAAAATGGGAAACAGGAGGAAAATACAGGAGTTCGCTATTCAATGGGCCGCAAAGCGTTTCTTTGATTTCCAAAGAAGAGAAATGGTAGAGAGGTATGCATTTTGTCCTTGTAAATGCACAAAATTAGTTGCTCTTGCTAATAACAACTCTAAGCCTTAGCAACCAAGTATTGGTAAAAAGAACGGTCAAAATACAAGCAAAAGGCATGCAACAAGGGGAAAAGAATAGGGAAAAGAGGGAAAAGAAAGTCATGTCAACGGTTGAAAACTAGCATGCAATACAAATCAATATCACATGAGAAAACATGCACTCAGGCAATAAAAAAAAGGAAAGCAAGAATAAAAAAACAAACTAATTTAGAGTTTAAGCAAAATTAAAACGGAAGTTTAATAATTTTATAATTTTTGTTGTATAAAGAGTTTAACAGAAAAATATGCAACTAGACAATATTCAATCTCATCTCAGGTCTTTCCCTCAAGCAAGATCGACATTCAATTCTCTCTCTCAAAAAACCTAAAAAAACCCTAATTTCTTTTCCAACCGCAAGGGGCTACCATCATCATCTCTTTGATGATGGTAAGCCCCAATTCCTTCTTTAATTCCTTAGTTTTCAATTGTTTAGTTCTTAATAATCCTCCTTCTTCTCTCTTTATGAGAGTTTTCTTCCCAATTTTTGGGTTTGTTCTCTCCTTTAGTGAGAGTTTGGAGTATGACATTCTTCTCTTCCCTTATGGAAGATTAGAATTTCGTAATTGCAGTTCGCGTAGAAGATTAATTTCTTTGATTGTCCGTCTGGCGAAGAATGAAGATATAGGGTTTCATAATCACTGGTTTCATGATTTTTGCCAGAGTTGTGAAGACTGCGGGTGTATGTTCACCAGATTAATTATGCATCAACAGATAGAATGCCGAAACAGAGCGAACTCACAGAATCGTATTGCTTCAGATGAAGGGAAATTTTTTAAGGCTAAATTTTATCAAACCTGTGATGTAGTCAATTATGAAGGTTCATGTATGTCTGTTAGTTTTTTAAATTTGTCAGAAATTTTTGTAAGTGCCGTTTGGCCTTATGATTAATGAAATCTTTTTTCTTCCTGTTAAAAAAAAAAAAAAAAAAAAAAAAAAATCTCATCTCAGGTCTTAGATACCTACTTGCAAATCTCTTTTAGCTTGCAGAACTCTACTAACTTGCAAAACTGAAAACTCTATATTTAACAAGTAATATTTAGTCATTTGGTAAAAATCTTAACTTAGATCGTAGAGGTCTTGAGCTCTGTCTTGCGAGTTGGGGATCCTCTTATCTTCGTTCCTCCATATACATTCAAGCAATTGACTCGCAAATATAGATCAAGAAACTATAAGAGTCGAATTATGGACAATGTCCTTCACTTTATCACTTTTATATTTTTTTTAGTGCAGTAGTAGCTAGCCGCCTAAAAAATGTATTTTACGATATTGACCACTTTCATACGATAACTGTTAAACAATTGTTTACATTATTAAAATGTAAAAACCAACTCAAGAAGCAAAGTTTAATTTGGTGTATAAACAATGATTATAGATATTAATAATATTAAAGTAAGTAGTTGTCACAACATTAAGAAGACATTTAAGCCAAAGACTAGTTCAAAAGGAGGCATCTGTCCCCCAATTGGCATTGAATTACACTCCACAGGAGCAGCTAACAATGGCAAGTTTTACCTAATTTATTGGCTTTTCTTTCTTTAATTTTAAGTGCCATGCAACTTTAATCAGTGGGTTTTCTCCCATTTAGAAAGTATCATATAGACAAAAAGTTAACCACATCTCACAATTAAGCAAGATCTTCGCCCACAAACTCCATAAAGCAAATCCATCTCGTCTTTTAAAAAAAAAATATTTTGCTATATCATTTCAAATACGTACAAGATGTATGGATTTAAATATTGATGTTATAAAATTATAGTCACCATCCAAATGGAAAGAAACCACATTAGATTGTTATATTTTATGATTTTCTTTTGAGTCTGTTCTCCTCAACTTATTTTCAGTTTAGTTCAGTTCAGTTCAGTTGCAATCAGTTCACTTCAGTTTCAATCAGTTCAGTTCAGTTCCTAATTTAATATCATTAGTTATTATTAGTTATAATTTAATTTAATTCAGTTCAGTTCCAATCAGTTCAGTTCAGTTCCTAATTTATTATCATTAGTTATTATTACTTATAATTTAATTTAATTCAGTTTAGTTGCAATCAGTTCAGTTGCAATCAGTTCAGTTCAGTTCAGTTCCTAATTTACTATCATTAGTTATTATTAGTTTATTATTAGTATAATTTATTTCAATTCAGTTCAGTTCAGTTGCAATCAGTTCAGTTGTTTTATACCGAAGAGAACATGCCTTATTTACAATATTTTGACTTTTACGTACAATGTTAATAGGAACAATTTTATCACTTTTATTTTCTTTTTAGTTAAAATTGTATCAATAAGAGTGATCAAATTGGAATTTTATCAATAACAGTGATCAAATTGTTCCTACTAGTTAAAATAGAATTTGAAATTTCTCGATCTTGTTCTCATAGTTTGGTACCAGCTGGCAAAAGTGTAAAACCACCCTGTATCTGTGGGTGCTCAAAGTGAAGTAGTGCACTTTTGGGTCAGGATTCAGGAACGTTGCTAAAGATTCTTTTAAAAATGACTGTTTAACTAAGTATTGCAAAAAATCGTTTCAGAACAAAAGTATTGCTGAAAGTTCTTGAAAGATTGCTGTAAAATTAAAGTTGCATGCCAGTGAATATCTTCCCCCTTTTATTAGTTCAATTTGGTGCTTCGTAAAGGACACAAATGAAGATTTAACGGTCTTAAAAAGATACAACTTTAATCAGATTAGAGATAGGAGAGGATCTCAATCCACAAGCAAATCCTGATAATTTTTCTAACAGATTACTTAGTACTAGATTTAAGCCCGTGCGATGCACGATTATGCGTTAATATTTTTTATATAAATTTATATATTTTAATGTATTTCACATTATCTATACTAGTATATATATTAATATAATACTCCATGCAAGTACTTTTGGTATGTTCCCCAAATTATTATTATTATGTTCAATGTAATATTCATGAAGAAGTCCTTTTAATTGTTTATTTATAAAAATAAATAACTCAAACATCTTTGATTCCACTTCACAAATTAAAATATTGATCCAAGTGACATAATATTATTTTTTTATAAAAATCTGGAGTATTGAGTTTAATGCCATACTTTGATATTACATCGCAATTAAATTTTGTTGTTGTTCCTTTGTTGTAGAGTGACACCAGTACTATCTTTATTTTAACTAAGTAATGATCTTGAAAAAATATATGTATATCATCTCCAGAGCTTGAAGTGGAAAAAAAAGCCAATTTTTTTTTCTTTCATACGTCGTAGAACAAAAAAAAGAAGAAAGCCCATGGATCAAATTGGCTTTACAATAACCTCGTATAAATATAAAATAAAGAATGAACAGAAAAATAGTGGTGAACGTGTTCAACTATGTCACTACTTTTATACTTATCCAAAACTATAATTATCCATTTTCATAATATTAAAATTATAATTTTAAAAATTTAATATGACATGACAATCCTACTTGGTGCTTCGAATGCTCCCCGAAAAAAGCCTCTAACATATATGTATATGTAAATTCTACACATTTGCCCTTAGTTTAATTTGCAGTTTATATTACATGAAAACATATCTTGGTGACTTAAATGAATATATTTAGCCCTACATATTTTATTTAAATTTAGAATACTTTTAATTTCACCATCTCCATGTTTCAATTGCAACACTTTGATTTTACATTAATCATGTACTAACTTTTATCATACATTGTTTGAATAATGAAGTATATAGAAACAAATGCTAATATATAAGCAATCCGTCTTGCGTGGACCCGGTTCACATTAAAAATAGTGTGGACCAGGCCTAGACACGTGCCACACTACAAACTAGTCACTCCCACTTTCCAAAATCCGCGCGATTTTTTTTCTCTTCAATAAGATTCTCTGGCCCTAAATTTTTACAAAAACAGTTATTCAGAACAAACATACACTATATCATTTTAAAATACACTATATCATGTCAAAATACACTATCATGTCAAACACTATAACAATCGATTATGATAATTTTGTGTAATATACAAGTAAAATACACTATAACATTTCAAAATACACTATATCATGTCAAAACACACTATATCATCAATCATGCAACTCTATCATGTCAAAAAACACAGCAAAACACTATCATGTCAAAATACACTATATCATTTCAAAATACATTATATCATGTCAATATACACTATAACATGCAATACTATCATGCCAAAAAAACTCAGCAAAACACTATCATTTTTAAATACACTATATTATTTTAAAATACACTATATTCTTTCAAAAATACACTATCAAGAGAGTGAAGTTATCAGAGGAGAGAGAAGTTATCAGGAGAGAGAAAAGAGCGGAAAACTGAACGCGGCAAAAACGGAAAGTTGTAATCATTAAAATTCACGTGAGATGGATAAGGTGCACACTAAGTTAGTGTGCACCGGGTTCATATTAGTTTTTTTAATATAGAAGATGTTGAATCTATCTAAATATATAATTATAAAAATTTAAACGTTTCAGAGTAATACTACTCCTTTTAAAGATATCAAAAAATATTGATGCCCAATATTATGTATTAGATAATATGAAAATCAAAGTGATGCATTAAAAAAGAGGCACTACACCTTTTTTGTTCATTCAAAATTTCTTCTTGTTTGCTGCAAGTGGCAACAAAAATTATACATTAAAGTTTAACAACTATTTTGAACAAATATGTCAGGATGGCCGAGTGGTCTAAGGCGCCAGACTCAAGTTCTGGTCTTCGTGAGAGGGCGTGGGTTCAAATCCCACTTCTGACAGATTTTTGCAGTTTTGCACCAAAAGAAAAAAAAAAAAACAGTTCAAATAATGAAGCTAATTAAGACGAACTCCATATTAATTTAAGAAAGAACGAAAAAAAAAACACAAGTATATGCTTCGGCAACTTCTCGAAGAAAGTTGGTGAGGTCAAATTCAAAAGTAGCATTAAAAAAGTTTCGGCAGTTTTCTTTCTAAAAGAAGATGACACTTTCTCTATGTGTTCGTCTTTTAAGTATTGATAGTAGAGACCGTAAGCTTCTAGTTAAATTCCAAAAAACATCAATCGCAATATCACATATAACGAGAGATATACATATATGGGGGTATGCTTAACTAGGGAGGTTCAACTAAATGGTTTTATCAGTTTTCAAGAAAATTATTTTTCCTTTCATACTTTTTGTTTTTAAGTAGGTAAGTTGAAATTTCTTACAATTAAGGAGCTAGGGGAGGAGGATTGGGGGATTAGTCTTGCAAGTGGTGAGATCGATATCAGGAGGTGATGCTAATATCACTAGGCTATCACCTTTGATTCAAAATAGACTTTTTATGTTAGAGTATATGTAAGGTCACAGCAGTCGAGCTTGTGAATTGAAAATTTTAAATTAGGTCTAGAGGCTGAGAATATTTGAGAATTTCAATTAAGCAAACACACAATGGCCTTATCAACTCTTCAATAATCACATCTCGAACAAAGTTGCAATAATCCACCACTATACTTAGGTATTGTTTGGTTGCCATATAAATTCATGGGAAGCTGTATTTCCTAGGAAATATATTCATGTGCATTTGTTTGGTTGACAATAATGTAGGAAATACAAATTCCCATGGGAATTAACTTCCAACAAAATGTAGGAAATAACTTACCTAGTCCCCCCAGGTAAGTGAAAATTCCCATGGAAATTAGAAATTCTCATATTAAACCAAACAAAATTTAGCATTTCCTAGGAAATATATTTTCATGAGCATTAGGATTTCCTAGGAAGGTATACTTCCTACTTATAACCAAACAAGCACTTAGCATAAGTGATAAGAATAATGAACAATCAAACTGACTATAACAAAATGTGAGGATGATTAACACCTAAACTGAGAAGGAGATGATCAACTGCTTAAATTCACATATGATCAGCAACCTTCATCCTTTGTTTTCTTTAGAAGATGAACAGTGAACTAGGCGTATCTTACAATATATAGAAAGCTACCTCAACAAAAGCATATATATTTTACTTCCGATTTTATTACTAGGCGTATCTTACAATATATACAAAGCTACCTCAACAAAAGCATATATATTTTACTTCTGATTTTATTAATTACAACTACTTTGACCACTAACGTCTTTAATTTAATTATATATAAATAGAAGGATGACTAGCTGTAATTATATATTTAGATACCTTCAATAAGAACTTAAATAATAGAAAGTGTGTTATATACTAGTAAAAAATTTCCGGTTCAAAAAATTAGCGTATTTTTGTGTTTGTCAGAATGTATCAATATCTATACTTACTAATATATTAAAAAGTGGTCTTAAGCAAGTGTAAGCGCCACATGACACCCTCCCTTTACCTTTAGTTGTTTCATTTCATGTCATCATTATGCACATTAAAAAAAATTAGAAACATGTCTCATATAATATTCGACCACGTGACCTCAAGTTAATATACTACAATTCTAACCAAATAAGCTATGCAACATTAGATAATAATTTTTAACATGAAAATGTTAATAATATGGCGCATCGTCCGGGATTAAAAACTAGTTAGTATGCAAAAAGAGAGTAGTGCATAAGTCTAAGCGTGACAAGTTACAAGGAATGGTATGTTTTCCCGGTTAAGAATTTGTCCATCTCTGAAGATTTGTTGACACTTCCCTCATAGATATATTTCCTTTAGACTAATAATCTAGAAAAGGAAGTGCTCCCGTTTGAAAGTCGAAATTAATTAAAATCATATTTATACAATAGTTAAATATCAGAGGTTAATGGATGAGTTGTACTTTACTAGCATAGTGGAATCCTGCTAATTATGTCAGGTTATTTTTGCGTTCTTATATATTACTCCCTCTGCTTTTTTTTTTATTTGCTACATTTGACTTGCACGGTTTTCAAAGCATTATTTAACTCTTAATATCTTTTATTTCGCTTAAATAAAAATTATAAAAATTTGATATTATGAATCTACACGTCGAGACGAATCTAACAAGATCACACATGACTATATTTTTACTTATAAAATAATCAAAATAATTGGTCAAAGTAGTGGCTTCATTCCCAAGGAAACAAATGTAGCAAATAAAAAAAAGCGGAGGGAGTATAGTTTATAGCATATCAAATCCTCAACCTATCTTTCTGTCCGAACCCTTTAATTACAGCAGCTGTACATACATATGCAAACAATCATGCATTCACGGCTTCACGCTACGGCACTACTGACTACGCCTAACGTTACAACCAGGCTTGGTTTGGCTTGGCTCGGCTCATTTGGTGGGAATTTCACCTCATGACCTCAAGATATAAGAGCATGTACTATGGGTTAGTTGGTCTTGGTTGGTCTTAGAGTTTTTTTTCTTTCTCTCTCCTTTCCTCCTTCTTAGGCTATGTTCAGTTCACCTTATTTTTGCTTATTTGGGATCGATCGATCGATCGGACCAGATCGGATCGGATCGATCGATCGAGAAAAAATAAGTTCGGATCGATCGATCGGAAAAAATAAGTTCGGATCGGATCGATCGGATCGGATAAGTTCGGATCGATCGATCGGATAAGTTCAGATCAGATCAGATAAGTTCAGATTATGCTTATATTTAAAAACTTATTATTATTATCATCATGATTATTATGATTATTAGTATTACTAATGCTATTATTGTTATTGTAATAATTATTATTGTTGTTATTATTATTATTATTATTATTATTATTATTATTATTATTATTATTATTATTATTATTATTATTATTATTATTATTATTACTACTACTACTACTACTACTTTATACAATTACTATTACTATTAATATTACTATTTACTAGTACATTTGTCAAAAAGATTATTATTATTGTCCTTGTTGTAATTATTAAATATTAGTATTGGTAATTATTATTAATGTCGTTGCTATTATTAGTCATTGATATCACTATTTGAAGCTATTTGTGTTCAAGAAGAAGGATATTCTTTTGGCATTTATAAGTGTTCTTTTTTATATTTATTCTAATTAATAATTTTAATATGTGATGTTCTTTTTTGATGTTGTACATGTAACGAACATGACAATAGTATATGATGTTTATTTTTTAAAAGAATTTTGGTAGAATAATATAAATTATATATTACTAGTTTATATAAAATATGAGTAGTATGGGATAACCTAATGGTGTTGTCATCACGTTTAAAATTTTCCCTACAAAGGATTTCAACTTATCTTTAAAAACAAAGTTTATATAGAACAAGACAACGATATAAGAAGAATATTTAACCATTTTGTTCAAGATCATATGATTATATATATTTATAGGTTTATTTATGATAAAAAAGAACAATTTATTAATATAACAAATAACATGTTGTTAGTTAGATCCAAACATGTCATCAATATAAAAATAAAAACTATCTTTTATTTTTAAAATGTGTTCTTTAAATATATCTTGTATGCTCTTTCAGTATATGTTCTTTTTTTAATATCATTATATGTTTTATTTTGTAATTGTGTGTTCATATATTAATGTGCTCTTTTTCAAAAAAAAAAAAACTAATTATGCTATAATAATAATAATAATAATAATAATAATAATAATTATTATTATTATTATTATTATTATTATTATTGTTTTTATTATTATTATTATTATTGTTATTATCATTATTATTATTATAATATTATTATTATTATTATTATTATTATTATTATTATTGTTTTTATTATTATTATTATTATTGTTATTATCATTATTATTATTATAATATTATTATTATTATTATTATTATTATTATTATTATTATTATTATTATTATTATTATTATTATTATTATTATTATTGAAAGTTGTGCATACTAATAAAATGATAATA
Source organism: Beta lomatogona (assembly GCA_947646795.1). NCBI lineage: Eukaryota > Viridiplantae > Streptophyta > Magnoliopsida > Caryophyllales > Amaranthaceae > Beta > Beta lomatogona. The sequence continues at coordinate 329,942 of CANSNZ010000273.1, forward strand.
ATAGTAATACTAGTAATGAAATACAAAGTAATAATAACATTAGTAATAATATGTTTTTTAAAAGATAAGATAAGATCGGTCGGATCGGATCGGATCGGATCGATCGATCGATCGATCGATCGATCGGATCGATCGATCGATCGATCGATCGATCGAAAAAATAAGTTCGGATCGATCGATCGGAAAAAATAAGTTCAGATCAGATCAGATCAGATCAGATAAGTTCAGATCAGAAAATTTCAGGTGAACTAAACATAGCCTTACACCTCACATCCCACTAAAACTCCCACCAACTCATCTTTTTTTTCTCACAATGGTTTGGTTGGTCTTACTTGGTTTTTCTATTTCTCTCTCCTACTTTTACCATACCCCACCATATACTCTCTCTCTCCTACTCAATGTTTATTTTTAATGAAATATATGATCTAAATTAATAAAAGCTAATTAAATTACGTTAAATTAAATTACGTTAAAAACTAATTAGCTAATTAGCTTACGTTAAATTAAATTAGTGTTAACTTGAAATTATAGTAACTATGTATTAATTAGCTTACGTTAAATTAAATTACGTTAACTTGACATTATAAATTAAAAACAACGAACACATTATATAAGATAAATAATTTAAAAAACACAGATACATGATAATTTGATACATAAAGATAGATAATTTAAACCACACAAATACATGATAATTTGATACATAAAGATAGATAATTTAAAACACACAAATACATGAAATTTAAAATTACTTAAACCATAAGAAATTCAATAAAAGTCACTTAATCAACTTGACGATTAGGCCCAAACTTACGCCATATGTGTTCAACCAAGTTATTTTTTAGTGAGACGTGAGTTTCTCCGTCTTGCACCTCGGATCTTCTCTCCATGTATGCACGTAAATTTCGCGCCTCGAGTCTTCCGTTGTGCACAACGAATGAGTCTCCTCCGGCTTGGTTAGATGACCCCTCGTTATTTTGAGTTTGAACTTGATCATATTCGTTCGGATCTCGGTAATTTTGATAAGTATCACGCTCATCTTCAACAATCATATTGTGCGTGATGATACATGCCATGATTATTTTCCACAATATGTCCTTATCCCACGTGAGAGCGGGTTTGCGAATAATTGCAAATCTAGCTTGCAATACCCCGAATGCACGCTCTACATCTTTTCTAACAGCTTCTTGATGTTGTGTGAATAATCTTTGTTTGGGGGTTTGGGGGAGCTTTATTGCGGGGATGAATGTTGACCACCTCGGGTATATGCCATCAGTAAGATAGTAACCCATGTTATAAGTTATCCCGTTCACGGAGAAGTTAACCTCTGGAGCTCTTCCTTGTAGAACATCATCAAAGACGGGAGACCTCTGCAATACGTTTATATCATTGCATGAACCCGGGGTACCAAAAAAAGCATGCCATATCCATAAGTCACTTGAAGCAACCGCTTCTAGGATTATAGTTGCAGTTTTGCTTCTTCCTTGATACATTCCTTTCCATCCCCGAGGACAATTCTTCCAGTTCCAATGCATGCAATCGATGCTTCCCATCATACCTGGGAAGCCACGACGCTCGCCTTCATGTAGGAGACGCTCAATGTCATTTGCATTTGCCTTCCTCAAGTATTCAGGTCCAAATCTAGCAACAACCCCTTCGACAAAATGAAGAAGGCATTCTCTAGCGGTACTTGAAGCAATTTTCAGGTACTCGTCAACAGCATCAGAGGATGAACCATATGCCAACATCCTGATAGCCGCTGTGCATTTTTGGAGTGCAGATGCACCCATCCTTCCAGTAGCATCCGGTTTTTGCGTAAAGAACTCATCATCTTCAGCTGTTACACCTTCGACAATACGAAGGAAAACATGCTTGTGCATACGAAACCTTCGGCGAAAAATATTCTCGGGGTACAGAGGTTCGTTGCTGAAATAGTCATGAAACAATCTTTCATGAGCTTCCTCACGTTCCCTATGCATATATTTTCTAGTGCGTGGTACAATTTCTTCTTCGTTTTGTTGCTCAGCATCAACGGATTGACTCCATTCTATGTAATCTTGAACCATGTAATTAAAAAATTCAGAACCTGAACTAGAAGAACTTGAATCATAGTTCATTTTGGAGATACGTTGATTGAAGTGGTGTTTTTCTAGAAAATAAGAGATTGAGAAGAAAAAGTGGATGGAGTTGTGATTTTATGGTTGAAGCTATGTTCTATTATATAGGAAAAATCCATCATATGTACATAACAATGTAGGAGTAGACAATTCAATAATGCAGTACTATTTGTAGGAGTAGACAATTCAATGTCAGCTGAGTAGACAATTCAATGCAGTACTATTTGTAGGAGTAGACAATTCAATGTCAGCTGAGTAGACAATTCAATGCAGTACTATTTGTGACATTATTCAATAATAATAATAATAATAATAATAATAATAATAATAATAATAATAATAATAATAATAATAATAATAATAATAATGAAAATGATAATGAGATGATATTAATAATTCTAACGATAATGAAAACGATACATTCATAATAAAAATTTACGACACATACACATTCATAATTAAAGTACGATACAATTCAATTGCAAACTAAAACAATTAAAAACATGAACACTAACTAAACATATTTATTCTTAAATTGTAGCTTAAGTTTTTCATAAATCTCTCTCTCATCTGGATCAAGGGAAGACTTAGCCATTAATGCAGTCCAAATTTTGAACTTTCTATCTTCCTCTTTCGTTGATTCTCTTAAGGCATCACGCTCCTTTTGATACTCAAGCAAATCTTCTCCCAAACTAATCCTCCTCGTAAATTCTGAAGAGGATGGAGATGGAGAACTGGATATTGGGGCTTTTCTCCTACTCTTAACTTTCTTGACGCCGTCGGGACGTTTTGAGCTCGCACCTTCATCCGGACCCGGACCGTTTTGAGCTTCCGCCGCTCATTTGGGTGCCATCTCGCCCATTTGTCATAGTGTTTCATAACATTCCATGCATGCTCCAATGTAAATCGGGGACCATGGGCTGTTATCCACATCTCACGGGCTTCAGTCAAGACGTCTTCTTCATTGCAGCCGGACCCTTTCTTCCTTTTCGCCTCGGTATATATCCCGACCCATGCATTCACATCTCCGCTGATTTTTTTCCAACGACTAGTAAGAGCTTTGAAAGTCCTTGGGCGTAAAGTTGGATTGAGTCGTCGTGACTCTTCCACACTATCAAATACCGAACCCCCGGAAACCATCACCATTTTGGTCGGTTCCCTTCAACACATCTCCTCCGCACTCTAGATACGCCGAAATGAGTGCATGATCTTCATCCGCACTCCATTGAAACTTTGGTGTTGTGGCTTTTTTGAAGAAGGAGTGTTTGAATTTCTTGTGATTGGATTTCAACTACATCGTTTTGAGGTTGTTCATGTTGTTGTGAAATATGTTGGGATATAGGAAAAGATGGTTGAGCTTGTTGTTGGGATAGATGATTAGAACTTTGTGGAGATTGTTGTGTAGCTTGTTGAGAATTTTGGTAATTCGATTGGCTTTGGAAAAACATAAACATTCTTTGGAATTCGGATTTTGTAGCACACTTGGATCGATTTGGAAATTATTTTGGGAATTTTGTGGGTGGTTTGGATTATTTTGGGAGTAATTAGGATTATTTGAATCCATAATATTGGCTTAGTATAAGTAATATTAGGTAGGAGAGAATAATTAAAAAAAATAGGTTGGTAAGAAGTGTGGTAAAATATATGAAATTTGGGCTCAATTTATAGATAAAAATATTTTATAGCCGTTATTGTAATTTTTTTTTTTTAATTATAAACTGATTTTTTTTTTTAAACGTTACAAAATTTTTAACGTTAAAAATAGCCGTTGAACTACAAAGGCTACAGCAATTCATCAAAGAGGGAGGGAAGGAAACTTGTGGCGGACAATTACCTACCACGTGGCAGCTTCTAATTTGTCGCTCGGTGGTCCGACGCGTCGGATCCACCGACAAAGAAATTAAATGCTGTTGTTGCTTGTTTCGCGTGAAACGCGGTTCTTCACGCCATTCTTCAGCCATTTCACGCTAAACTCAGCGTTTCGATTTTAAAAAAAAAAATTTTGGGCCCAGCTTTATTCGCCACGCGGCGACTTCCCCCTCATCCCAAGCACGCCATCCGAGGTGCTGCTGGTCTGGAATTCTAGACCAACCAGCTCCAAGGACCAAGTGCCCCAATGGTTAAACTAACTAAAACTAGTTTTACTATTTGCTAGACCAATTAAAACTAGACCATTGTAGATGCTCTAAGGTTCGGATCACACCAAGTGAGAGACACTTGTAGGAGAATTCCTTTTAATTACCATTCTCCCTTCCTTCAAAGCGCTTGAGTTTCTGAGTCGGCCCTAGCCCAAAGGTTATTCATCTTACCAACAAAAAAAATGCGTTTGACTTTACAAGTACTCTTTCCAATTTATGTTACGCGATGTCATCTTATTATTAAAATGCTTAGAACATGACAACTTCTAAAAAAATAATAATAAAAACAAAAAAAATAATAATAATGATTAATAATAATAATTATTATTATTATCATTGTTGTTGTTGTTGTTGTTGTTATTATTATTAGTGCTCGTTTGGTTGACAGGAATTTATATACGTAGGCAATGAAAATTCTCATGATTTCCTCATTTGGGAAGTTGTTTGGTTGACAGAAAGTTGAGAAAATGGGTGCAATGGAAATTCCTTGGGAAATTGAAATTCCCACAAAATGTGGGAATTTAATTACTCACTCCCCCTTGGTCAATCAGAATTCCCACATGAATTGCAAATTCCTTGATGTCAAATTTAGGCCATTTCCCTAGGAATTACATAAGGGAAGTAATTTCCTAGGAAATGAAACTTACTACAGGCAGTGGCGGATTTACTGTTGGTCATTGTTGGTCACGTGACCAACTATTATTTCTGAAAAAAAAAAAAAAAATTCATTTGAAGCGTCATTCTCTCGCACGCGAAAAACCCTAAGTCTTCCCCTTTCTCTCTCTTTCTCCTTCGCCGCTTCACGAATCCCACGACCCAGAGCTTTCCTTCCTTCGAATCTTCAGATCCCACCATTCAAGTTTCTTTGCAACTGAAGACTCAGGCTCTCCTAGTCCCCAGATCTGACGAAGTCGAAGTTTTAGAACTTCTAATTTTCAGTTTCTCGCGCTGAATTATTTTACTTTCCCTCTTAGAATTTCAGTTTTCATGAACTGATTTTTCCTATTATGTCTAGATTTTTTTTCTGTTTTGATTTCACTCAAAATTTGTATCTTTTGATTATATTTTAGGCGCCGCCGCCGGAGAATTCGACGACGACGGCAACCAATACGACGTCTTCTTCTCCGACTGATGATTCGTGTAATAGTAAGAAGATTCGAAAGCCGTATACAATTACGAAGTCTCGAGAAAGTTGGACTGAACCTAAGCATAATAAATTTCTCGAAGCTCTACAGCTGTAAGTTGAATTTTTTTGCCTTTTTTAGTTCACTTTTTCTGCTATTTTTTTGGTAAGTTTCTCGAAGCTCCTTATACAATTAGAATTTTAGTAAGTTGTTTTGTTTAAATTTTGTCATTTAGGTTGGGTTTTGAGTTAAATGTTTGACTGACTAGATTTTTAGTTTGTTGCTTGAAATTCTATGAAGCTGAGATTGTTAATTGGGGATATTAAAATTTTAGTTATTAATCAGAATATCTGAGAGGGCATCTAGGATATGCTTTGATTTGGGGTGGTCATATTGTTGTATTATCTGGTCAATTAGCCGTCTTAAATGGGAAAATGTCGAAACCGTGTGTCCTTAGACTCTGACAATACTTTCTACGCATTCTCTTGTTTTTTCCAGGAAATAATTCCATGACATCGCTAGCAATCCAATCATATAATGCAATTGAGCTACAAGCCTTTATAATTCAGTGGCTAATTGGTGAATGATGACTATGACGTTATGAACATTGGATTAGCTTTGAAGGTTTGATTGATTGTGTTAAGGTAATGCACTAAAACCCTTGTTTTAGGATTTTTAGAATTGGACCTATCATGTGAAGTTTTCGGAGAGGCCATGAATGAGCCTTTGGTTTTATGTGTTTTATGTGCTGGTGGAATTAGTTGGAGATGGATAGGATTCCCTCTAATGTAAAATTATTTGGTATATATGCATAATGCGTTGATATGAGATTAAATTTGCATCGTTTAAGTGAATTTGATTGATATGGTCAACAAATTGAATTGTTGTATCTAATTAAAAATTATAATTTAAATTTTAGAATGAAAAGAAAGAAAAGACAACCGAATATCTCAAGTTTTTTTACTAAATCGGTATCAAAACATGAAAACTCGCCGAGAACAATTGTAACAATTTTTAGGTACTATTTTATTATAATATGAACTATTATTAGTCATGAAATGATTTTATTTGAAGTATTTTTAAATTCATGGATTATCCTATATGGGTACGCGCATCCGAACCCGTGCCCGTACCCGTACTTGTACCCATATCTGTCTCTGTGCAACCTAGTCGGCAGTGACCAACTATTCATAAATTCCTGGATCCGCCACTGACTACAGGAATTAAATTCCATGTATACCAAACGAGCGCTTATTATTGTTATGTAAGAGAGAAATATTGATTAACTTCGATAGAATAATACTACTACTAATCTACTATGTGTATATTCAAGTAATCCTTACACCATTGGAGGTAGATTTATGCAGCATATACAATTATTATTGTTAGATGCTAAACTGAATATTCAGATCAATATCATGGAAATTAAGCCTTTTAATACTATAACGCTCTAGCTAATAGATTCCATTGCATGAGAAGCGCCCAAATTAAAAGGAACCAAAAAAATTATCCTACTTTTAATGGTATACCAATACCACTTGTGTACCACACACTTTTTTCTAATGGTGGTTATTACTACTATGACTCACCACTTTATAATAAAATTTTAAAAACAAATTGTTGATCAAGCTATAGAATTTAATGGCGCATAAATGATACACAAACTATAGGACAGAAAATTTGACATGATTTTAGTCTTTCCTATACATATATAGGAAACAAAATTAAAGGTACAAAACAGAAAGGTAAAGCTACGCGAAAGTAAGAGGAAAAAACAGAAGAAAGTAGTGTACCAATCAGTACAACAATAACCATAACATACCAAACAAAAAGAGATTAAAAACTCAAAACTTATGCGCTAAGGAAAAATATCGCGCATGTTTATTCAATAGTACTTTTATTATTTTATGCAATAACTTACAAAATTATATTGCAACTCTCTTCAAAAAAAAAAAAAAAAAATTTACCCTACACAATTGTACCCTAGCTACCTTAATTCTACAAAAGCATGGCTTCCATCTATCTTTTATTTCGCTATATAAACAACAATATTCAAATTATGTATTGGAGTACTACTAAAATGTAACCCAAAACAAATTTTTAACACTTGATTAACTTCATTTTTCCCTTAGAAAAACAAAAGTCTTAGATATATCCTAGTATTTTTGCTTCTTAAGCTGAGAATAGAACTTGTTGATAAAAGCTTCAGCAGCTTGATCCACATGCTTATCATCATCCCCATTTTGCACCGGATACGGCGAGTCCGTGATCCTAAGCTGTCGAACAGCGGGGCTTCGGCCAAACCCTAGCCCTGGCAAGAGCGGCGAGGCGACGAGAACAGCAGCAGCAGCCTCTTCATTACTCAGCATTATATCTACCATGTTGCTGACTTCCTCTAGGTTAACATTATCAATGTTTTCCAAATTAGGGTAAGGAGAGGGAATATATAAGGGGCTTTTTTCTTGTTGGCGGTTGTTTTTCCTTTTGTTCGTGAAGTATCGACGGTATAAAGGGGTCTCACTACAGCTAAACTCGTACTCCTCCTGAGGGGAGTCGTCATGAGGGTGGTTGGAGGGCCTGTCTTCGCCTCCTCGAGAGGCGGAGGATTGATGGTTGTAGTGGTGGAACATTAGGTTTCTTAGGGCTTTTCCTGCGATTTTACTGCGCTTCATCATCATGTTGAGATCCATGATCATTTTTCTCTTGCATATGTTTTTTCTTATCATGAAAAAAGCCACTCTTACTATGTTCCATAGCTTCCTTGATATTTTTGATATATTTGGCTCCATATTGAATTCTTTTATGATTTAAGAGAGATGAGGGTTTTTTTTTGGTTTGTTTTTTGTGGATTTTTGTATGAAGAAGAAGAGAGTTTGTTTTGTTGGAATTGAAAGAGAATTGAGAAAACAAGGCTTTGTTATGAGAATGAGAAGGAGAAGGAAAGAGGTTGGGGTTATATATAGGAAGAAAAAGTTGATGAAGAAAAATTAGAGAAAAAGAGTTGGTAATTAAATATAGAAACTTAACAAAGTTTTGGCGACTTTGCTTTTGGAAAGTGGAGTGCAAGAAGTTTCAATCACAACTACAAAAAAAAGCCTAGCTTTTCTTAACCCTTACTACTAGTACTACTTTTTTCACCTTTTGTTGAATAACGACGAGTCGATCGACGGTTTCTCGGTTTCTTTCACGGAATGATTGGTGTTCTATAATGTAAATATAAAAGGTTAGAATAAAATGTAATACAAGTAGTTACAATTTACAAATTGTGAGTTAAAATGGTTGAGTTCGTAATATGTACAGAAGCGTGTGGTTCATCCAAAATATGTTTAGATGTTTCGAATTTGGTAATTACTTCCTCTGTTTTTTATTCTCCCTTCATTTTTCTTTATATATTCTACTTTTTAAATAGATTTATTAAGCTAATAGGTAATTTTATCTCTATGGATGCGGGATACTAGAAAAGTGGTTATTTTCTCTTATTTTTAGTTGTACAAGAATTATATTAGGTTGTGTTTTTTTTTTAATGTGGTACGACTGTATCGCATTAACAGAATTGAGGTTTTAATTTAATTTTACAATAAAATGGCTTTAAAGTTTATATTGACATCACTAGATTTTCTTAATTTATGTTAACTCTATAAAATTAATTAGTAGTATTATATTCTAACGACGTATACTGTCAATAATGAACCCAAAATTACAATCTTTAAAACTACTTTAGGTTTTAGTTGTATTATAGTTTCATGAAGAAATGCATCCATCTCAAATTATTATTTAAAAGAAACTTATAAGTTTAAGATCGAAAATATATATAAATAATATTTACGAGTCTAATTATATATTTTGTTTTTCAATTTTCATGACATGACTAATAACATGCATCTCGTGCATTTAAAAACTAGCTATTATGAATATTGCAGGAAGCTATTATTTCCTTTTTTTTTTTTGACATCGAGAAAATAGACTTCCCTTCAAGATTCACATTCTCATGAGCACATAAAAAAGACTTCCTTGACCTCGATCATGCTAATAGGTTATACTCTTGGCCACATCACTCTAACCCATCAATATATTAATACTTTCCTTTATACGGGTAGGTAGTAAATTTTCTAATGTTATTTCTTTGAATCGATTAGCATATAGTATCGAGATAAAAGTTTCCTAAGTATTGTTTACTTTCCTTCTTAAAATAAAAGGAAACTAGTAGAAGTATATTTCCTCCATCCTTTAATTCTCATTTTTCACGGAAATTAAGGAAAATGAAAACAGTATGATTTCCAGAAAACATATTTAAGGAAGTGTTTTTGTACTTTTGTCTTGGAACTAGTTCTCTATTTTCTTTTCCCTTAAAGAAAAAAATAATAATAATAAATATTCCTTAGAATGCTGCAAAACAATAAATGGGGAACATTTTTTGAAAGAAAGGTAGGGGTGTTTTGAAAAGTTTATGTAGAAATTAAGGATAATTTAATCCAAACAAATTGATGAAAAAGAATATAGGCACAACATTTTGGAACACCCAAAAAGAAATGCGAGCACTATATTATGGGATGGAGGCCGGAGGAGTATGTTTTTTGGCAAAATTAGCCTCAACACCCTGAACTATAGCGCGGGTGCACCACCCCAGCTACGACTTATAGCCAGAACACCCCAAAGTACGGACCAAGGTGCAGTCCATACCATAAATGAGGTCGTAATCGGAATTCTCACCGCTATAAGTCGAGTGCTAGATATTAGGCAGCCATAGAAGGGTTTCCTTGATTGTGGTTGAACTTCCAAGTAGTTTGGACTACTGCAGATAGGGGTGTTCATGGGTGGTTAACCGTCCCGAAACAAAATTTCGGTTCGGTAACCGAAAGTTTCGGTTCGCTCTTTTTTGCGAACCGTAACTGTAACCGTTTAGATCGGTTACCGCCTAAGCGGTTAACCGGTTTTTCGGTTAACCATTAACAACTATACAAGTTATACTATTATATTTTACTTAATGTAAATATATATTTTTAATTTTTTTTGTGCATATACTTTAATATTATATATACTCTAATATAAAATGTATTATAAAATGGATAATAAATCCTTTGAGAACATAATAACACTGAGAATTTACGCCATTTCCTAATTATAGTGTTTAAATTAGTACAAGTATTTTCGAATAATCACATACTTCCTCTAATTGTTACTCCATTTTGCTCTATAAAGTGGATAATAAACCCATTAATGTAGTTGTTGGAAAATGTCTTACAATAATTAAATAGCGGAAAAAAACATTTCGGTTTTTCGGCTAACCGTTCACTCAAAAATCATAACCGTAACCGTACCGTTTAACCTTTAAATTTACCGGTTCGATAACCGTACCATTAAAACTTTTTTTTATCGGTATGGTTACCACCCATTTGGACCGGTTTTTCGGTTTCGCCTTTTTATGAACACCCCTAGCTGCGATGTCGACTGTAAACCCTATTATTACCTAAACTGGAATTTGATTTTTTCTCGAAACTTAAAGATGAAGCTGAGCTCATTGTTGTTATGCGGATTTCACTCTTTCAGAATTTAGGGTTCATTTGGGAAGAAAGAGGGAATTTGCGGAAGAAAGTCTTTTTGTTCAGTTGAGGAAGGAGAAAATGAAGGCACACGCTTTTTTTTGTTTAAGTTAAAAAATCAGGGTTGAAAAAGAAGAAAATAAGAAAGGGGAGAGAATCCGGTGAGAATTCTGGCACCGACCTCATTTATGGTACGGACTGCACCCAGGTCCGTACTTTGGGGTGTTCTAGCTATAACCCGTAGTTGGGGCTATTTGGTGCACCCGCGCTATAGTTCAGGGTGTTGAGGCCAATTTAATTTGCCATGTTTTTTTTTTTTTTTTTTTTTTTTTTTGCCAAAAACCATATATTTCTTGCATTGATCACTACCAAGACCATAATAATTGTTTAATAGATGTATCTCATACTTCATTTGTTTGTTTATTTTTTACTTGTAATATTATTGGAGTACTATAGCACAAAAATCTAGGAGATAAGATAGAGAGGTAATAAAAAGAACCCTATGTGTTTGGAGAAAGAAAGAAAACATATTGCGAAAAATGTCAATGTTCAAAGTACTTTACAACTTCCTAAAAAGAAAATATTACAAGCCAAAAAACGGATGAAGTATGTTATTCATAATAAATGAACTTTTCAGTTCCATAAGCACCTAATATTATTTCACACAATATATAAAGGGATGGATAGGGATGGATAATGGATTGTACAAAGCTATCTGTTTCTTTTTTTTTTCCTGAGAAAAAAAGGATGGAGTATTTTTAGAACTGTATCAAGGCCAGGTATTATCATCTGGATCTCATGTACAAACTTTTATGCCTCGTGGTGCACTGGTGTACTTAATCCTTAAGCATATTATCCAACAATAACCAACAAAGTAGAGAATTTTTGAGGCAGAGAATTGGACAAGTGGCTAGAGTTAAAGAAAAACTTGTTGTATATCCACGAATCCTAAGAAGGTAATGATGAGATATAATAAAATGCTCTTGCTTTTATAATTAATTAATGGATATATCTTATATGGATGACAATGTTATAATGAACTTCAATCATAATTGCAATCTACCTAAACTTGTAAGAGGAGGAAATCTATAAGGCCAAAATGTGGTCTATCTTTGGTACTTCAATTATTAGGGTTCCCCACTTACATTGGATAAAATATTATAGTGGACCATTGGATTAAAATGATGTGTGTGGTATTGATCGAGTAGAGAGATAAAAGGCTCGACTTTGCTTTGCTGCTATTGATGTGCCAAAAGCTCTATTAAAAACAGAAATATGAATAGTATATTTGCTTTAATTTGTTTGGAATTAGTGTTAGAATTGCCACTTAATTAGTGTTAGAAATGGGCTAGTGGTTTTAGTTGAGCATCTTTCCGTTATCAATATATGTCTATCCACACTCACATATTAATAGAAGTCATATCAAGTAAGTGTTGGCAGGTGGTGATGGGGGCCGGCACAGTAGAGACGGGCCGTGTTCGAATCCCCGCAACACCCTAGGAGAGGAATGAAACCTAACCACCTTGGCGCCCGATCCGAATGTGGCGAAGGGTGAACCGGGTGCAAACACTAAAAAAAAAAAACATATTAATAGAAGTCATAAAACTAGTTTATTCTCAACTTGCAGTCTCCATGGTTAAAGGAAATTTTACTCGATCTTTTCAATCCTTATACAGTTTCAAAAAAACTTTGTCATTAAAAAAAGTACAAATTTTGATCCTCACAACCTCAAAAATAAAATTATCAACAACTTATTAATCACTACTTTTGTGTAAATGTATAGTTATTCTCTTTGATAAATATAATGATAAGTGAAATTAGGAAATAAATTGTGATGCATAAATGTATAGTTATTTTATGCATAAGTAAAAATTAGGATCGAATCTCGTTTACGCAATTTTCCTGTGTGGCTTTTTGTAAATGAAAAACAAAAATTGGAATTGTTAGCTAAGTTATGTAGAATTTTGATAGTTGTAAGCTTGTAACGATATTATAACTTACATAGTTACATGCTTGTTAATATTTCTAATAATTTATTCATAAAATTATCAAAATTTTATATTTTGGAAAAGCAAGCAACGATAAGAAACTCCTTCACATGAAGGAATAACTCTCAAAATCTACTGTAAAGAGACATAGAGCTTTTTTTAGTTTTTCCTAACATAGTTTGTTGGTAGCACACAGCAAAGAAAATATAGAAATTTGGGTAGTGAGGCTAGTGACTGGTGGTCCATGCCTTCATGGCCGTCGAAAAAGTGTGGGCTCTTTTATTTTTGAATGACCCTTTTCTTTTCATCCTTGTGGTCCGTATCGGAGAAATGCGTAGCACGATTTACCTCCTAATTACCACGAAGAAATCCTAATATTTTTATCGTTATTATATAATAACTATATGAAATTTTACACACAAAATAATTCCATCTAATGGGTGTACATTAATTTATTATACAACAAAGATGACGCTTTACCCTAAATAGATCACTTATAGTCTTATATAAAAGTGACCCCTTTAGGATAAAAAAATATATGTCACATGGGCGTAACTTTTTGTTCAAATGGGTCATTTTTAGGTTTATTTATAATGAAGTGATCCATATAAGGTCAAAAATTATCTTTTGTTTGAAAGTGACTTTCTTAACTTAAAAATGACTCAAATTAAACCCGAAAGGATAAATGGCACAAGTTGCTTATAAGTGAGGAACATCATATATTATTTTGTTTTCCACTTTTTGTATTACGTACTTTTGATGGATAAGAATTGAGTTTAATCACACAATAATGGAAACTTGATAACTATTTTGGGACTACCTAAAAAAGGATATTTTAATTTGACAATTAAAATGAGATCGAGGGAGTACAACTAAAACCTGACTCAAATTAAACCCGAAAGGATAAATGGCACAAGTTGTGGTGGCCCACAAATAACCTGACACAAACCCAAACCGACACATCATACACATCGACTGAAGTTGACCCGACTATATTAACCTGACTTGAGAACGCCGGACTGAAATTGGGCCGCACACCTAGATTAGAAGGTATATTATACAATAATAGTAAAACAATATATAGTCTTGATATATGAATACCCTAAAATAAACATTATCATTATTTTTGTTGGATTTGTATGTGATTTATATTTTCCCTTTAAAATATTTGTAAAATTTTCATGATTTTATTAACATACATAAAGAAATTAAATACTCAAAGTTTTACGGGAAAAAATGCAGACAATTATTTTTTAAGAAAGGGGTTACATTGTTGAGCTATTCATATACATGTGCATGTATATATTTACATAATCTATACAAATATATTAAAAGGCGTTCCTACCAAAGGAATGGTACCACGTGTCACTCTTCTCAAGCTTCTAATAACATGTTTATGATCTCATTAAAAAATATTAACAATGTGTAGCTACTAGGAATCGAACACATGATGTTTGAAATGAAATGTGAGAGTTTAACCAGCAATCCACTACAATTTCAATGTTTAATGTTTCAAAGGAAAACATAATAAAGTCTTGCAATTATATGTTACTATAAAAACATAAACAAGCTTTTTGATCTCTAATACTTTTATTAAAGTAAGAACATTCTTGTGCCTCAATTCAGTTGACATTGTTATTCTTATCCCCAACTCCTTGGAAGTATTTTCTTAAACAACTTATCATGCCATAATGTCCATTTTCCAATTTCGCACCGGAAAGAAAATTACGAAAAAGCTAATGAAATCAATTTTGAAACTTATGACTAATAATATACTCCCTCCGGCCTTTATTAGTTTAATTTACCCATATTCCTTTTCGGGATGTCCCTTATTAGTTTATGATGAGTGATATTTATATCACTCTAAACCCCTTATTTATCCTTATATTTAACCTTTCTTTTCTATTTTACCCCTTTTATATGTTTGTTTTGCTTGAATTGCACCTTTTTGTTTTACTAGTTCTTTTTAGATTTGTGTCATTGTTTCACTTTTCGAGTTACTTTTTACATTTTTTTGGTTCTTTGTAGGTCCAATTAAAATATACTTTTGATTTCACCTATAAAAGCCAAAGGAATGCACAAATGAGGAGTAAAGCATGAATAATGAAGGGACGAAGGCAAATGGGAGTTGAAGAAGTAAAGTTCACAACATGGTCCACTTCAAACGACCATATCATACAGACCACAAATCATCTTGCATTGATTCAAATTGGAGATTAAAATTTGGATCGTTATCTTTCAAACGATAGGTCACATGCTTGATTTGGATTAAAAACGAGAAAGTTATGGCCATTTGAAGTTGAGTTGTTTGCCCTGTTTTCTTAGGAGCGCCCGCTCCCTTTTCAAAGGAGCGCCCGCACCGTTTTATTTGAAGCGCCCGCTCCCTGGTCGCTCCAACTTTCTGCCAATACCAGTTTCCTTAGGAGCTCCCGCTCCTTTCAAATTTTCCGGACAGCTCTGTTATTTTCGCGACTCATTAATGATGTAAGAGTTATACATATAAATAGGACTCATCCCTAATTTATGAGGGGAGACCCTAGTTGAGGGGAGGTTAGGCTCCATTAGTCTTAGATTAGGATTTTAAGTGAGAGAAAGTCTCAAAACCTAGAGTGAGAAAGTGAGAAAATCAAAGAAAAAGGGAAGATTTTGGATAATCATCTAGTGACAAGAAGATTTGAAGTTTTCTTTTCATCTATCAATGAGAATTTCTTACTCTCTTTCCTCTTTTGTTTCTTATTTTAATTGTTTTTATTAAATTAATTGTTCATGCTTAGTTTAATTATATGTGGTTTATGTTTATTGTTAGATTAATGATTATTATCATGTTATTAGTGCTTAATTTCTCTAAAGTCCTCATTTTTGTATTCATGGAGTAGTTTGTTGGTTAGAGTTTGGGTGAAAACCCAACCATGATTGAATTGGGCATTTGAGATTGGATTTGGATATTTGCGTGATTAAATTATTGTTTGTCTAGCTTTTCTAATCTATATTGCATTCTCTTTGATCACTTGAATGTTGTATTGGATTGGAGTAGATTGATTTAGGTTGGCATGAGAGTGCGACCTATTGATTTCTATTATTGACTTGGGTTTATTTGAACCTCGGGATATGTTAGTAATGGATGAGAGTCCTTATTTGATGTCTTTGAGAATTTCTTCGCCTATGAGAGTAGGATGAAAGTTTTATGTTGGGTCAATAGCTAATTCAAGTAGTGTTCATGCATTATATCTACTTTTGATATTCTTATGCCTATTTCATGATTAGTTGGTGTTTAATCCCATCTCCTAATTTTAGTTATCTTTGATATTTAGTTATTTTCGTAGTTCTTAGTTGGTTATTGATAATTTCCGACTTGATTTTGGCCTAGCTTATTGTTTGGTTAACACATGTTGATGTTCCTTAGTCCTTGTGGAAGAATGACCCTTGCTTGCCACTTTACCTAGGTTAGTGGACTAGTTAGGTAGTTTGACCTTAGGTGTTTTGTCCAACGACCAAAATATCCTTCGTCAGTTTACCCATTTCATGTTTCTATATTTGGAACGTGACCACTAACTTTCCACGACACATACATCCAACTTTAATATAAATTAATATTTTCTCTTTCTTTCTATGTCCCACAACATCATTTCTCCTAAAACTCTGTGCAAAAGAAACAAATAAACTAATAAAGACCGGAGGGAGAATTTGATAATTGTAACTGACCGGGGCATCACCGGGCCAAAAATAATAGTTCTATATTCAAACTTGAACCTATAGATAGAACCCTTTTTTAATGACATTTTCTAAACTAAAAGATCATTAAGCTTAACTCCAAATAAGGGGAGCAAATAATAATTTGGCCAACAAGATTATAGGCCTATAGGTTTATTAAAGAATAGAACTTTTTGTTGAAAAGGACCTATTAAAATAACTATTTTGTTGGGAAAGACCTAATAAAAAAGTTTTTGTTGAAAAATACCTATTATAATACATCCTTTTGTTATTTAAAACCACCTCAATGTTTTCCGGTCAAAAAGTCAATTTTTCGATATTGACTTTCTTCCCCTTCCTTTCTCATTAAATCAGACCAACCTATTTTTTTTTTTCTACCTTAATCCTTTAAAATGGGAAGCAAGAGGAAAAGGTATTGGTAGGGTTAAGGGATTAGGACAAGATAAAAATAGGTTGGTCCCACTTAATGAGAAATTAAAGGGAGGGGAAGAAAAGTCAATGTCAAAACATTGACCTTCTGGCCAGAAAACATTAAGGTGGTCTTATGTAACAAAAGAAAGTATTATAATAGGTCTTTTCAAACAAAAATGTTTTTATTAGGTCTTTTCCAATAATATATATAGCTATTTAATTTTAATAGGTTTCCAAAGAAAAAGTTCTAAAGAATAATATCTGCCAACTAAAGGAAAATCCGCAAAAAAAAAAAGAAGAGGGGAAATCAAAAGGAATAATATTGCTCGTGTACATTTTGATGGTAATTTATTTAAATTTAAGTTCCTTACAATACAAACTAAAAATATTTTTTTTCTCCCTCTACAATCTCCACTCAATGAGAGAAAAAGAAGAAAAATTGAAAAATATAAATAATATATCCTACAATTGCACATACCTCCTACAAAAAAGGGCATGTTTTTCTTGAATCATATCAACAACATACATATACTCAAATTTAGTGCAATTCAAACTATTTTATTAAGCACTAATTTTGCAACTTAAGCTGAGAATAGAAATTCTTGATGAAATCCTCAGCAGCCTGATCAACATGCTTATTATCCTGATCCATATTCTTCACCAAATATGGAGAGTCCATAATCCTTAGCTGCCGGACAGCCGGGCTCCGCCCATAACCTAGACCCGGCAAAGCCGGCGAGGCGGCCGAAACACCACCAGTACCTTCATCATTACGTAACATCATATCCAACATGTTGCTCAATTCCTCAATATTAACATTATTCTCACCATCTTCTAAAGGATAGGGTGAGGGCAAGTAATATAGGTTTTCATTTAGGTGGTGTTGGTTTTTTCTTTTGTTGAAATAGTGGCGGTATAAAGGGGTGTTACTACAACTAAACTCGTACTCTCGAGCGTTGTCGTGGTGGTGGTTGGCCGGCGTATCACCTACGGCGCCGCCGCCTCGGGAAGCAAAGAAGTGGTGGTTGTTATAGTTGTGAAACATTAGGTTACCTAGGGCTTTTCTAGCAGTTTTGCCGTGTTTCATCATGGTGTTGAGGTCTACAAGTAATTTTTTCTTGCATAAACCTTTCCTTATCATGAACAAAGCCACCTTTACTATTTTCCATATCTTCTTAGATATGATTGCTGTATTTTGCTCCATGCTTAATTTAATTAGTTGAGCTTTGAGTAGTTTTCAAGAATGAAATTTTTTTTTTTCTTATTATTTCTTTGGGTGTGTTTTTGGACTTTGGAGAAATTTTTTGCAGGAGAGGAGAAAATAGAGAATATAAGGCTTTTGTGCATGAGAAGGGTAAAGAAAATTGGTGGGGTTATATATAGGAGGAAAAAGCTATAAGTTCTCTTTTAAAAAAGATGAAGTTGGAAATTTAATAAGGAACATATGCTTGGGTGGGTGGGTAGAAGTTTCTTTTATCATAAAATAATTCATAACACTAATACTACTTTTCTCTTCCTTTGTTGAATAAAGGGAGGATTACTATTAGTTGTTTCACTGAATGATTTGTCTTCTATTTGTAGAGTGTGATTCATATGAGGCATGTGTTAGAGCTGTAAGGATTATCAGTGGTTTCAAAAAATAATCATGGAGATGTTACATACTTAAATCATCACAACATTGGTACTCAAGCTAGTGAAACTTAATTACTAGCTTTCCAGAAAGTTACAATATTACAGATAGGAAAGGCTCATATAGTCATATATATACATTGGAATGATTGGTGTTCAGATATAAGTTTGTAACTTAATTTTTAGGGAAATGATATATGCAGTTATTAAGGCTGCATATAAGAAGCTAAAAATAAAATTGTTAATCAATGAATAAGCATTAATTATATTAATTGATGCGTGATTATATCATAAATTCATAAATTAATATTATTCTATGAAATGTATTTAATGCTTATTTACGACCTATTTAATAATGATGCTTTTTTTTTTAGAAAAAAAATTCCTCTAAAAACCTACATACAGAGACCACCATATATGTGATCGGTGATCCAAGTTGCACCATATAACTATTGCCTAAAAGAACATTCTATCCAAATATACACTTACAATCCTTTTTTTTTTTTGACGAGTACGAATATTAATTTTTAATATATATCCTTGTGAAGTGCTTGATTATTGAGTATTTTTTTCCCCATCAAATTTCAGAAAAAAGTAAAGCCAATGTGTACTTTTTTTGTATATATAATATTAGACAAGTGGAAAGGCGAATAACAAAAATTTAAGAACGGATAGGCAAAGGATATTGATGCAAGCCAAACGGATATATATGGATAAAGATTCCTCAATTATTTATAAATACAGTAGTAGCTATAGTAACATTCATATTCAATTCATATACACAATCACATATGATTTTGGGACTGTACACGTAGTAGTAAATGGTCACACATTGTGGGACAACAGAGAAGCTAAAGCCGCACATAATTAAAGAGACAAAAATGTGGTCTATTTTAGGCTTTTAGCTTTAATAATTTCGACCCCGAATAACTCTTCAGTGAAAAGTCGTCAAAAATAATTATTTGAATTAGCAGTTAAGAAATAAACGGTATGAAGAAAAACGAAATGTACGTAATTCTAAGCTCTATATAAATGAAGTTAGAATTCCAAATATTAGGCATTAACTAAATATTTGTAATAAGAGCAATCAAGAAAAATAAATAAAAACGAGAAGACATAAACTCTTTAACATGGTTCTCGAACTATGTGTTACCTACGTTTACTAGCATCGGAGAGAGATCCCATGAGCTATTTTATAATATTGTATGGATGTCAAAATGCGAAGTTTGCCGTTTTCGAGAGTTAAAAGAATTTTATTTCTCGATAGTTAAAAGAAGAATTTGTATTTCTTAGATCCTGTTGCTACCGCTTTCCAAGAAGTGAGGGAGCCCTCGAAAGGCGCCCGAACATTTCTGAAGAAGCTAGTAACAAAAGAACTTCCTTTTTAGGTTAAAAGCGAGTAGTTCGTATATCTGGTGTGGAAGTAGGCCAACATTTCTATTGGTAAATAGGGGGTTTCTTATAACTTCTTGGGTTGTAATTGCTATCTTAGTAGGTTAAGCGGCTATAGCTGTTCGCTTTCAATATCCCACTAGTCAATAAAGGGGGTGAGTGCACCAATCCAGCGCCTTTGAATACTAATCGTCTAATCGACATATAATTATGTCAACATTTTAATAATTAACATTATTATATAATATCTCTAATGTTTATCTATAATTTTCAGCATATGTATAGCCACATCCTAGGTGGATCTTGTTTGATTAGAGAACTATAAAGATAATAAAACTATTAGAGTAGATAAGCTAAGAGATCTAAGATTTTACTTGTTTGCTCCTGGTTTTTGTGGTTGCTCGATGGTTTCGTGGCAAAAGTTAAAAGTGACCAACCAATAAAGCTAGCTAAGAAGGGACACCATAATTTGAGTGCTTTGTCTTGCAATTAGTGCTGTTTTGAGATTCTATGTTTTTTGGCCATTTTTCTCTTTTCTCTTTTCATAGTCGCCAATTAACTGATTGAGTCACTTCAAGTTCATAATAGAACTATAGAAGTGGGGTTTGTGGGGGTCTTATTGTAATTATTTGCCTTAATCCTTGAGGACAGGCTCTCTCATCAGAACAAATCAAAGCTCTAAGGAGAATCCTAATTTTATACCAGAGCTCAAGGCAATAATTCCAATCAGGTCCTATCTTTTTTAAAAAAAAAAAAAAAAAACTCATACTTCCTTCATTATGAAATAAGTGAAACACTTTTTTGACATAAAAGAGAGAAGTGCTCACTTATTTCAGAACGGATGAAGTATAATTTATAATAATTGATTGATTTGAAACTATTACAATACTTAGAGTGTCTTCTATAATTAGCCATATATGACTTAATTATAACCTGCTATATCAACATACTTACTTTCTCCTTATTCAGACCACATTTCTTTTTGTTACCTGTTTAATAGACATAGCTCCTTCGGAAGACACCATCCAAAATTGCAACAATATTGAAGAGATGAATTGTTGAGATTGTTTAAAAGGAGTAATTTTGGTTGATCGGCAATGATAATTAGTATTTTCCACCTAAAAAATTCTCTTTGTACTGTGCCACAAATAAAAGTCCTCATAAGTTTGGATACATAGATTAAGAATAATAAGTGGTAATGTATAAATAATAGGGAGTAACAAACAAGGTTAAAGTAAAATTTAAAAGGGAATTTGAACCTTAGCTTAATTAAAAAGAACCCCCTAATAGGTTCTAATTCCATGACAAACGCCTAAACTAAAAGATTGAATTAGGATCTTTCCCAAAGAAAGGGAGCAAATTACATTGGCCACCTATGTTCGATTCTTGCTTTATCCGCAATGTACTCAAAGGTACCCAAAGAGAACACATGATTACAAAGGTTTGAGAAAGAATAAGTAGCTAATACTAAAAGAAAATCCCCAAAGAAGAGTAAAGAATTGAAAGTAGTAAAGTACAGTACCAACTAGTACAGCCATAGCACCAACAAAAATATATACGATTAAATATTGACTCTCAAACCTTATGCGCTAAGGAAAAATATCGCGCGTGTACAATGGTGGTACTTTATATAAATTAAAGTCATACTTCCATACTAGCTAGTTGATGAGTGATATTTATATCACTCTAAACCCCTTATTTATCCCTATATCTAACCTTTCTTTTCTATTTTACCCATTTTATATGTTGGTTTTGCTTAAATTGCACCTTTTTGTTTTACTAGTTCTTTTTAGATTTGTATCTTTATTTTACTTTTCGAGTTACTTTTTACATTTGTTTTCTTGGTTCTTTGTAGGTCCTATTAAAATGTACTTTTGATTTCACCTATAAAAGCCAAAGGAATGCACAAATGAGGAGTAAAACATGAATAATGAACAGACGAAGGCAAATGGGAGTTGAAGAAGCAAAGTTCACAACACGGTCCACTTCGAACGACCATATCTTACAGACCACAAATCATCTTGCATTGATTAAAATTGGAGATTAAAATTTGGCTCGTTATCTTTCCAACGATAGGTCACATGCTTGATTTGGATGAAAAACGAGAAAGTTATGGCCATTTGAAGTTGAATTGTTTGCCCAGTTTTATTAGGAGCGTCCGCTCCCTTTTCAAAGGAGCGCCCGCTCCTTGTTATTTGGAGCTCCCGCTCCCTGGTCGCTCCATGGTCGCTCCAACTTTCTGCCAATACCAGTTTCCTTATGAGCGCCCGCCCCTATTTATAAAGGAGCGCCCGCTCCTTTCAAATTTTCCGGACAACTCTGTTATTTTCGCGACTCATTAATGATGTAAGAGTTGTACATATAAATAGGACTCATCCCTAATTTATGAGGGCAGACCCTAGTTGAGGGAGGATTAGGCTCCATTAGTCTTAGAATAGGATTTTAAGTCAGAGAAAGTCTCAAAACCCAGAGAGAGAAAGTGAGAAAATCAATGAAAAATGGAAGATTTTGGATAATCATCTAGTGACAAGAAGATTTGAAGTTTTCTTTTCATCTATCAATAAGAATTTCTTACTCTCTTTCCTCTTTTGTTTCTTATTTTAATTGTTTCCATTAGATTAATTGTTCATGCTTAGTTTATATGTGGTTTATTTTGTTTAGTTGATTGTTAGATTAATGATTATTATCATGTTATTAGTGCTTAATTTCTCTAAAGTCCTCATTTTTGTATTTATGGAGTAGTTTGTTGGTTAGGGTTTGGGTGAAAACCCAACAATAATTGAATTGGGCATTTGAGATTGGATTTAGAGATTTGCGTGATTAAATTATTGCTTGTTTAGCTCTTCTAATCTATGTTGCATTCTCTTTGATCACTTGAATGTCGTATTAGATTGGAGTTGATTGATTTAGGTTGGCATGAGAGTGTAACCTATTGATTTCTATTATTGACTTGGGTTACTTTGAACCTCGCGATATGTTAGTAATGTATGAGAGTCCCTATTTGATGTCTTTGAGGATTTCTCCACCTATGAGAGTAGGATGGGAGTTGTCTGTTGGGTCAATAGCTAATTCAAGTAGTGTTCATGCATTATCTCTATGTTTGATATTCTTATGCCTATTTCATGATTAGTTGGTGTTTAGTCCCATCTCCTAACTTTAGTTATCTTTGATATTTAGCTTTTTCGTAGTTCTTAGTTGGTTATTGACAATTTCCGACTTGATTTCGGCCTAACTTATTGTTTGGTTAACACATGTTGATGGTCCTTAGTCCTTGTGGAAAAATGACCTTTGCTTGCCACTTTACCTAGGTTAGTGGACTAGTTAGGTAGTTTGACCTTAGGTGTTTTGTCCAAGGACCAAAATATCCTTCGTAACTAGTTCCCTCGTTTTGTTGTTGCAACGTGTTGACTTTTATATTTGTCAAAGTTCAAATTTGACTATTAATATATTTAAGTACTTAATTCGTAAAAATAAAAAAAGTTGATATAATGAGAATATACTTCTTGACAAATGACAACAATACATTATATTTTTATTTTTATATATGTTAGTTTGGAATTACCAAGTAGTACTTGGCCTAGTGGTAAGGAGAGCACCCTTCCAACCTCAAGGTTGGGGGTTCAATCTCCACTAGAGGCATTTTTAGGGTAGGGATTCCCTTTACCCTTCCCCCTTACTCTTAAGTGTCTGGCCCATTAAAACCCGAGCAGGGTCCGGGCCACTTCTTCATACCAAAAAAAAAAAAAAAATGTTAGTCTGGAATTATTGCTCAAGAGTACCATTAGAATTATGCAATAATCAAAATGTTGCGGCTAAGAAGGAGGTAGTACATTTTAAACTATTCCCTTTTTTTTTTTTGTCTCTACATTCTACTTTTCTATAAGATTTTGGAAGATGTATGAGGATCATAACTTTATTAGTAGATGGCAATAGAAGGGAAAAACATAAATAAACAGATGGGTAAACGACAAAAGAAAAAGTAGGTTGCTACACATCGTTCAAAATTTACCTTATTTCACCCTAAATTCATATTGAAATTTACTTTTAGATTTTTATGCTTATAAACGTTCATCTACATTTTATTTTTCACCTCGCTCTACATTCCTCTAAAATTTATCTTTCACCTCTCACATTTACCACTCTTCTCTCTCACATGGTTATGTAATTTTCGGAATTTAATTTTCATATAATATTGGATATCTATATAATTTTTGAAATTTGATTTTTCTTAATTACATATATTATTTATAATACTTCAACATATATTTTTTTTTTTGGTAAGTAAGTAAATTTTATAGCTCAGAAACAATCATACAACCAATAGCTACAGAGAGTAAAAAACACCATCACAAAACCACACGACAACACCACCAGAACACCAGACACAAACTACCTCCCAACACCAGACTACAGACTATACAGCCATTGAACATCTTTATCTATCATATGCCTAGGCAACCTAGCCTTAATTCTATGCTTTACAGTGTATTTGATATTTTGAACAACCACATCAATAGTATGTACATTATGATTCCACAGAGCATTATTTCTTTCATGCCAAACAGTATAAACAGTTGCCAGAATGCTAGCAACCACCACTTGCTTCCTGAATTTGCTTTCTCTATACCTTCTTTGAATCCAACCCATAAGTTGGAAAATATTGCTTGTAACGGGTTTGATCCCAAGCCAATTTTTGACTCTAAGCAAGCATTGTTTACTGTAATGACAGCCAAAAAATAGGTGAGAGTGATCCTCCACCTCAGTATCACAAAGTAAGCACATTTGACTTTCACAAATTCCCATTGCAGCAAGCTTACTTCTGGTCTGCAGCCTTTGCTTCATCACAAGCCACCCAACAAAACTATGTTTAGGGGGACTATGAGCATCCCAAATGTATCTACTCCAATCCACCTTATCACCAAGATGCAAAAATTTTTTATACGTTTCAGCAGTACTATATCTTATTTTATCAAACCAATCACTTCCACAGGTAGACAAGATCACTTGCTTAACCCTGCAAATAGACTTGACCACCCAACTGGCATTCTGAGAAGCAGCATAAGAGTTCCAGTTTTGATCCTTAATATATCTATCATGGATCCATTTCACCCATAAGTTGTCAGCCTTCCTAGCAATATCCCACACAAGCTTGCCCACAATAGCCATATTCCAGTGAGCAATAGCTCTAAAACCTAAACCTCCATGACTCTTAGGCTTGCAGGTATCATCCCAACTAACATACCCAGGTTTAGGACTATTACAAGTACCTGTCCATAAAAAAGCTCTACAGATGGAATTAATTTGTTTCAACACCACTTTAGGGAGAAGAAAGATTTGAGACCAGTAGACACTGATACTCATTAAGACTGAGCTCACTAATTGTCTTCTGCCAGCATAGGATATATTCCTTGAGCTCCATATTCTTATCTTTATAACCATTTTTTCCACCAATTTTTCACAATCAGTAGCAGACAGTCTCTTAGTGCTGATTGGAACACCTAAATACCTAAAAGGTAATGTTCCATGTTTAAACCCAGAGCTATCCTTGATCCTCACATTCTCCTGATCAGACATACCACAAGTATAAAAATCAGACTTGATGGGATTAGCCTTCAAACCTGAGGTGGCAGCAAACAAATTTATCCCTTGAAGTAGCATGTAAATAGACTTGAAATCCCCCTTGCAGAAGAGAATGACATCATCTGCAAAACACAAGTGGTTGAGGCCAAGAGACTTGCATCTAGGTTGAAATGAGAAATCAGGTTGCCTACCAACATATGTCATGATCCTAGAAAAATACTCCATGCACAGAACAAACAGCAGAGGTGACATTGGGTCACCCTGCCTTATCCCTCTTTGTGATCTAAAGAAGCCAGTTGAAGCTCCATTAATCATCAAGGTGAATGTAGGGCTCTTGACACAAGTCATCACCATATCAACAAACCTTCTTGGAAACTTTAAAGCCAACATCATTTCTTCTAAAAATTCCCAACTAACAGTATCATACGCCTTCTGGATGTCTATCTTCATGAAGCAACATTTTTGAGCTTGTCTGTTCTTGTACATCTTCACAATATCTTGGCATAATAAAATATTATGCAAGATACTTCTCCCTTCCACAAAAGCTCCCTGAGTGTTTGAGACTAGACTAGGCAGAACAAGCTTCAATTTCTCACATAAAAGCTTAGTTATGCACTTATAAATGACAGAGCAACACGAAATGGGTCTAAAATCACTCACATGGGAAGGACTTTTGACTTTCGGAATCAGTGTTATGGAAGTGATATTAACAGATTTGAGTAATTTCCCTGTCCGGAAAAAATCAATAACAGCAGCAGAAATTTCTTCACCTACAATCTCCCAACTATGTTTGAAGAAAAAACTATTAAAACCATCACTTCCTGGAGCTTTCTCATTAGGTATTGAGAACATGACCCTTTTAACATCTTCAGCAGTAAAGTCACATTGAAACAACCTTTGCTGATCTTCTGTAATCACAGGGCCTACATTAATGACCTGTTGCTTCACATCACATCTATCACTCATATTAGTACCCAACAAGT
The DNA here is from genome assembly GCA_947646795.1 of Beta lomatogona. Classification (NCBI taxonomy): domain Eukaryota; kingdom Viridiplantae; phylum Streptophyta; class Magnoliopsida; order Caryophyllales; family Amaranthaceae; genus Beta; species Beta lomatogona. The sequence continues at coordinate 356,555 of CANSNZ010000273.1, forward strand.
CTTGATAATAGCTAACAAAAGCCTCCTTAATCTGCTGCTCTTCATGCAACCAGGTACCAGCAGTGTCTTGAATAGCATGAATCTTATTCAACTGCCTTCTAGCTTTAATGGACTGATGAAAGAGCTTTGTATTATCATCACCCTTCTCTATCCACCCTTCGTTTGTCTTTTGCTTCAAGAAACTCAAATACCTTTCATGAGCCTGTTTGTAATCTTCAGTGGCTCTTCTTTCAGCATCAATGCTAGCAGCATCTCTTACATGAACATGAACCTTATCCTGCATCTGAATCATCACATTATAAGCTTGTTGAACCTGAGCTTGAATGTCAGAAAATCCGGCCTGATTGTACTTCTTTAACTTAACTTTCAGCATTGTCATCTTCTGAGTCACCCTGTACATCTTACACCCAGTCACAGGCCTCTGCCAAACATCACCAACTAGCTCTAAAAATCCATCACCAGAAGTCCACATATTAAAGAATCTGAAAGGCTTCCTTCCCTTCATTTCTTTGTGGAAACAAATCACACCAGGACAATGATCATACTCCCCTTCAGGGAGATAAGTAACCACACCATTTACAAAAGCATCCATCCACTCATTATTAGCCATCACCCTGTCAATCTTGGAAAAAACCCTATTCACCCCTTCTTGCTTGTTATTCCAAGTAAAAAATCTCCCAGCTTGCTTTATATCAGCCAAACCACATTGTAAAACACAATTCCTAAACCCTTGCACTTCACTTAGTCTCACAGGAGACCCAATCCTCTCATCAAGGTTTAGGACTACATTAAAATCTCCCAAAATCATCCATGGTTGAGTTGTTTTATGCTTAACAAGATCAGCCCACAATTCTTCTCTGTCATTCCTGTCATTCGAGCCATAAACAAAAGAACAAAAGAAGCTAGGAAGCTGTCCCATTGGATCCACCTTGCAATGAACCAGCTGAGAAGACATAAACACAATGTCAACAGTAAAGGCATTAGGAAGCCAGGCTACAACAATCCTTCCTCTATCAACTAAACAGCTATTAGTGGTGAAGCACCACCCAGGACACAAATGCTGGTAAAGATTTCCCATCTTGGAAATCTTTACCTTGGTTTCCAAGAGACCAAATAGGGCAATATTATGGCTAGCAATGAATTTCTTCACCTCCAACTGCTTATTACTCCTATTTAACCCCCTGGTGTTCCACACTAAGATCTTATCCATGATTCTCAGGGGGCTTTAACCCCTGCATCTCCCCAATTGTTTGTTGCTCAACATCATAGAATAATTCTTCAGTGGTTGCCTCAGTCAACACCTGAAAACTATTCTTAACTGGAGTGCGAGTCCTTCCTGAGTTACCAGCTCTTTCACCAACCAACCTTGATTGTTGTAGCACCTGATCCTGAGGATCCTGCTCAATATTACTAGTCTGATTGCCCTGCTGCACATTTTGACGAAGATGCTGATTCAGATCAGATGTCTGAGGCTGAATATGCTTCTTGACCACCCACTTTTGTTGTACCTTGTGTGTCTTCTTAGGCTTAAAGCATTGCTCCTGCCTATGCCCAAAACCAGTACAACTTGCACATTTTATGGGTTTCCAAGCATAGAAAACAGTTTGCTCTACAATATGGCCATGTTCATTCTTGAATTTAATGATTTCAGGAAATGGTTGATCAATGTGAACTTCTACTAATACTCTAGCAAACAACAAGTTACCCTTCTGAGCATCATCTAACTTCACAAATTTACCAATTACCCCTACAATCTTACTTAAGCTTCTTGCACCCCAGTATTTTAGGTCCAGCCCACGTAACTCAATCCATAATGAACCTTTTCAACATTTTTTTTACTCCAATCAACATCAGGCTTCCATGATTGAAGAATCAAGGGTTTGCCGTCAAAAAAGTGACAATCCTCAGCCAATATTTCCTCCTGATCTACGACGTTATGCAATCTAACCATGTATATACCATTCCCTATAACAACAATTCTATCAATAGCCTTTTTCGCCCAGATTCTTCGAAGGAAACCCTCCATCACATGTTGTGGTGGGCTTGCCCCCAAAATATAACAAACAATAGAATTCTTCCAATAATCAATTTCATCACGTATATCCTCCAAATCAATTTCAGGCAAATCAATTGATTTTTCATTATTAGCAATTGGTATCACGGTATTATCATTCTCAATTTCAGCATGAATTGACCCATTATTCCCTTCAATCTCCTGAGCCCATGAAACCCTCTTATTCAACCCCGAATTCAATTGCTCATTTACCGATTGAGGTTGTTTAATTCCACTATTCAGAACATTCAACCATTCAGAAAATAAGGATTTCTCAGCAGATTGTTTTTGTAGAGCAATTAAAGATGATTTAGGTGATAAAATCTCACCTTCTTCTCCATCAGATTCAGCACTTCGGATTTCCAGCGATTTCACACCAAGAACTTCATCCATGGAACGAGTTTTCTTCCCTTCTGAAGCAGGACCAGTTGCCTTTCCTTTGCCTTTGCTCACTACCTTCGAATTTTTCGACCCTCGAGGTCTACCCATGGCTACCAGCGAGTCGCTGGAAAACCCGCGAGAGAGAATTCAAAAAGTTCCGAGCGGATGTTTTTTGTTTATAATATTTCACTTCAACATATATTTGCCTTTGGCCAATAATAAAAAGTCATTTGTCAATTTAACAAAAGTTTTGAATAATCATAACTTTAGTTTAGAACTTGAAAAGAGACATTTCTTTTAAATCGAATAACTTTTCGAGATCTATGTCTTGGCACAGTAAAAAAAATTAAATCTTTTTAAAAATATATATATACACGCCATATGGTGAACTGAAAATTATTTTTGCCCCACCAGTCATTTTCATTCCACCAATCATTTTCGTCCCATATTTTTAAATACCACGAGTGAATATCAAAAAGTAATGCGGTTTTTAAAGAATTGCCTCATTTTGAGTCTCGAAACTAAAGTTATGCTCCTTTAACATTTACCCAAAAGTAATGCCCTTTCACAATTTGTATATACATGCGATTTTTCCTACTGAAGGTCGTTTATTATTTCTTTCTTTTACCATCTTTGCACTATGATAAAATAAGTATTTGTAAAAGTGTTCACAAGAAAATAAAATCGTTAAGAAAATTGAATCTTAGAGAGAAAAGTTAGATGGTAGGAAGAGAGACAAATGATGGGGATTACAAATTAAATAGAGCGAAATGCGCTAATACAGGGCGATGTTTAATAAAACAAAAAAATAGATAAAAAGTAGAAACCATGCATACAAAAGCCATATTTTAAAATGTAACAAGTAATTTAAAATATCCATTTTGAATTAATGTAACAAGTAAATAAAAAAGAAGCAAATACAACAATATGATATCTTTGTTTTTTATTAGACGTCTCTCTCCAGTCTGCACTAACAAAAAAGGAGAAAGAAGAGAAGAGAGACTAACAAACAAAAAAAACCTAACCTACAACTAATTGTGCGTCCTACAGAAACATATGCTTTTTTTTCTTTTCCCTTTTATCATGAACTACATCAACAATACATAGTAATATATTTTGTTGATATATCAAAAATATGTTTAGAGCAACCAATCTATATTGTAGATAAGTAGCATTCATCTCAAAAAATTATGTGTAGGGCAAACTATTTTTAGCACTAATTTTGCATCTTAAGCTGAGAATAAAAATTCTTGATAAAATCCTCAGCAGCCTGATCAACATGCTTATTGTCCTGATCCATATTCTTCACCAAATACGGAGAGTCCATAATCCTTAGCTGTCGGACAGCCGGTGACGCGGCCGAAACACCACCAGTACCTTCATCATTACGTAACATCATGTCCAACATGTTGCTTACTTCCTCAATATTAACATTCTCACAATCTTCCAAAGGAAAAGGTGAGGGCATGTAAAATAGGTTTTCATTTTGGTGGTGTTGGTTTTTTCTTTTGTTGAAGTATTGGCGGTACAAAGGGGTGTTACTACAACTAAACTCGTACTCTCGAGCGTTGTCGTGGTGGTGGTTGGACGGTGCATCACCAACGCCGCCACCTCGGGAGGCAAAGAAGTGGTGGTTGTTTTGGTGGTTAAACATTAGGTTTCCTAGGGCTTTTCTAGCGATTTTACCACGCTTCATCATTATGTTGAGATCTAGAAGTATTTTTTTCTTGCATAAATTTTTTCTTATCATGAATAAAGCCACCTTTACTATCTTCCATATCTTTTTAGATATGATTGCTGTATTTTGCTCCATGTTTTATGCTTTGATTGATGTTCAAGTATGAGAGAAAAATGGTGTATTTTTTGGACTAAGGAGAAGTGTTTTGCAAGAGAGGATGGAGAATTGAGAAAACTAGGTTTTTGTGTATGAGAAAGTGAAGGATAGAGGAAGGGGTTATATATAGGAAGAAAAAGGTTGAATTTTATTTTATGCAAAGAAAAAAAGTTGATTTTTTTATGCAAAGAAAAAGGTTGATTGAGATATGAAAAATTAAATGTTAAAAAATTTGGAGTTAGAAACTTATTGGACATAGATGGGTGCCTTTGCTTGTTGAAGGTGGGTAGAACTTTCTTTTATCATAGAAGAATTCCTACCACCACCACTACTACTACTTTTTTTCTTCTTTTGCTGAATAAAGGAGACTTGTTTTGTTGAATGATTTGTGTTGTAAATTTTGCAAGAAAAGAGCGTGTGATTCATATGGGACATGTTAGAAGTTTGAACGTGTCAAAATTTCTAGGTGGTTGCAACATCTTTTCTGGCTAAGTATTCATAAGAGTACGGGTTCTTGTATTTGATCAATCGAATGTGATTATTTGTATAGCTTTTTACATTCCCTGGTCTTTTACAATTGTAACCTTTATAATTTTACATTTTTTATATACTATCCTTTGATCATCTTGGTGTAACTTGAATGCAATGGAAATTACGGTTATGTGAGATCTTGCTGGATGAATCTACAATATACTGCCTCCGTTCTTTATATATATATCGTTACATGTATGTAGGGGAGGAACACATATTAAGGAATAGGAGAGATGAGAAAACAAATAAAAAGAGAGACCTATGTATTATCCACATGATAAGGAGAAAGATAGAGATAGCAGATTACCAAAAATAGATATGTAGCAATTAATATGAAACTTCTAAATAAGAGAAATGTAGCTTTTAATAAAGAACGGAGGAAGTATATTTTGAATATATCAACTCTTTTAAATTTTTAATTCACATATATATAAAGATATCAACAATTACAATTGTGCATTGGCAAGCGTGAAACTTCAAATGATGCAATCACCAAAGAATAGAGGAAGTATGATTAAAGATTTTTATTTCCGTTATTAATCTGTAGTTTTTTGTTCGCTCAAAACCGAAAAATAATCTAAATTTTCTTTCAAAGAATAGAGAAAGTATAAAATTGCAACGCTTTAGCTTTTGAGTTTAGAGTTTTTTAAAACAATTGAGTAACACCCCTTTAATAGGATACTGCCAACACATAATCTTGACAATTTGTAACGTACACCCCGTAATTAATTGAAAATATATGAATCAATATAGTAAGCGAAGAAATTAATTGGATCATCGCAAGGTGTGTATTTTTGAACTGTTTCATACTTACCAACACATAGTCTTGATAATTTGTAACACCCTGTAAGTTCACTCCTAATTTTTCGCTTTTATATTCCTTTAACTAATATTTTAAGTTAAAATAAAATATTAATATTTGAATGTTCGTTAAAGTTATAAAAAAATTATATATTGATCATAAACACTGAGAAAATTCAATAACATTATTCTAAATAATACTCCATCTGTTTTTTTTATCTTTCTCACTTGGAATCTTGACACTATTCATACTTTGAGAGAATCTTCTCATTTTTTTTCAATTTATAAGAAAAAATATAGTCATGTGGGATCTTGTTTGATTCGTCTCAATTAGTACTTTATTAATATTCAATCGTTATAATTTTTACTAATACATAATGAAAGATATTTAACTTCAAAGATGTGTTTTGGGAGACGTGCATAGGAAAGTGAGAAGGATAAAAAAAACAGAGGGAGTATCTTTTATTTTTATATATTAGTTAAAAAATATGGTAGAATGCATTTTGCTAATAGCTCAAAAGTCAAAGTGCGACAATTTTTAGAAAATGGAAGAAGTATATTTTTTTGTACATATACGCGCTTAGAGTTATTGGTTAAAGTAGTTCATTGAGAACTGTAAAATCAACTGTTACAATTTTCATGGAAATTAGAAGTATTATTTAGATTTCTTTATTGAATATATTGAATTTGTAGTAATCTATATTCCAGTGGGATGCAAGGTTATGACACTACAACTTTATTTTCTTAGAAATTTTCAATAAAAGGATTGTGAAGTTAATATCCCCTTTAACTTGTTGAGTTGTGTGTTTGCTGATGCACTATAATATGAATGTAATAATAAAAAAAATAGTTAGATATTGTAGAGTAAAAATAGATTATATTACCTTCGTTTCTTAAATGTTGCAACCTTTCTTTTTTCATTAAACCATGGAGGAGGAGGGGAGCGTGAAATATGACTTATGTGCTTAAATAATAAAAACAATATTTTTTTTTTGTATTATGATTTTTCAAAAGTTAATTGTGAAATTCGCCGAAAAATTAGAATTGGGGTTTTATTTCACTTTAGATTTCTAATAGTTGTATAATGATTTTCTAAAAGCAAGCATACAGTTAGATTTTCTGTTTCCACTTTTCAATTTTTTTTTTTAAAACCAAAAACAAAAATATGAAAACCATAAAAAGTAGTTTCCAGTTTTCTGTTGTTAGTTTTTATAACTTACATTATTGGTATAATTATGACTAATTTTAAGTTTATTGTACCCCTCATATTATATGACTTTTATATTCATAAAACCAAAAATTGGAAACTTATAGTGATGTCGAACGGGCCCTTAGTTTTTTATAATACAATTCGCCAGGATATTAGAGGGGGTTATTTCAAGTGAGAAATTTGCCATAAAATTAGAATTGGGGTTTTACTTCATTATTGATAAAAGTAGTGAGGTGTTTTTTTGAGGGGAAGTAGTGAGGTTGAATTACTACAATTATATACTATGGGGTTTAATTTCATAATTGATAAAATCTAAGGAGATAATTTGCTACTACTTTAAATTTCCATCTCATAATCGTATCGTATCTACTACTATAAACTTCAAACATCACGGTGTGTAGTACTTAATGCTTAAGCATTTTATCCATGGTCCATGGAAAACCAAGAAAATCTAGTATTTCTTGCACATAGAATTTGACAAGTGGCATGCGTTAAGGTTTACTCCTATGTTATTAACGAATCTTGAGGCGGTAATTGATATGCGATAGCGATATATCAAGAAAAAAAATATGGGCGCTCTTGCTTTAGAGTTTGATAGAATAAAATCATCACAAAGTTAAATTGTATGTGGTATTGAGTAAAGCTATAAGCTAAGCCCTTGCTTTGCTGCTGAATTTCGTGATTGCTTGATAGTGGTAGTGTACTACATGGTCAATTCAAATTAAAGAGGCTCTTGTTTTGTTAGGGAGTGGGCACTTCATAATGACTTTACTTTGCTGGTTTTAGCACTAAAAGAAAAAGTCACTTTAATTCCGCAATTTGATTTCTTTTATCACTAAAATAAAAAATCGATCCCGCTAACGGACGCCCCGGGGCGCTAGATAAGAAATATATATTGTTCTACTTAATTACTCGTATTTATACAAAATAATAGAATAATATATAATTCCAATGCAAAGCATTTAATTTTTTCAATAGGAAAGGGAAAAACATTTAATTCTAATGCAAAGCATTTAAATGCATTGCATTGGAATTATACATTATTATATTATTTTATATAAATATGAATAATTAAGTAGAACAATATATTTCTTATCTAGCTCCCCCGGGGCGTCCGTTAGCTTTTGCCATAAACAATTTATGAACAATTTACTTGTTTTTTTTATCCATTGGAGCCACGAAGGCAGTACAAAGAAAGGGAGGGGAGATTCAAACTTGTGACCTATCGCTGAACAATTTACTTGTTAAATGTATTATATATGTATTTTCCGTTTTCCTAAGTTCTACCCGCTTTTATTTACATGGTTTTACATATACACTTTTCGCTGTTAATATGTCTTATTACATTTTATTAAAAATTTCAAAAATTTGATATTATGAAAATACACACTGCAACGAACTTAACAAGCTAACATCTCACTTGTATATATGTTTTGTTCTTATAAATACGTTAAAATGATTGTCTATATTTTAGAAGTTTGATCCCTCTAATGATATATGGGTAGAACTTAGAGAAACGAAAAGTGTTTTAGCAAATGAGAACCAAAACAAATTTAGAACATGAGAACTAATGAAAAAACCACTATTCGATGAAGAAAATAAAATTTCTTCTATTTAACTTAGTAATGTCGATTTACTGATTTAGTACAACTTAGGCCCTATTCTTGTAAGCTGGTTTTATTTATATCGAATGACTATTACTAGTTAAAATTAATTAATCTTGATTACTGAAATTGAATGATCAACATTGATCATTTAGTGGATTCACTAGTGTTATAATCATATGCAGTTACTGATGACATATTGACTGAAAATGAATTACTAATTAACGCTAACATAACAAAACGAGCTAGCTAATTTTCCTTATAAGGATTATGTTTGCCGTACCCAAATTATTGTTGTTGTTATTGTTATTGTTATTGTTGTACAAATAATTTTATAGAAGTATTTCTAGAGAAAATTGAAGAAAACATTCATGCAGCTTCTCTTAATTAACTTATGGGAAGGAATGTAGACAAAAAAAAATTATAATTTGATGGGAGCTGTTTATTTAGAGAAAGTAATAAATTTGTATTAATTGGAATACATAAAATAGTAAAGCAATAAAAATGGTGTTCCATGGGCAAACATAGACAGTGAAGATTTTGAGTTGGTGCCTGTGGACCACAGGACAAGAGAGAAAGCATATAGTCCTATTTATTAAAGCCTAAAGGCGTGCCATTGAAAAATGTGCAAATTGAATAATTCTACAACCCAACTTATATGTTAAGTAATACTCACATCGTTTAAGGAACAATATAATCTAATTAATTATCCCTAATTTTGCAAAGTATATATTTTCAATCCAATATTACACTCCCTCTTTTTCTAATTATTTGTCCCGTTAACTTTTTCATGGTCTTTAAGATACATACATATTTGGTCTTTAACATTTTTAATGATGATTAAGTAACAATTATAAAAAGTTTCTATATGGAAAAGACTTCTACTTACCTAGCTCCAAGTTTAAGGCTCCGTTCTTTTTTGAATTAAATTGAACTGAATTGAAATAAACTGAGTTGCAGAGAGAAAATGAACTGACCTGAAATTAATTGAACTGAATTGAAGATAAGTCCAAAAGAACAGGGCAAATATAATTAGGATTGTCAATACATGTTATGACAAATATAATTAGGATTAAAAAAATCTTGAAACTTACAAAATTTATGGCAAACAATTATATTAGAGATGAAGTGAGTACCATAAATACAGTATTATGGAGAATCATGGCTGGATGAGGCAGTAAAACCGGAGTTTCACTCTGATATCAGAGGTTCGATTCTCAAGAAAGTATAGAGAAAAGGGTGTATAATATATAATTTGGACATACAAGACGAATTAACCAAAAACACAAGTAGTTTCTATATCCTTGAACTAATAATACAAAGTTCTAGCATATTGTTACAACCAGAGACCATCATATTCCGAAAACGGACGCATATATAATAATTCAGCATCACCGTTTTCCTTACTCTATCATATTATACCTAGATATATATTCCAAAAACATATACTAGCAATATATTCTAGCAGTCTTGCTCTTCAAGCTTGGAGTAGAATCTCTTAATGAAATCTTCAGCAGCCTGATCCACATGGTGATCACAAACCTCCTCATTTTGCAAAGGATATGGTGAATCTGTTATCCTCAGCTGTCGAATACCGCCTTCTTTAGTAGATAACATGGTTTCCATAACCTTCTTGACTACTTCATAACTAGCCGTGTCTATAAAGTTGTTATTTTTCTTGTTGGTGATGTTTTGATCGTACAAGGGTGTGCTGTTACAGCTAAAATAGTACTCTTGGGGTGCGTCGGTTGGAGTATTGTGGAGGTTAGAAGGCCTAGTGGCACCACCGTTCGACGCGGTGGCGACTTTGCTAGTGAAGGTGATCTTTCTTCTAGCCATCTTCAAGTTGAGGCTCAATAGTATTTTTTTCTTGCATATTCCTTTTCTTAGCATGAAGAAGGCTAGTTTCACCATATTGTATAGTTTTTTTGTTATTATTGGTAGGTTTTGCTCCATTTCTTTTAACTTCTTGGAGTACTGATGTAAGTTTAATTGAACTAGTAGATCTTCAATTGTGAGAGATTTGTTTAGCAAGAAAGAATTTTTCTTTATCATTGGTGGGGTGATTGAAAGAAAGAGAGGGGTTTTGGCATGGTGGAAGGAGAAAGGGTAGAGGGTATATTTATAGGAAGTTGGAATGAAGGCAGACAAAGACTTACGAGTGGAGGAATAGGAAAATTAGATCAATCATAGAGTAGTTAATTGTACATTCTAGAATTTGTACTAGTGGTGTTAAGATTGATCAGTTTTGAATTAATGGGGATATCCTACGAGGCTACGAGTAACATATTAAGTTTAGAGGTGTACAATTAATTGATAATAGCATTAAATTTCTAACTTCTTTTTCAATAAGTAAGAGGAAATACTCTGAACTGTCCTCGCACAAGGCCCCTTACCTAGAGGCCCATTTTAACCATACACCTCCGATCCCATTTAAATTTCAAGCAAAAGCTTGGGTGTAGACATTGAAACTTAAGACTTCACTAAGGAATATGGGAAAGCTCATTACTTAAGTCAATCTCAATTTTTACATTAAATCTCTAACTTGAATAATCAAACTCTTTCCGTATAAAGTCTAAATACGTGACAATTTAGTCCCTAAGTCAAAATTTCTCCAAATTGCGATCAAAATAATGTGGCCCCTTCATTTATTAGGGACTAGTCTTCTTTGCACGCGATGCGTGCGTGGATTATTTTGGTGGTTATCATTAAATTTCATTTAAGTGTAATTTTGAAGAATGTAATTTACAATCATCATTAGTTCTAATTGAATATCGTTTGGTGTAAATACAAAATATAAAAATTACTTGATGAAGAAATTGTTTTCTTGGTATTTTTATTACTTGTTAATGGATGTTGGTATTGTTATTGCATTTCAAAGTTTAGGTAAAATTAAAATTTTTGTCTTTGATTTTGTAATTGATTTGAAAACTGCTTTAGTTATTTTAATTTGTTCTTCAATCATTAATTTTTTCTTTCACTACACATATTTTTATGAAAGTTTATTTTAGCTATTTTGAACTTCTTTTGATATACATATTTTAAATTAGGAAGGACTATGATTGAGGAAAATTTCAAAATTTTAATAGGTAAGTATTTTTATTGGATGAAGGGTTAAAAAGTCTTTTCAAAGGGGGACACCATAGCTCCTCCCTTGGCTTATATAATAGAGATAGATAAAGTATTAATCTGATATTGCTCATTACGGAAAGTAATTATAAGGATCGTCCGCACATCAAAGTGTAAATTAAGGCCTTGTTCGGCCCGTTTGGTTAGTGGTAATAATAATGGTTTCTAGTATAAATTGTGAAGATATTCCCATGCATGTCAGCATCTATGGTAATGCTACTTTATCCCAAAACACCTATTTTCTTCCTAAAATTTCGTTACCATCCATTACCACTTGGGAATGTGGTATTGAGTGGTAATGAAAATTTATGAAGGAAAGCCCATGTTTTGACATCAAGTTTCATTTCCATGGATATTAATTAAGTTGAAAATATCTTCACAAATTTACACTAAAAAACATTATTATTACCACTATTTAGTACCACTAACCAAACGAGCCATGAGGGTACAATGTCTTTAAGTGGGAGACTCTACGTGTCAGTGTTGAAGAAGGGTGTCATTTAAGATTCCAAACTTAATGAAAAATAATATTATACATACGTAATTAGTAATGACTTTCTATACCATCAAAAAAAAAAAGTAATGACTTTCTATTATCATCTATGGACACCATCAGTAATTACATCTGGAATTTTCATGTTAATAATGATTACATACAACATGAACCACTTTTATAATTTGTATAGCTCAATTTTTCTTGATTTTGTTTTGCAAAATTTAAAAACTTCATGTTCTCTAACTTTTATTATGCTCTTGTCTTTTACAATGTATCCAATTCCTTATCCACGGTGTCCAATGCTAACTTTTGTACATCAATATATGTTTCTAACTACATATTACTAGTAAAAAATTATAAAAAAGATTATATTGATACTTTTGAATGCATAATAAAATGAATTTTAAAAAGATCCCATATATATAATTATATTTGATAATTATATATAATAAAATATATTATATATATTGATATATATAAAATATTTTATTATATATAATTATCAAATATAGACACTTTGTTTTTTACATTGTCTATATAACATAGTAATTAGTTAAGGAAGAAAAAAAAAGGTGGGGACATAACCCATAAAAGACAATATCACTATTTGCTTGAAATTAAAACTACATCGATAGATTGATACAGCATTTCTTTAGCTCATAACCTTTCTACTGTATAACAAAGGTTACCATTCACCGGCAAATTATGCCTTTAAAGAAGAAAAGTTTCATATTTCTCCTTTTTTAACCTTTTACTTTTTTGAATAACAAACATGAATGGTGTGTCAATTAGTGTCAAAGGATCAACGGAGAGTTTATCAAATAAGATCTTAGTTAGGGCGAGTAGAGAATTGGTCCTTCATGTAGTATTATTTTGGCTTATCAAATATAAAAGGATACTCATACAATATATATAAATACACAAAAAATTTGAAGCACAGTACTTCAAATTTATTTATTTTTAAGATATAAGAGGAAGGGGACTCACTTGAGGGGGAGATAAGGGGAAATCCTCAAATGAGTCCCATGATGTTTGATCCCTAGAACTCAGGGATATGAGGTGGGAAGCGATACCACTGCTCAACCACCTAAACCTCAATACTTCAAATTGCAACTTCTAAACTATAGGTTAAAAAGTCAAAGTATGGCTCCCCTAACTTTTTGGAGGTTGAAAAGCACAGTACTTCAAATTACCCTCTAATAAGAACCCTGACACTCTATTTATAATATAAAATAATGTTTACACAATATTTACATATTTATCCTTAGGGTTCCACTAATAGAGTTTCACTGATGTAGACCTCCAAACTTATATGTTAATAATAGGATATTCATGTTAATTCAACAGTACTTGACGTAGGAAGGTTAGCAGAGAAGTTTGACGAAGAAGTTCGTCAAAATAGCCTGAAATGATTTACATTAGTTAGGCCTCCGGAGTCAAAATGCTTATTATAATACCTTTCTGGAAGTGAAACGGGCCAATGAGTCAAACACACGGCTATGCCGTGATCGATAGGCTTTTTAAGCCATCCGAGTTCGTTTAGGGCCCGAAAACTGTATTTTTATTATTTTCGAATTTTGTTGTTTCCTTATTTTCGTATTAGGGTTTTGTTTAACTACTTAAACATTATTAGGTCATCATCATGAGGCAGTTTTTCCATCTTTTAATAATATTTTAGAGTTTTTATTCTTTTCTGGTGGATTCAGGAGTTTCTACAGATTTATCGCTTGTAAAACTGTTTTTTCTCGTTAAAGATTAGCGCTTGCTTTTTCTTTGAATCTTTCTGACTGCGTCAGTACTAGGTTAGATACTTTAATTTCACCCCCAACTTTAGTTGGAGATCATTTGTTGTGGTTTTTACTTCTAGCTAAAATTTCCAGTTTCTAGTTTGAATAGCTAGAATTTCTTTGTGAGTTAATTCCCTTATTTTTCCTTTATTCTTGGTTCGTAATATTCAATAAAATTCATAATAATATAAAGTAAGTTTTTAATTTACAGAACACAACAACCATTTTGAAATAGAATTTTAAATGTTTCATTCTTTTAGATGACTAGATTCGAGATTGAACCAAACCAAGTTAACCCAATCCAAACCCGATATCACTCGATGTCGGTTGATCCTTGCTTTAAAAGATGAATGGATCGGTATAATCCGACCAAAATACAAAATACCCAAACCTAAACCAACAATAAGATACAATAACTTGAGACGACCGAATTCAAATGTGACCCAACCTGAACTGATCCGATCATAAGCCATCATTTTGGTAGTGTTGGTATGTCATGGACAAGAATAGACGGTGTGAATATTTAGAATGGGTGCTTGGCGATGACCCGAGTGAGGGGGAAGCGCGCATATATCTCTATCATATATGGCAACACATGGGGGACGCCAAAAAAAAAAAAACTGGGGATAATTAACTGCTTCATTTAAATGAAAAAAGGGAAGAAAAAAAAAGTACCACATTGAAACTGAACCGCAGTTTTTTGAAAAAACAAAATGCAAAGACAGTTTTTCTACACAATTATTTTATTTTCTATATGTTTTCGCACGCATTGCGTGCATATAAGGTTAATATACCTATTAATTAAAAGCACCACTAAAAAGTGTGCAAATTCAAAATTAAATCTACAACTCGGCTTGAATGCTATGCAAAATATTTCACACTACAATCACACAGTAATTGATAAGTCGGTTTTTAGTTGCATTTAAGTAGGTCTTAAGTCTCATTTCCATGTAGTTTTTAGTGCATCTTAGGTCTAATTGCATGATTTGAGCATTCTTTTGAACCATTGTGTTGTTTGGAGATACTTTTACCTCTTATTTGTGAATTTCAGGTTTTATGGGCGGTTGTGACCAAGAGAGGATAAGTTGGCTCATAGATGGTCTAGTTGATGACTCCCGGATGCAAGAGAATGAGTTTGAATGCTTTGGGATTGAAGGAATGATGATATTGAAGAATTTTGTCTTCGCGGAACCACGCAAGATTTCGCTTGCCCATGCACCAAGGCGCACGCCCAAGCGAGATCCCGCTTTCCCGTGCAGATCTGGGAACGAAAACAACAAAACCTTCTGTCTCGTGTGCACGCCCAAGCGAGATCTCGCTTGCCCGTGCGACATAACGCACGCCCGTGCGGTTTCCTGCTTGCCCGTGCAAGTTGTTATTCGCCTGATTTCCGCGACTTTAATTGTTTCCTTTTCTAGTTTTTGTAAACGATTTTAGGTTTTATTAAACATACTTTTGAGTAGTTTTTGATGATTAGAAAACATAGTACTACTTTTTAGAGAGCTTTTTGAGAGGAAACTCCATTATTAAACCTTGAATTCTACAAGTTTGATTCATTCAAGTAAAGACTAAGTTTTTCTAATTTCCTCTTTTCCTTTATTATTATTATGTCTTTTAATAATTTATTTATCAATTGCTTTGTTATTTCAATTATGAGTGAGTAGTTTTATAATCTAGGGTTAAGTTGAACCCTAGCAATGACTAATGCATGAATCCCTCCCATAATTCCAATTTGATGTGATTAATTGTTCTTGTTTGATTAAATTGTGCTTAATTTCATTATCATACTAGGGATTAGGTGATTTTGAATTGATTCCTTATGTCTTGTTTTCAATGGGAATTGAATCTAGATGGATTTGTTGATTTAATCAAAAGTATGAATATCTCTATGGGAATAAGTAGATAGGATTACTAGGAATTTATTTGTGATGCCATGCTTAATGTCTCTTTCTTGCATGATTCCATGGGAATAGGTTTGATTGCTTGTTTAGAGTAGCCATAGGTACTCAGGAGAGATCTTTGGTAGTTATAGAGTGCATTACTCCTTTTGAATCATTGATTATGTTTATTGGGATGGGAATTATTCATGTATTATTCGTGCTAGAGGGGATACTTAATTCTAGATGTCTTTATTGATTGATTTTACCTCGTGTGTTCTTAATATTTGTCATAATTTAGCATTATTATTAGTTCAACACCTTTTTCACCATTGTTTGTCACTTGTTTAGTTTAATTGAGTCGAGATTTCTAGTGTTTGATATCGTTTGTCCCTGTGGATTCGACCTTGACTTACCCTACTACATAGTTAGGAGGATTAGTTAGGATAATTATTTTTGTTAGGTGCGCGACACGCCTACCAAATTTTGGCGCAGTTGCCGGGGACTAACGGTATCAGATTAGTTTATCTTTGATTTAGTTAGCTAAACTTATTTTTTGTTCGATTATTGTTACTCTGTTTGCTGTTTGATTTCTTTTCTTTCAGTCTTCTTTGTTGCATGCGCACTCGTAGCAAGGGTCCAGAAGATCTAGCAACTCTTGATCGCAAGATTGAAGCTACATCAAGGAGATTAGGAGGTCAACGAAGAAGACAACAACAAAGATCAACAATGGGAGACGAAACGCCACCAAAGTCTCTACGGGTATATGCTATGCCCGATGAGACCACCAATGCAACACACTTCGAGCTTAAGCCACAATTTATTCAGTTTATTTCACAGGATTCTTATGCGGGAACACCAAAAGAGAGCCCTACTGATCATTTGGCTAGCTTTCTAGAGAAGTGTAATACCTTGAAACTAACAAATATTTCTGATGATCTAATTCGATATTGTGCTTTTCCTTTTTCTCTCAG
The DNA here is from genome assembly GCA_947646795.1 of Beta lomatogona. NCBI lineage: Eukaryota > Viridiplantae > Streptophyta > Magnoliopsida > Caryophyllales > Amaranthaceae > Beta > Beta lomatogona. Next base: position 373,232 of record CANSNZ010000273.1, read on the forward strand.
GGACGAAGCAAAAGAATGGTTGAAAGAAGAAGAAGTAAGGAAGATTGCCACATGGCCAGAATTGAAAAAGGCTTTCCTCTACAAGTTCTTCCCTCCCATGAGAACTTCCAAGTTTAGAAATGAGATATCTGGTTTTCAACAACATGAATTGGAGTCTCTCTATGAGGCATGGCAGAGGTACAAGGCTTTGCAATGACAATGCCCACACCATGGCATTCCTGAGTGGCTCTTGATTAAGACATTCTACAATGGTCTGAAGCATGAGGTTAGAAGCTCTATTGATGCCGCATCTGGCGGTACATTCATGGCCAAAACTCCGGAAGCTGCTAAGACATTGTTGGATGATATGGCTGCCAACAACTATTTGAATGATTGGAGTGTGTCTCGTGGAGCCCCTAAAAGGGGAGGTAAGTATGAGGTTGATGCTATTGCTACTTTAACTAACACTGTGCAAGTTTTGGCAGCTAAGGTTGATCAATTGAGTAGCGGACCAATAACACCTATTTGTGAGATTTGTGAAGTGCAGGGCCATTCATTGAATGAGTGTCAATACAACACCATGGGCATGATATCTGAGCAAGCCAATGCCCTCCTAAACACAAACACAAGACCACAAAACAACCCATACTCAAACACATATAATCAAGATTGGAAGAATCATCCAAATTTCTCCTATAAAAATAACCAATATCAACCTCCACACACCAACTACTCCCAAACACCAGGTTTCCAACAAAGACCACCTTTCAACTCTTCCTCCTCATCCTCTAGATCCAACCTTGAGAGTATCATGGAGAATCTAGCTTCTTCTCAAGCAAAGCAAGTTGAATATCAAGCCAAGCAAAATGAATTCTTCAACAACTCTCTCCAACAAATCAATGCTCACAATAAGTTGATGGAGAATCAGATGACCTAACTTGCACAACAAATCAGTCATCTTTCTAAACCTTCAGGCCAACTTCCTTGGGCAAACTGAACCAAATCCTAAGGGGCATATCCATGCCATCTCATTGAGGAGCGGTAAGCAATTGCAAGAGCCTACAAAGAAGGTGACCGAGCAAAAGAAAAGTGCGGAAGAGGTTATAAGGTTGAGTGAAGACGATCAAGGTGAGAAAGTTTTGGAAGATGAAGCTAAGGAGATTGAGCAAAAGGAACCCACTGTCATCCCTATTCCACCATACAAGCCACCTGTTCCATTCCCTCAAAGATTGGCACAGGCAAAACTTGAGAAGAAATACGGGAAGTTCCTTGACATTTTGGAGAAGATGCACATCAACATCCCTTTCTTGGATGCTATTTCCGAGATGCCTTCTTATGCTAAGTTTTTGAAAGACATGCTCTCTAACAAAAGAAAAATTGAAGAGAATGTCACTGTTTCACTAACAGCTGAGTGTAGTGCTATTTTGCAGAACAAGCTTCCAGAGAAGCTAGGCGATCCAGGCAGCTATTCTATTCCAGTAAAACTTGGTGATATCGCTATCAAGAATGCTTTGTGTGATCTTGGGGCTAGTGTTAGTCTCATGCCTTTGTTTATCTGCAAGAAACTCAACATGGGTGAACTAAAATCCACACGCATCTCTCTCCAACTAGCAGATAGAACAGTCAAGTTTCCGCTTGGTATCCTTGAAGATGTTCCTCTTAGAGTTGGAAATTTCTTCATTCTATGTGATTTTGTTGTCATGGAGATGGAAGAAGATGCACAGGTTCCCATCATCCTTGGGAGACCCTTTTTGGCCACTGCTGGAGCCATTATTGACATGAAGAATGGTAAAATCACCTTTGAAGTAGGTGATGAGAAGATAGAATACACTCCCACAAACTCCATGAATTCTCTTTCAATGGGAGAAACTGTTTATAGAGTGGATGCTCTTGATGAAGTTATAGCAGCCAATGCTTTCAGTCTGCAACTTGATGACTCATCACTACAAACTATCTTGATGGGTAATGCTGACGAGGAAGATTGGGAAACCAAGGAATACAAGAGAATTCTAGAGGAGACACGAGCCATTGAATCTGAAAAGCCTATCAAGGAGATATTGAGCTCGGGAGAAACTAAGGAGAGTACTACGCCTCCTAAGGTAGAACTGAAACCTCTCCCCTCTACTTTGAAATATGTATTCATGGGTCCCAATGATACTTACCCTATTATTGTTAATGCTGAGCTTGATGACATTCAAATTGAAAAGCTACTTGTTGCTTTGAGAAAATACAAGAATGTCATTGGGTACACCATTGATTAAGGGCATTAATCCTTCATTTTGCATGCATAAAATCATTCTTGAGGACGAACATGCTTCTTCTATAGAATCTCAACGACGACTTAATCCAAATATGATGGAAGTAGTCAAGAAAGAGGTTTTTAAATTGCTTGATGCAGGAATAATCTACCCTATCTCTGATAGTAAGTGGGTTAGCCCTGTTCAAGTAGTCCCAAAGAAAGGAAGCATGACCGTTGTCAAGAATGACAAGGGTGAGCAAGTTCCAACTAGAACTGTGACAGGGTGGCGCATGTGTATTGATTATAGGAGATTGAATAAGGCCACCCGAAAAGATCATTTCCCCCTCCCCTTCATTGATCAGATGTTGGAAAGGTTGGCAAAACATTCATTTTTCTGTTGGTTGGATGGATACTCCGGTTTCTTCCAAATTCCCATTCATCCAAGTGACTAGGAAAATACTACTTTTACATGTCCTTATGGCACCTTTGCATATCGAAGGATGCCATTTGGATTATGTAATGCTCCTGCCACCTTTCAGCGTTGCATGATGGCAATTTTCTCCAGTCTTATTGAGAACTCTATGGAAGTGTTTATGGATGACTTCTCCATCTATGGGACATCCTTTGATGTTTGCCTTGCTAATTTACAAAAGGTGCTCCATAGATGTCAAGAAATTAATTTGATTCTCAATTGGGAAAAATGTCATTTCATGGTGCAACAAGGAGTTGTTTTGGGTCATGTTGTTTCTCATCGGGGCATCGAAGTCGACAAAGCAAAGATAGAGGACATTGATCGTCTACCACCTCCTAACTCTGTCAAAGGAGTAAGGAGTTTTCTTGGTCATGCCACTAGTAGAAAAATGCAAATTTGCGTCAGTCTATGTGCGTCGCATGCTAGAAGAACTGACGCAAATAGCCTATTTGCGTCGCACATTAAAGAACGTGCGACGCACAAAATGATAATAGGTGGGTAGTAGGGTCATTTGCGTCGAACGGGGTTGAGAACGCGACGCAGATGACGAACTTGATTTGCGTCAAACACAGCTATAGTGCGACGCACATAGCTGGGTCCCATGATTTGCGTCGGATCTTTAAGCCCGTCCGACGCAGATGGATTTCTTATTGTCGTGCGTGAAATTGCATTTGGGCCAACTATTCGCATTTGGGCCAACTATTCGCATTTGGGCCAACTATTCGCGTCGGACCTTAATGTCCATGCGACGCATATAGCCTATTCCGCTTTCAAAATAAAATCTCAAACCCTACCAATTTCCTTCAAACCCACTAACCCAGCCGTCACTCTCTTCTCTCTCCTCTCTCTCCCCCACTGTATTCTTCTCTCGTCAAATCCACTAACCCTACCAATATTCTTCAAACCCACTAATATTTTCTGATTTTAAACTCATAATTTCATTCAAGTCGTTAATCGCTAATTAGATTTTGAACAAATGAACGAATACAGGAGACGTTTGAATTTTCAGATCTGAGTTGCAAATTGAAGGATACATTCGAATTTTCAGATCTGAGTTGCAAATTGAAGGAGCGTCAAGTTTGAAAGATTACAAAAATGGCGGAAAATGAGTTGCAAATCTTCGCTGCTATGCGTTCTTCTCTGCTTCACCACCTTACTCTCTCACTCTCTCTGCTCTACAAAGGTGAGTTTCTCTCTTGTATTTTGCTTTCACTTTTTACTCCTATATTGCTGAAATTACTGACTTTTCTTCATTTTAATTTTTTTTATATGTATTATATATGTATACATACTTTTGATTTTTGTACTTATATTAGATAATTTGAATTGGGTTTGTTTGATTTTTGTTAAATTTGAAGCTACATAAAAATGGCGCCATTTAACAAGAATTTGAAGGGGAAATCTGATGAAGAACGCCAATATAAACCTTCAAAATCTGGTGATACTGCTCCTACTCAGGCCTTACCTCTTCAATTTGATGATGATGTTCCTGATTTTCCTAAAGGTGTAATTTTTTTGAATTTTTAGTTCCTTGTTTTGTATTAAGTGGTTTATAAATCTCTGTTAATCGAAAATCAAAAGTATATTTCATTCTTTAATTTTGGTATCACACGAATTCTGGGCAGTGTATCTCATTCAGAAATTTCATTCTTGTATTTTAGGTTTAATTTTGTATAGATTCAGTTTGTATTTCATTGTATTTCATTCCTGTATATACGTGAATTAAATTTTTTTTTTAGCAAAAATTACCATTTGCGTCGGATGTAAGACAAAGTCCGACGCAAATGGATTTTTTTAAAATAAACAATTTGGAATTTGCGTCAAACATTGACTAATGTGCGACGCAAATGAGTCTGGTCTTGCTGGCTTGGTGTCTCCATCTGCGTCACATGTTGAGCAATGTGCGACGCAGATGATAGACCATTTGCGTCGCATGGTAGGCAGAGTCCGGCGCAAATAGCTAATTAACTGCGTCGCGTTGTTATCCGCCGCAGATCTTGTATCCTAATTTGCGTCGAGACCTGTGCCGTCGGACATGGGTCCGACGCAAATGGGCGCCTCGCATCCGACGCAAATCATCGATTCTGTACTAGTGTGCGGGCTTCTACCGCCGTTTCATAAAAGATTTTTCAAAAATTGCTCGACCTCTAACTGAACTTTTAGGCAAAGATGTCCCTTTTGTGTTTACAGATGCTTGTACTGAGGCTTTTCACATGTTAAAAGCAGCTCTTATCTTTGCCCCTATCATTCAATCGCCCGACTGGAATCTCCCTTTTGAGATTATGTACGATGCTAGTGACTATGTTGTGGGGGCAGTCTTGGGTCAGAGGAAAGATGGCAAGCTTCATGCCATCTACTATACAAGCAAGACTCTTAATCCAGCCCAGATGAATTATGCCACAGTTGAGAAGGAATTGTTAGCAGTGGTGTATGTGATGGAGAAGTTTCGATCTTATCTGGTAGGGTCGAAGGTGATAATTCACACTGATCATGCGGCATTAAGGTATTTGATGAGCAAGAAAGATGCTAAACCCCGCTTGATTCGGTGGATCTTGTTGCTACAATAATTTGACTTGGAGATTCGGGACAAGAAAGGAGCCGAAAATGTTGTTGCTGATCACCTTTCTCGACTTGTCCTTGATATTGAAGGTGATGAGGATCTTCCAATTGCTGATACATTTCCTGATGAGCAACTCCTAGCTCTAGCCACTACGGAGATCCCATGGTTTGCTGATATAGCCAACTATTTGGCTAGTGACACTATTCCTCATGGCTACTCATCACAACAAAAGAAGAAATTCTTTAAGGAGGTGAGGAGATATTTTTGGGATGATCCCTTTCTTTACAAGTCTTGTGCAGATGGGGTGATTAGAAGGTGTATTCCTGGAAATGAGGTATCACCTATTATATCTCATTGTCATGATTTACCTTGTGGAGGCCATGCTAGTACTAATAAAACTGCAGCGAAAATTCTTCAATGTGGTTTCTATTGGCCTACTTTGTTTAAGGATGTTCATCATTATGTACATTCTTGTGATCGTTGTCAAAGGACGGGAAGTCTTTCCCGCCGGAATGAGATGCCTCTCAACACCATCCTTGAGGTTGAGTTATTCGATGTGTGGGGTGTGGATTTCATGGGGCCGTTCCCTCTTCTTATGGGAACAAGTACATTTTGGTTGTTGTGGATTATGTCTCCAAATGGGTGGAGGCTCTTGCTTCTCCTACTAATGATGCTCGTGTGGTTAGTAGATTCTTCAAGAAAACTATTTTTCCAAGATTTGGCATTCCACGGGTTTTGATTAGTGATGGAGGCAAGCATTTCTTGGAGAACAAGTTTGAAGCTATGCTCAAGAAATATGGTGTGCACCGTAGAGTGGGTCTTTCATATCATCCACAAACTAGTGGTCAAGTGGAGATTTCTAATCGTGAGATCAAAACTATCTTAGAGAAGACGGTTGCGAGAACGAGGAAAGATTGGGCAGCAAAACTTGATGATGCACTATGGGCTTATAGAACGGCATTCAAAACTCCTATAGGTACCACCCCTTATCGCCTTGTTTATGGGAAAGCATGTCATTTTCCTGTTGAATTAGAGCATCGTGCTTTTTGGGCTATCAAGAGCCTCAATTTCGATTCTCAAACAGCGGGTGAGAAGAGACTTCTTCAACTTAATGAGCTTGATGAAATTCGGCTTGATGCTTATGAGAGTTCAAAGTTGTACAAGGAGAAAACCAGGAGATGGCATGACAAAGGTATTGTGCGTAAAGAGTTCAAGGAAGGAGTTCAATAGCCGCCTCAAGCAAAGGATTCATGTCAATTTTCAAAACCAATTCAAACATATTTCAAAGTTATCATGGTAGAAAACAATCAAACCTCATAGTATAACACAAGGAAAAACAACCATCTTACCACAAGTTATCCCCTAAGCTTGACTCAATCATGAATATAGTAGCCCTTACTTTAGTCATGCACAATATCTCTCATGTGTATAAAAAGGGTCAAATGATCGTTCAAGGCTCCATTCCATTGACTATATCCTACCATAAGCTTGCATATCTTCTCACTCTCCACCGCTACGGGACTACGTTACATGCAAAGAATCATGAGGACTTCATATGGGTTGTAACGAAGGCTTAAGGTATGGGTATGGAAAGTTTTTGGAAAGTGGTGCTCAAAGGGGAAAGTGAAGCTTTTCAAACACCTTTGACAACAATTACCAAACTCTAAACACAAGCATTCCAATTGCACTTCATATTTTTTTGCTTTTTTTTTTTTCATTAACTGAACCATAACTCCTCAAATAGAAACTCCAATTTCCTTTTATTTTTATACTAAAGACATAAATCACAATCTTTTTTTTTTCATTTTGTTTTTTTTTCTACTACCTCCGTCCCAGAATAGTCTGAACACTTTCCTTTTATGTTTGTCCCAAATTAGTTTGAACACTTCTTTTTTTGGCATGGTCCCACCATTAATATATTATTTCTTTTACACATCTTTGGCCCACACTCTACCTTTTATCAATAAAAAGTTACCCAATTTTCTCTCTCCTCTAATAAAAAATACCCTACCAACTCCTATCACATCTACTTTTTAAATAAAATAACATTTGATAACCACACTACAACTTATCACATTAAACTATGTGTCCCAACAAGTGTTCAGATCTTTCTGGGACGGATGGAGTATTATTTATTTATTTTTTCCGAAGGATTTAACCAAAATCATCTATAGAGGAAATTAATAGGAGTATTAAAAGTAACTCTGAGGGAATGAACTCAACACAGATCATGAGTTCTAACTAAGCATTATATCGCATCAGATACCACAACAAATCTCCAATATCACAACTTGACTATCATCAACATAGCTTCACAATCCCCTAGGTAGGACAAGGTAAAGGGTTAGAGATGTAGCTAACAAAAGAAACAGGCTAGGCTCACAAGCGTGACAAAAAGGAGTAATCGATGTAGGTGGCATTTGGCTATGTAGCTCAGAAATCAACAATTGCCTCAATCATATTCAATGCATAAACAAGTCAATGCGGTTTCAAGGAGTATCAATGCAAGTTCTAGAGAATAGTCGTCAAGGAAGAGCATCACACACAAAAGAAAGAAGACTGAAAAGATGTCAGTCTATAAGGCATAAGAACATCCTCACTAGGTTGTAGCTACCAACACTGATCTAATCGCACATAGGAGAGACCAATCTTACCACAAACCAATCAATTCCTTGTTAACTATGAGATTCTCAAAAACATTTTTTCTATTTTCACAAGCACATGCATAGATCTTTGCTATCATTGGGGGACTACTCCTAAATGCAATATAAATGCAAAAACTACTACGCAAATGATATGCAAGATGCATCCTAAAAATGAAACTAAATGCAAAAACGGGAAATAAGGAATGCCTAAATGATGACTAATATGTACGCATGGTGTGATATATATCCCTCCCCCCAAGCTAAATGGCACAATGTCCTCAATGTGCAATAAAAAGCATGCAAAGAGAAGGGATAAAGGAAACTCAAGGATCAGGAGGAGCATCATGCATGTGATGATCGCTGGAGCTGCCCGGTGTCCATCCTTGCGATATGTGACATGCGCGAAGATCGCGTAGCAACTCGGGAACATCACCAAAGGTGGACTGGAAAGCCTCGGTACCGAGAGGTCATCACATCCACGTAACGCTGCATAGCGGCAATGAATCGGTGTGGAGTCGATGGAGCGGTTGAACCTGCGTACGAAGGCTCCCAATATCTCCTCTGAGCGCATCAAGGTGGTCAACATAAGGGGGTACTGGAGGCTCGTCAGCCTGAGTAGACGACCCTGGAGCATGGCTTGGCTCGCCGCTCGGTTCCTCAACAGGAACCCAAGGAAAGTCAGGAGCAAAGAGCCAGTTCTGCGGGTTGTAGATGACGGTGCACTCCGGGTTTGGAAGGTAAGCATAGGGACGTTGCCCAACCTTCCAAACATACCCATCGGCAGTAACCTCATTGGCTATCCAACCCATGGTCTGGAAAGCCTTCAAATCAAGTCTCGTGCTGCCGGGTATGACCTGCTGACCTGTCAAATCAACACCAAAGGAAAGAGCAATCACAGAATTCATACCACCTATAGCAATTTCACCCCGAGACTTGGCAACCTCATCAAAATGATCCATGAGCCAAACAGCGAGATTCAAGAAACTAGCTCCATCTACAAGACACCACAAAAAATGAAAAGCTCACGAGAGGTGACAACCCCGGCACTATCTCCCCTAGCAAAAAGAGTCAAAGAAAGAAATCGATGTGTTGTGCGGAGGCCGGGGCTAAGAATCCCAGAAGCCTTAGCACGCTGGGGATAATAGACAGCTTGACCCGTGATCAAGTGCCAAAATGTATTATCATCAAAGCGCCCAGGTCGATTAGAATGGGGGCCATATGAACCCTCGGTAGGCCAACCACAAATGGCATTTAACTGGTTTCTGTTCAATTGCCTAGACTCGTTCATGAGTTGAAAGGAGATGGAACGAGGATTCTTAGTGGTAGAACGAACGACCTCTAGGGTAGAGAGAAATTCCAATGTAATGCGTTTGTAAGAAAGGGCATGCATGTTGAGGAATTGTTGCCAACCTACAGAGTAGAACAATTGTTGGAGGTCGCCATCTATTCCTAGTTCAATTGCTATTTCAGGATCATAGAAGCGAGTGGCGCGAAGGCGACGACCACTAAGGACACGAAAGCGCTCTAGGTGAGCCGCACAAGTGAATTGAATGCCTAGGGTGTCCAAAGGAGGTGGGTCAATGGCGGGTGGAGGAGGTGGATTGGAGGGCACATTGGGAGTACGGGTGTTTCTGAGATGGGAAGAGGAAGTGCGCCGGGCCGGGTTCGCTCTAGAAGATGGCTTAGGAGGCATGATGACTCACGAGGGAGGCAACAAACAAGGGAAGACACAACCAACAAATTCACAACACAATCTCCCAATGACAAATTTCCAACCAAAGAATGCCTATGAACTCTCGCAATGCAAAGAGTTCAAGACCAAGAGCAACAATAGTACCGACAATTCAACTCCACAAGTAATCAATGCACCACTAAAACGTCAAATTTTTATGCACCAGCCAACACAAAAATGTTCAAGATTGAGCAAGAAGACAAGAAAATCCATCCAATCAAGCAAGTATGCAACCCACAAATCAATATTAAGCAAGTAGTGCAATGAATTTCAAATAGAAAAATAAAAAACACTATAAGATGGGAAATAGAGTGGAAAGAGTATACCAAACTTGAGGTGGGTGTCTAATACCCGCAATTGATCCGTTCTTCACTTCCAAAAGGACTAGAGATGCTTCCTTGCTACCCAAATTGCTTCAATTTCGAACCACAAACAAATCCCCAAATTGATTTCAAAGTTAGGGTTTTCAGAATTTTTGAATGGGAGAAGGGAGAAAGAAGGATGGAAAGAGGAGAAGAGGAGGCGTGAAGGTCGCCGGTGGGGCGGCGAGTTTTCGCCGGAAAATGTGGGGCGGCGAGGATTGGTGGTTGTGGTAGGGTGAGAGAGGGAGTAAGGAGAAGTGACTAAGTGAGGATGAGAGAGTTTTGAAAGGAGGGATGGGGGCTCGAAATATTTGAAAAGGAAGGAGAGAGGAAAAAAAACCGTGAAAAAGGGTTTCATGACGTTGGACGTCAAGCCGCACGGGCGTGCATGAAACTGCTCGGGCGTGCGGTATGCTTCTTGGGCGTGCTATCTCGCTCGGGCGTGCAACTCTGCAGAATTCCTTCTCCAACTCTCTACCTCGACCGCACGGTCGAGCAGGAGTTCGCTCGGGGTGCAACCTGCAGTCAAACGCCAATGAACACGATATTTTTTTTTTTTTAGATTAAGCTAGAGGATTAGCAAATAAAACTATAAAATATATTTAAAAAATTAATAAAAATCTAAGAAAGAAAAAGAAAATATAATAGAAAAAGATAGAAAATTGGGTTGCCGCCCAATAGGCGCTAGTTTTTAAGGTCATTAGCTCGACCTCCTCATTGATCAATCACATGAAGGAATAGAGAGTATGATGTCAACTCTCTCAGCAATGGGATCTCCAGCTCGGTAGTGCTTCAATCTGTGGCCATTCACCTTAAAAGTGTCATCTTGGCGGTTCCATAATTCCACCGAACCATAAGGAAAAACCTTACAAACCGTGAATGGACCCGACCACCGCGAACGGAGTTTAACAGGAAATAGCTTCAGACGGGAATTAAAAAGAAGAACTAAATCTCCCATCTTATATTCATGATTGAGTCAGCTTAGGGGAGAACTTGTGGTAAGATGGTTGTTTTTCCTTGTGTTATACTATGAGGTTTGATTGTTTTCTACCATGATAACTTTGAAATATGTTTGAATTGGTTTTGAAAATTGACATGAATCCTTTGCGTGAGGGGGCTTTTGAACTCCTTCCTTGATTTCTTAGTTTGGATTGCAATAGTTTAGCTTGGGGGAGTTTGATAAGTCGGTTTTTAGTTGCATTTAAGTAGGTCTTAAGTCTCATTTCCATGTAGTTTTTAGTGCATCTTAGGTCTAATTGCATGATTTGAGCATTCTTTTGAACCATTGTGTTGTTTGGAGATACTTTTACCTCTTATTTGTGAATTTCAGGTTTTATGGGCGGTTGTGACCAAGAGAGGATAAGTTGGCTAATAGATGGTCTAGTTGATGACTCCGGATGCAAGAGAATGAGTTTGGATGCTTTGGGATTGAAGGAATGATGATATTGAAGAATTTTGTCTTCGCGGGACCACGCAAGATTTCGCTTGCCCATGCACCAAGGCGCACACCCAAGCGAGATCCCGCTTGCCCGTGCAGATCTGTGAACGAAATCAACAAAACCTTCTGTCTCGTGTGCACGCCCAAGCGAGATCTCGCTTGCTCGTGCGACATAACGCACGCCCGTGCGGTTTCCTGCTTGCCTGTGCAAGCTGTTATTCGCCTAATTTCCCGACTTTAATTGTTTCCTTTTCTAGTTTTTGTAAACGATTTTAGGTTTTATTAAACATACTTTTGAGTAGTTTTTGATGATTAGAAAACATAGTACTACTTTTTAGAGAGCTTTTTGAGAGGAAACTCCATTATTAAACCTTGAATTCTACAAGTTTGATTCATTCAAGTAAAGACTAAGTTTTTCTAATTTCCTCTTTTCCTTTATTATTATTATGTCTTTTAATAATTTATTTATCAATTTCTTTGTTATTTCAATTATGAGTGAGTAGTTTTATAATCTAGGGTTAAGTTGAACCCTAGCAATGACTAATGCATGAATCCCTCTCATAATTCCAATTTGATGTGATTAATTGTTCTTGTTTGATTAAATTGTGCTTAATTTCATTATCATTAGGGATGCAACTGGGGCGGGGCGGGGCGAATTTTGGCATTCTCATCCCCATCCCCACCTCACTTTTCATCCCCATCCCCATCCCTGCGGTGGGTCCGGAACTCATCCCCATCCCTGCCCCGCCATGTACACAATTAAAACCATCCCCGCCCCATCACCCACTTGGGTATCCATCCCCACCAAATCCCCACCTTCCCCGCCCCACCATCCAATTAATCCTCATTTGAAACTCACTAAATAATACTCATATACCATATATAATTTCAAATACTAATAACAAAAAATATATACAGCTAGAAAAACTATTAAAGAGTGTTATAGACTTGTAATTTGTTGAAAATTTAATATTTTAAGTGGGTAAGATGTAGGGTGAGCGGGGATGGGGCGGAGCGGGGCGGGGATGAGGCGAGTAAAACTTAAAATCCACCCCCGCCCCATCACCCATGGCGGGTATAACTTTCATTCCCATCCCCGCCCCACTACCCACCAAACTAGGATCCATCCCCGCTCCATTGGGGCGGGGATGGGGCGGGTCTCCTACTTGACCCGCCCCACTTGCATCCCTAATTATCATACTAGGGATTAGGTGATTTTGAATTGATTCCTTATGTCTTGTTTTCAATGGGAATTGAATCTAGATGGATTTGTTGATTTAATCAAAAGTATGAATATCTCTATGGGAATAAGTAGATAGGATTACTAGGAATTTATTTGTGATGCCATGCTTAATGTCTCTTTCTTGCATGATTCCATGGGAATAGGTTTGATTGCTTGTTTAGAGTAGCCATAGGTACTCGGGAGAGATCTTTGGTAGTTATAGAGTGCATTACTCCTTTTGAATCATTGATTATGTTTATTGGGATGGGAATTATTCATGTATTATTCGTGCTAGAGGGGATACTTAATTCTAGATGTCTTTATTGATTGATTTTACCTCGTGTGTTCTTAATATTTGTCATAATTTAGCATTATTATTAGTTCAACACCTTTTTCACCATTGTTTGTCACTTGTTTAGTTAAATTGAGTCGAGATTTCTAGTGTTTGATATCGTTTGTCTCTGTGGATTCGACCTTGACATACCCTACTACATAGTTAGGAGGATTAGTTAGGATAATTATTTTTGTTAGGTGCGCGACACGCCTACCAATAATCAAGACAACCTAATGTTTACAAATCATGTTTTCCGGCCTTCAAAAGTAAACCTTATGCAATTTAATTAGATAATCATGGATAGTTGAGGTATTGTGAGACTTGAGTTTCAGCCTAATTATAGGGGTTCTTATGGGAGTGGAGCGGGTATATGGGGATAGACAAATAAAAGAGGTTGCCGAATCATGGACTCATATATCATATAAACAAAATATTTATGAAGTACTAGTATATTATAATTTGCGCATACAACAAGTATAGCAAATGGACAAGTACTGTTGAACTAGTACGAATAAGTTCTAGCATATTTTGAAAACGGACGCATAAAATATTTCAGCATCACAGATTTCTCTATCAGTCTATTGTCCCATATTATACCTATATACTTCCTCCGTTTCATTTTAAGTGACATTTTTAAGAGTTTTTTATATGAAGAATTAACACTCGAAAAGAAATGGAGGAAGTATTTCGAGAACTGTCACTACTAGCAATCTTGCTCCTTAAGCTGGGAATAAAAACTCTTAATGAAATCTTCAGCAGCCTGATCTACATGGTGATCACAACACTCCTCATTTAGCGAAGGAAATGGTGAATCTGTTATCTTCGGCTGTCGAACACCGCCTTCTTTGTTAGATACCATGGTTTGCATAATCTTGTTGATCGCTTCTAAATTATCAGTATCCTCAAAGTAGTAGTTTTTGTAGTTTTTTTTCTTGTTGAAGTATTGACGGTATAAGGGTGTGCTCCTACAGCTAAACTCGTACTCTCGTGGTTCTTCGGTGGGAGCATAGCGGAGGTTGAAGGGCCTAATGGCACCGCCACCGCCTCGAAAGGCGGAGTCTTTGCCGGCTAGGGTGTTCTTTCTTCTTGCCATAATCAGGTTGAGGTTCAAAAGTATTTTCTTCTTGCATATTCCTTTTCTTAGCATGAAGAAGGCTAGTTTCACCATATTGTATAGCTTTTTTGTTATTATTGGTAGGTTTTGCTCCATTTTTCCTAACTTGTTGGAGTATGAGGTAGGTTTAGTTGAACTTGTAGATGTTTATTTGTGTTTGTGAGAGATTTGTTTAGAAAAAGTGAGAGAGAAGGTTTTTGCTTGGTGGAAAGAGAAAGAGTAGTGAATATATTTATAGGAAGTAGGAATGGAGGAAGACAAAGACTTATGAGTGGAGAAAAAGGAAAGTTGAATCAATAATGGAGTTGTTAATTGCAGTAGCCAGTAACCTAAGATTGATTAATTAAGTACTGTTGAATTAACGAGAATATCCTACTAATAACATATAAGTTTGGAGGTCTACATCAGTTAAGCTTTATTAGTAGAATCCTAAGGATAAATATGTATATATTGTGTAAATATTATTTTATATTATAATAGAGTGTCAGGGCTCTCTTTAGCAGGTAAGCCATCTTTTATCTTTCACATGAATATTGTGTAAATATTATTTTATATTATAAATAGAGTATCAAGGCTTCCTTAAAGGGTAAACCGTCTTTTATCTTTCACAAACTTTTTATCGATACAAGCCTGTCATTGAAGAATGAACTAGTTTGTTTTCAACTTTAATAATCAATTTCGTCCATGCATCGATTTGATTATTAATATTATTAATTATTGATCATTTATAAAGTTTTATATTTTGAGAATATATAATAAGACAACTCAAACAAACCTTTATATTCTACACATGTCAATGAAAAGGGAAACGTGGTCTTTAGTTATAAATGGAGAGTCTCAATCTAATATTACTCTATAAGGACAAAGTGGAGCTTCCAACATCAAAGCACGAGTAATTGAGTGTGTTAAATATGTAATAGTCGCCAATAATTGATACAACATTTCTTAAGCTCATCAACTTGTCCAATCGAAATACTTATTGGCAGAGGTTACTATGAACCGGCCAATTATAATGCTTTTCAAGTTTCGGATAGAAAAGTTACGTTTTTCTCATCTTTTACTTAATCACTTAGCTTTTTCGAATAAAAATGAGTTATTCAATTCACTATATGAATGGTGTGTCAATTATAGGAGCGTGTCCTGTTACAGGTGGAATGTACTACGTGTCCAAAACAGCTAGCTTAGGCTATAGGATGGAATCTCTCAACTTTTTTTTAGGAATAGAGGAGGGATGATATCATTAATCATAAAACATGAAAAGAGTACAAACAACCCATGCATGCATAGACTCGAAAAACAATACAAGTATGATAAACCCTAGACATATTAGCAAGGATCTCTCACCTTAAACCATGCTTATTTGGTGTACCTAGAACTATAGAAGCATATATATATATACTACCTCCTCTGTTTTTTTAATTGCGTTATTTCATTTTTAACATTTATCGAGACGGTTCTTTGAACGTCAATATCTCTAATTGCATATAAGTAAAAATTATAAATATTTGATAGTTGGAATCTTTGCATTGAGACGAATTTAACAAGACATTGTCCACTTGACTATGTTTTTTCTTATATAATAAAGCGGGATAGCTTATCACGGTTGATTGATGAATAGTGTTAAAAACGAAATGGTACAATAGAGGAATTATATGGTCCACCATATAAATAGGTCCGCTGATGAAACTTTTAAATTATACGTATAAAACTCAACTAAAATTTGTCTTACTAATTGACAAAATGACTACCCTTAGTAACCTCTATAATGCAAAATCTAAATTCATAAAAAGTACTATAATTTTAAGGTGGCTAATTTAAGGGCAAGTACATCTCACATATTAGCATGGATATAGGATAAGAAGAAAAGATTGCTACAATTTGAAAATGTTAAGCAATTATGAAAACGGTTGAGATTTAGTTGATCGTTCTTTAACATGATTACATCTGATCAAATTTCTATTTGATACTCATTAATGGAACCTAATAATTGATACCTAAGGGTTTTAATATTTTGATGTAAACCTAATATTTTAAATATCAATAGATCGAGTGTCAAGGCTCCCTTAAAGGATGAGCAATTATCATAATTATTTATTACACATGGTGGTAAAAGTTTAGGTTGTTCTTTGTAATTCCTCTTTTCCTCTCAAACTTGTTAAGCATTCAATTTTTGTAGAAACTATAGCTTACAAGTTCATCTACATTTCTCATGAAACTATATGAGGTTGATTAAAGAATCTAAAACAATAGTTTCACCAACAATATACATATACTTTTGATTTAACAAATGATTATATAGAATGCATTATATCAATAATATTGAATTATCACCAACTACTTTGACAATTATCGAAGGCTTTATTATTGTTTGTCCTCGACTACATATTCTTTCCAAAATCTTCATTGGCTTAAGTGTATTAGGCCGTTAAAGATTTAAAAGAGATTATAAGAAAAGTCCACATTAAGATATACATTAATTGTGTTGATGATTTTTAGTGAAGTATTTACTCACTTTTAAAACTACCAAATTGACAATCTACATATTCAGAAAAACACCCTATCCAATTCTCATCTACAAACTTTTGCAAAAGAATACTTGTGATCTACTCCTTCATTCTTAGGCATTATTTCTATACCCACCAAATTCCAAGAAAAGTTAAGGTACTCTTTTGGTTAAGAAAGTAGACTTTAGGTAAAGAAGAATAACTACTAGTTTAGGCACTCATACAAGCAAAGAATAAATGATTCAGGCTAAACGGATAGCTTTGGATAAGGAACCAGCAGCAATGATCCCTCAATTATTCATTCCTATATTGTAGCTAGCCAACTACATCCATATCCATATATGAATTTGTGAATTATATGTTAGTGTGCTGTGTGCATATTGTAGTTAATGGTCACAAATTGTGGGACAACAGAGAAGCTAATTATGCAGTACATAAAGAGAAAGAAAGTGTTGGCCTTCTTAAAGCTTTAATTATTTGTATAGGACTTCCACCAACTTTAATGGAGAAACATAGATTGAATAAAGATATTCGAAATAGGCATTTAGTTAGCCATAGGAAAATCAATAGAGTAATGAAAAAAAAAGAGAAGTGTGGCCACCATATATCCTAGAGTACCTATATATTAATTGGGTGAGAAAGAGGACGCTACTAAACTAACATTTATTGTAGGTCAATATATTCATATTAGAAGGTTAAAATCCTTTAAAAGTAGAGGAAAAGATAAGGGAATCCCTGCCCTTAAAATACCCTTAAAGAAATTTGATATGATAATCTCGAAGTTACCAGCAATATTTCTTACCACTAGATCAAATATCGATGTCGCATGTAATATTTAATATTCAAAGTCACTAAAGATAAACTTTGTGAGCATTAGTTGGTTTAAAATAAACAAACTATTAGAAGTAGATTATTGAGTGATCCAAGCCTTTACTTTACTTGCACCATGGTTTTTGATGTTGCTTGATGGTAAGGTGGCAAAAAGAGTCCAATTAAAAAAAGCTAAGAAGTGACACAATTATATGTGTGCTTTAATGGTGGTGGCTTTATATTTTAGCCATTAATTTTGGCAGTTTCCTCCTTGTCTATGTCGTGCACTAAACTTGAGTTGATTTAAGTGGAAACCTCTTTTAATCTTCAAATATTTTATTTTTTGGTGATCTGATATGCATGCTTCCAGAAGAGGGTTTCAAATTAAGAGTGTAAAGTTTGTGCACAGGAGTCTAACTAATGTTACTTTTCATTCTCTCATTAAATTAATTTGCATGATACTTTAGTCTCTATATATACAAAAAATATTGAAGCATTATAACTTTGGAGATATTTAATTTTGCATATACAATTCAATCCGTCTTGCGTGGACCCGGTTCACATTAAAAATAGTGTGGATCAAGCCTAGACACGTGCCCCACTACAAACTAGTCAATCCCGCTTTCCAAATCCGCGCGATTTTCTCTCTCTTCAATAAGATTCTATCGCCCTAAAATTTTAAGAAAAACAGTTGTTTAGAACAAACATATACTATATCATGTCAAAATACACTATCATGTCAAACACTGTAACGATCGATTATGATAATTTTGTGTAATATACAAATAAACTACACTAGAACATTTCAAAATACACTATATCATGTCAAAACACACTATATTATGCAACTTTATCATGTCAAAAAACACAGCAAAACACTATCATGTCAAAATACACTATATCATTTCAATATACACTATATTATGTCAATATACACTATAACATGCAACACTATCATGTCAAAAAACTCAGCAAAACACTATCATTTTAAAATACACTATATCATTTTAAAATACACTACATTATTTCAAAATACACTATATTATTTCAAAAATACACTATCAGGAGAGTGAAGTTATCAGAGGAGAAAGAAGTTATCAGGAGAGAGAAAAGAGCGGAAGACTGAACGCGGCAAAAACGGAAAGTTGTAATCATTAAAACTCACATGAGATGGATAAGGTGCACATTAAATTAGTGTGCACCGGGTTCTTATTAGTTTTTTTATATACAATTGGGGGGAGAGAATAATGGTAGATTCTTATTAACATCCTAATAAGATTCTAATATGGGTTCCTAATATAACTTTTCAAAAGTTGAGTTAGTGGTCCAATAATATCATATGCATTAAATTGAATATTCTTGTAAAGGCTTCATTTCCTGTAGCTTAACCACCAAGCTGTCGATAATACCTAATTCTCTTTATTTCTCACCCTGGTCCTCTCGAGGCACAGGCACCATGTTTTTACATAAGGTGGTCCAATATTAAAGTCATGTGATAATTTTTGCCCTCTTTCTTATTGGTAACCAGAGATTCAGCTTCTTCCACGTACTAAGTTTGGAGTTGTGGTGTCTCATGTCTGCATTGACGGCTTTGTATAGTTCATGACTTTCTTTTTGGTGAAGGGTCTACTTGGTCTAGTGCAAAAAAATGACAAAATAATTCTAACACATGCAATGCAACCCTTAGACTTGAGGTAGTGTATGTTGTTACATAGTCTTCGATCTTAATGGTTAAACTTATGTGTTACAGAGTGTGAAAATCAAAGTGTTACACATAAAAATAATAATAAAGAAATTATGAAATTAGGAATTTGCTTTTACCACTATTTGCTGAGATTTCATATTTCTTAAAAGGAGTAGATCATTGGGTGATTTTGACTAACTACTACACTAGAGATTTAACCCTTTTATATCCTAAATAGTGTACCATATTTTGCTTTCGTAATCAAAGATACTCACGATGGATAAGGAGAGCCGTTGAGCCTGTGTAATATAGGAGATTGCACAGGGTCCCTAGATATGTGTGGGCCCCATATACGAATTTCGTTTACATTAGGAGTTATAGTACTAAATACTTCTATTTTATTAGTATTAACTATCTTGTTATTTTATTTATAGTAAATTTGATGTTAATTTCATATTTGGAAATTTTTGCATATTCTATCTCTAACTACAAACTTAATAATCAAAGCCTAATCTTATTTCAATTGCACAAACTTTTTGTATATAATGATTGTAGTCATCGTACTATCGTCCTTATTCAAAAATTTACCAATATTTCATTTATCAATATATAAATAGCATAGTTAAGAATTATAAATAGCATATATTTATGTAACTATTTTCCTAAAAATATATATCACTTTCGTGGCGTAATAATGTATGTCATTATTAAAGAAAAATAGGACATTGATCAACACTGGAAAATATACGACGAAACAAAAGTCAGATGCAACATAGAGATATCTTTTAGATAGTGATCATAGAAGGCATCAAAGGGGTTGTATCCTTATAGCATACAAAATATTGTTGTTCAAGGTGATAATATATATGCATCATTACTCATTAATTATCTTATATCAAACGACAATAAAAGATTTTCAAGTCGATTTCAACATCATTAGTGATACGGAGCGGGGATCTTGGTCACCGTATTCGATCTTTTTCAAAATTTAAATCATTATTTACGAGAGACGAATCATGCAACGGACTTCCTGGCTAAGCTTGCTCATTAAAATTGTTCTATGTTGTTTTGGTTCCCTTTTGTAATGATCTATTTTTCTCATATGAATGAATTAGGTCATTACTTTATTAATTAGCATGTAGCCTAATTTCCTTTCCCATTATTATATTGTACACTCTCAAATAGGACCATTAGTATGTGAAGCCTACTATACATGTATACAATAAAAAAGAGTAGTCACCATAAACTCTACCAATTGTTAGATAAACTCTTCTTAATATAATACTATATATATAATGATCATGCAGCCCTTACATACTCATGTGTTAGAATTTGTTATAAACCATGTATATTACTTCACTCAATTCTGTTAACCGATTTATTGAGAGGAATTGATCCAACTAGCAAACCCTATCTTAGTCCTTTTTTAGGGTTTGTGTCCAACTTTCTAAATTAGGTGAACTGGATCAGATCTAGGTTTAGGTTTTGAAGATGAGGTTGGGGTCTGAAAGTGATATATTAAAATCCAAGACCAGCACATTAATAATTTTTTTTTTCATTGAATGTTTCCAACATATCAATTCGATAACCAGAAAATATCAGCTACAACTATAGTAAATCATAAATGATAGAACCAAATCCTTCTCAACCAATCAAAATATTTGCATATATTAAATTCCCTTTAAGAAGAAAATATCTCCTACATATTATATTTAATCCCCAACTGTTCTAGTAGAAAAGTCGAATATCTTTTCCTATTAATAATAAGCCAAACGGCGCATACAATGATAATTAAGATCTGAAAAATACAGATTTAGCAAATTGCAACAATTTTCATAATGGAACCAATTAATTTTAAGCATACTCGAGCACAGCTCCAACTCCACCGCTTCAAGCTTGACGCGAGCAGTGTACTTCGATGTCTTTGCATCTTTCCAAGTAGAGACCTTCACAATCTGATTATGTGATATAATTGTTTCCAGTGACGAATTGCTGAAAAAACTTAAACTCTTATGGATCCAGACCATCTTCCAAATTATTGACACCATGAAAATAAGAAAACTCATACAAAGATGAGAAACAACCACCAAAAAGGGAGACAAAAACTCTCACAGATGGAGAGAACTGAACAGAAGAAAGCAATAAAAAAAATAGTAACATTGAAAAACACTAAAATCTAAGGAAGAGGGTCAAAAATAGTCTAATTTCCGAAGAAATTAGATTATTTCCGGCCAAGGAGGCCAAGAAAATTAAAAACCCTAAAAAGAAAATTGGAGAGGAAGAGGGAGAGATGAGGGGAAACGGCTGTTTTTTTTGTCTTAACAATTTCAAGACTTTAATAACAAGTTGTCATCAAAACCTTTTTAATTTAATTGGGGGTACTCTTAGATCTTACTTCATTAGAGAACAAATAACTTATATTGTAATTCACTAAATTTAGAAGAGAAAATAATATAAAAACATGCGCAAATAGATACATGCAAAAAGTATAGAATATTTATCTTTATTTTACTATGATTTCACCCCAGGTCAATTTAGAATTCAAAACTTCTATCTCACAATTATGTGCCATATTTTTCTTGTTGATTGCTTATAAATATGTATTTGAAACTATTGATTAATAGGTCATAGTATTAATAATAACAGCCAATAAATTAAAAATAGCACTCGTATAATACATAAATTGTGGGACGGAATATTTTGATTCGATAATTTACATATAACTTAGGGGCTTAGCCCCTCTTATGCACCCAAAAAGAGGTTATATACATAAAACTACAAAGCCATGCAGAGTAAATAAAGAGAAGAGGAATGAAAAGGAGGCAAAAGAAAATTTTATGCAAGTACACTAAACTATAGTTACAACTTACAAGCATATGCATATGATAAAAAAAAAAAAAAAAAAAAAAGCACACAAAATTTTAAGCATCCCTTATCCTTTGTTTTCTAAGTTGATCATAAAACCTTTGAATAAACTCCTCTGCAGCTTCATCCACCTTATTATTTCCCACGTCTACCTCATGCAAAGGGTATGGTGAGTCCGTGACCCTCACGACGGGGCTCCGCCCGAACCCGGACAAAGCGGGTGAGTAAAAATAAGGAAAAGGGGAACCATCAACGTCGTCGTTTTGACAATTTCCTGAAGTCAACATCATCTCGAACACCTTGTTGACCGCGTGAAGTTCACTCTCTTCCACGTCTTCATAAATAGGCGCGTGGGCATTGTTTTTACTTTTGTGGGCCCTCTTCTTGTGTTTAAATTGAAAATGGAAATAATTTGAATGGATTGGAGTGTTACTACAACTAAACTCGTACGCGGCCCCAAGGTCGTGGTGGGGAGTGACTTTTCCGACAAGCGATTTATCAGCGATTTTTTTACGTTTCATGGCAAAGTATTTAAGGTCTAGGAGGAGTTTTCTTTTGCTCATGTTTTTCCTTACCATGAAAAAGGCCACTCTCACTATGTGCCATAACTTTTTTGCCATTACTTGTACATTTTGCTCCATTTTTTCTTGTCTAATATTTTGATTTATGATTTTAGGTAGTGAGATAAGGAGCTAGAGAGAGAGAGGAGAAGTTGATTGTGAGTTGAATTAAGGTAGACAAGTGTGTATATATAGATATATATAGAGGGAGTTGATCAATTCTCAATATCCACGTATGATTTTCCTTTTCTTTTCTTTGTTTATAATTTTGTTGAGAGGGGGTGTTATTATTGGCTAAGGAAATTGCATTCCTATGATGATTAGACTTGTAAAGTTTAATTACTAATTAAAGTAGAATTTAGTTGGAGACTTGGAGTTGATTGGTGGGACAACATATGTTTGCTTGTGGCTTTTGGAGTTTAAAGTATTAATATTTCAGTCCAATAATAGATGGGAGATTTGTGCTCAAGTTAATAGGTGATTACGTGTCCCAAACTATTTGGACACGTTAAAAGTAAATAAAGTATATAATTACGTGTATATATTTGTGATATCTACATAATTGAATATCTAGATTTTCTTTGACATGTAAGATGTGAAAATGCATTGCTAACTTCCAAAGAGCAAATAACCAAAGATGTCTTTGGCGCAGTGGTTAAGATTGGTCGCGTGAACGATATGTCACGGGTTCGAATCCCCTCCCCTTCTTTGTACTTTATGCCGCCTTTGCTGCTCATATTGATCAAAAAAAAGAGCAAATAACCACAACTAACAGCAAATGCTTCATCAAGAATGAAATCGATTCATGTGAGATCTCCTTTGGTACTTCATTTGTAAAACAAAATGTAGCTATATGGGCAGGGTAATGTTATATATATATATATATATATATATATATATATATATATATATATATATATATATATATATATATATATATATATACTTCTATTAGGTATAGATAAGCATTGACATAAGTATTCACATTGAGTTAATAATGAAGACTTTGTATATATAATATATAATTTCTAAAATCACAAGGCATAAACATGCGGTGTAGATCTTTTTCTAAAAGCGAGGACACAAATTAAAGAGAAAAGAAAAAAAAACATAAATAAGGACACTATATGTAGAAAACTAAAAGATAAAGAATGATCAAGAAGTAAATTTAATATAACAGAAATAAGCTCTAGTCAAATTAAAAAGTTATTTTTAGTGAAAATGAATTCGATTAAATAATGATAAAAAAATACACTACTACAAAAAAACTAGTAAAATATTACTCATATAAGGCCGACTAGCTGAAATTGAGGTGGTGGAGTAGTGTCAACACTCCCCGCCTCGTATCCCTGAGGTCTCTGGGGATCAAATCTCATGGGACTCATTTGAGGAATTTCACTTATTCCTCTCAAGTAAGCCCCTTTAATCTTATCTAATTATGTAATAACAAATTTGAATCTTAAGTGCATGAGGGGAAAAAAAACTAAATCTTTATCAATCCTCTATTCCATCTTAGCACATCCCGAAAGTATGGGCATGACTGCATGAGATCCAATATAAGACACAAAGTGAATCGAGTAAAGTAAGCCTTTCTTACCTATATGGTTAAGTTCAGGCCAATTTGAGAGGAGTTTATTAGTATAATCTAATTATTGCTTCAATTCATAGTTAAAAAAGTACTATTAGATTAATATTTTCTTTCTCCTGCAAAAGATACTGCCACCAAATTTACACTAATTTAGGGAGCTTGAAAATGTATAATTAAAAATGAAGTGTCCTAGATTAGTTTTTAGATTCTCCCTTATCCTCAAGATTATACTCCCAAAAGATAGTGCCACCAAATTTACACTAATGTAGGGAGATTGTACTTCTCTCTTAAGCATTTCCTTGGAAGTTGGGAAAAAACACAAATGGAAAGTTCATTTCATAGTACATACATATCTTAATGCAGAAATTATACTCCAAATTGATATTTAAGTGAATATAAAATTAAGGACTATCTTTAAATTAGATTCATAAAGATTTCCTTGCTTTTGAGCTTAGTGGATAAAAGACTGATTAAATTTATGACTCAGATTTAGAGTACACTAGGTCTACTGTACTCTAATATATATGAATTATGATGTGGGTGATCCACTTATCTAGTGGGAACAGGTTGGGTGGAGTATATAATTATGGATTAAATCTTAATCAAGGTTCTCCCACCTTTTCTCCGACAGAAATTAAGTAATATGGCCTATTTGGTTTCTTTTTAAAGTAGTATGGCTTTTTTCTCCAAGTTGAGGTATAATACATGTAAAATGCATTATCGCAAGTTTTATTATTTCCTTGGACAGTTAGGCAATATAAAGTACTTTTCTTGGTATAAAGACGAGTCACAAAGACCAATAACATCGATGAAGTTTAAACTTAGATCTTACGTATTAACCCATAAAAATTTATCAACTTAACTAGTTGAGATTTATACGTATATGATTGAATAGGTCCTAAGCTTATGTAGTACTACTTGATGGTGTCGGGCTAGCTCATGTGTTGTTCTTGTGTGTCCGAACCTTAGTTAGGCTAACACACGGTCCAATAGCCTTGTGTCATGCTACTCCAAGGAAAATCTTGACCCAAACATAACCTAACCAACGTCTCTAGTAGAGTAAAACCTAATGGAAACTATTAACAAATTTTCGAATATTGTGCTACTAAGTATTATTGTAGGTTTACATAATTTACTAATCTCTTTTTTGGCTATCCTAATCTCCAATTATCTATTTTCATTAGGAAAATTGACCAACATAAATCCAAAACTTTGAGACATCTTCTCATTTTAGTTACAAATTAAATTGATTAATGTATTATATAATCTCATGTTTCATGATATCTTTCCGAACAGAAATCAAAACACCTGTTTAAAAAAATATAAATCCATCTACAAAACACATTATGATATGACTATATGAGTATTGATTCGAATATTCACTTCGGCAGAAAATTAAAGTTGAGAAATTTTGTCCTCTTAATTAGCAATTCATGCATTGATTCAAATTCATAACCAAACAAAAAAAAAGACATTGGGCCTTGAATCCATTTTGGCAGGATTAATTATAGTTGGGATGCATAAACTTTTCTGGATAACCCAATTCTATTAATTCCACTAATGGGCTAGCCAGATTTACCATTTTGCTTCACCATAGTCTATGTTGACAGTGGATCGTGGATCATATATACATGTAATGGACCTTAAAGGCAAAGGACATATGCCTCCGTTTGTTACTATGTACTCCCTCCGTCTCTTATTAGTTTATCCACTTTTTTTTTTGCAAAGGTATTAGTTTATCAATTTTTTTTCTTTTCTTGGAATGGACTCACTAGTATTATATTACTCATTATCTTCTACATAAAGTATATATCCTTCTATCTTGGCCACAATAAATTAGTACTTTCTCTTTCTTTTTAATACCCACATTCTTTTTCTCCTAAAATTTTGTGTCCAATGAAGTGGGTAAAATCATAAGAGACGGAGGGAGTACTTAGCTAGATCAATGTGATTCACATATGGCTCATTGAACTCGCTTAAAAAAATCGAGTAAGTACAGCCCCACCATGACACTTTTTATCTTTTTTTTTTCAATAAAAATGACAAATTTATACAAATTTATTAGAAGGTGTAACTGAACAAGGGACATTGCCACGTGTTACTCTCCCTTAGGGTGTTTCACTCGATTTAATCCACCTACAAGTAAAATATTGTACTTCCTCCGTTCCAAAATAAGTTAAACACTTCTCTCATTTATGTGAGAGTTTTTTGAGACAAGTGTTTCACTTATTTTGGAACGAATGAAGTATAAGATTTGATCCAGTGACTTCAAGTTTATATACTAAAATCTTAACCACTAAACCAAGTGAAACTTAGCTATATAGTTTTAAAGTGAAATATTAGTAAATGAAGATCTATACTGATATATTAAAAAGCGTTCCTAAATAAGAAACAGTGTCACATGGCGCTCTCCATACGGCGTTTTACTCCATGTAATCTACATACAATTAAAAAAAGTTTGCAAACTGCATAGGATATGGTCTGATCCCGTAACTTCAAGTTTATATACTAAAGTCTTAACCACTAGACCAAGTGATATTTAGTCTTATCATTTTAAAGTATGGTATTAATAGAAAAAATTTACTATCCGAGTATAACCCAGACCTAATAACTAGTTATATATAATTACCCAAAGCATTGCCTGTACCAAAAAAATTAGATTTCTTCTATTTTTTAAAAAAAAAAAATCCACTGTCACACGTAAGCACGCCAAGATCACAAATCAAAGTACCCAAAAAATCTCCTTAAAAACCTTATAAAAAACCCTCCACATGTACCATAAAAGACAGCTGAGCACTTTGCACCTCTACGCGTGTTATAGGCATAACCCAATTAAACAGCTAACATACGCGTATTATAATCATAACACAATCAAAACAGCTAACATACGCGTCATTTAACGCGCATTATAGCAAATATAACAATCATAAACATCTAAGTTAACATACGCGTCCTGGCAATACAACTCTTTATATACAAACAGTCGCAACCGGACATTCTTTTTTGGATCCAGACCCAGTTGAACCGGGTCCGGGTCTGGATCGATGGGCCCAGATTGAGTTCGAGCCTGGGTTCGGGTGCCTATAATTTATGTTCAGCCCTAATTTCAACGCGTATTATAGACATAACACAATCATAATAAATAACAGCTAATCTACGCGCCTCTGTACGCGCATTATAGCTGATATCTCGTTTATCACAGCTAACATATGAGTTAACAGCTAACATATGCGTTAACAGCTATACAATAATCGTTGCAGCAACAAATATACAGCTCTTTATATACAAACAGTAATCTCTCACTGTTACCAATTTACCGTCGCACTTCGCACACATACCAAAAGACGCAAATTCTCTCAAAGAAATTCCATTTCTTGTACAATATATTTCTGGGTGTTCCTCAAAACTTCATCTTTATATGTTTTCTGGGTTTTGATTTTCGTTGAAGATTAGTAAAAAATGAGTGAGAAAAATAGGAAATTCCGAAGCATTCATAAAGTTTATGATGATAATAATAATAATAATGGAGATAAAATTTACCGATTTCAAACACTTCTCCCAAATGGGATTAGTGTAAAATCATAATAAGAAATTAAACCCAAAAGATCGAAGTATTTCTTTGGATGTTTTTGTGGAGATTGTTGATTAAGGAGAAATGCTATGCAATTTTGAGGCAAAATAGGAGGGAGATGTTGTGGAATTCTAAAGAGTTGTATATGGAAGATAGTGAGGGGTTCAAAATAAGGAGTCAATTATTGTTTTGATATATGTTCAAGCCTAACAAACTTCAGTACTTTAGACTTTTTGTGAGTTCTTCTACAACTTTTTTTTTGAGGTAGTTTTGTTAATCTTTTAAAAGGGTATTATTTATGTTTTTGGTGTTTTGTATGGTTTTAGCGGTTTTTTTTTGTGCGAAAATTTGAGTAGGTTTGCATTTATGTTTTAGTTTCTTGTTATTAGGGTTGATGAACTTTTACTTGGGTGGTTTACTGGTTTTTGAGATGTTAATGCAACAAATACAACAAATGCAGCATTCCTATAGCATTTACATGTGCTGATTGATGCTCAAACCTACCCAAATCATTAGTGTATTTCGCTTTCATGCTCAAATTTCTGATCTTTTTGGTTGTTTACTTTGTGGGTTTTTTATGTGCTTGTTTGTCTAAAATGTGCTGATTGATGATATCTTAAGTTGAACTTGACCCCTGAAAAAAAAAGTCGAACTTGTATGTGCAACAAATGGGTTTCTTGTTTGGATTAAAGGGCATATATTTCAGAATTATCTTGTTTATAGTCTTTTAAGTACTACTACATTGATGTTTTGTGCTTCTTGTATGACTAGCTAGTCTATAGTATGTGTTATTCAGTTCCCTAGTATGCTGCTGGTCTGAAGTAGTAGTTTACTAGAAAAAATCCTAGGTTTTTCGTCTCGAGGAATGCTCATTTGGTTTTTGTTTTTTAATATTTATGTTTAGGATGCGTTCTTTTCACCTTTTACTTTGTTAGATTGAATTTATTTGAAATTATAGAAGTTTAATAGAGATGAAAGTATAATATTAAGGTGAAGAGAAAGCACTTTTAGTAGTTATGTTTATCGTCTATGCTTGTTGTTTGGCTAAGTGGTTTGGTTTATGGCAATGATACTGTTTACGTTTCAGGTTTTGGATAGTAAATTTGATGCTATTTCTCGGTACCATTTCTATTCTGAGCTATTCTATGATGTGATTAATATTGTTTCAATGCAACTGTTGGCTTAATAAGCAAGATCACTTATTTGATTGGGTGATATTTCTTTGCTATAGGATGGTGGTGCTCACACTGTTAATACCTTTGAGGTTTGTGGACTATACATTTGAGACAGCGCCAGCAGACTTAATTGTAAGTGTTTGGGTTTTTCATTTTGAAAAACAGATTCAATTTTCTAGTTCAGTTTGTTGTTTGCTTCTGGTTGCATGATTCTTTTTGTTTTCTCAGGATAATTCGTCTCATGGGAAGAGTTCAATCACGCCCTGCTCTTATTGACTGAATGAGGCACTGATTACTTCATCAATGCCTCCTATCGAAAATACACAGTATCATAGTCAGGTATCCCTGTGCTTTCTTGACTTTGCTTGTTACATTTTAGTTTATTTGCTAGCTGAAGGAACATATAGCCATATAGGCAACAATATTTGTAATAAAATATGTTAATCTTCATCATCTTGATATTAGGAGTTTGATACCTTTCCTTTTCCAGGGAAAGAGGATTGAATGGCATAACCTTTATATTGAAACTGTCACCATTAATTTACACGTACTTCACTTGTTCCTTTGTCCTTAGCTCAGATACTCAGATCCATCCTCGAGACAGTGGAACGTGAAGCTATTTCTCAAAAGGAGACGCTTAAGAAATTGTGTTTTACATCTATATGTGTCAGCACCAGGATTTCGAAATGTTGATCTTTTACCTAATGTCTGAATTGGTGATGTTAGTTATTCTTTTTCCTTCTGTGTCCTCTTTATTTTGTACATTAAATTTAAATGTTTACTACTTGTTCATCATATGCAAGATCATGAACCAGTTTGCAGTTTCTATCTTCAAGCCTCCCTGACCAGGTGGTATACGGCTATATGCCTAACTCTTAAGGGTTTTTATCTTTTCTTTGGAGATATAGTATCATTTTCAATCTTATTGATAATTACATAATATCTTTATTATCAGTTATGATTTCTCATTTAAGTCTCCTCTGCTGCTGTAAACTCAGTTGTTAGCCTTTCTGCAATGTAGGGTACAGGCTACGTGTTAGAATCAATAACTGCATGATGGAATTCTCATAGTTAACTTATTTGGTTGACCACAAGAGAATTTGTTTTGCAGTGTTGAGGTTCACAAGGATAAAGTTTCTGTGTTTGATACTGGTCGTGGAACGGATGGAAATGATGAGAATTCGATAGTGAAGTGGTGTTTTCAGTTCCTCCTTTGAAAAGCTTGGTCTTTAATTAATGGCTTTAGTTTGTGGCTATAATTATTAAAATTTCTGCTCATTTTGCTCCTACATGTTTCATATCTGTTATGCTAGTTTCTTTGATTGTTAAATTTATCAGGGAGAAAATGGGTGCTTCATTGGTGGAAAACCTCCATATCTCATGGTAATGACAAAAGTTTATCCAACCTAGTAGCAATTATATGTAGAGACTCACATATTCTGCAGTAGAAAGCTATCTTTGAAAATAATCATGTATAGATTAGTGTTTTCCCTTATTTGATTAGACGCCTCTTAGAAAGATAATCTATTTGCATTCACTTCCATGGAGCTTTATTATGAAGCAAACAAAACTACTCTTGGAGATAGTTCATCAAATATGTACTTGGATTTTTTTGAGGAAGGTGGATTTATTGAATCAAGGGTTAAAATTGAGCATTTAATCTAGGTTGTTATCTCGAACTTAGATTTACAACTGACTTCTTTTTGAAAAGTGCTTTCCTTTTTTTTTTGCAGCCTTTCTTTGGGATGTTTGGATATGGTGGAACTATAACTTCTATGCATTTAGGGACGTATGATAAGGGAGTCTCCTTACTGTTGAGTATGGAATCTTATTTTTTGGCGTTTTTCTGAATCATGTGTCCTGTGCTAGGCATGCTGTAGTTTCTGCAAAGACTAAATAGTCGTAAAAGTTTATTGGCTTCGTTTAGAAAGGGATCCGCTATTAAGGCGGTCTGGGTCTGATCTTAACGTAACTGGAAGGTAATATAGGTTCTCCTTGAGATGTGAACTTTTTGAAGTCCATAAATGACTTCTCTTTCTTTAGACAACGCTTTGTTTGTAGGCTTTAAAAGTTATCTTCATTGTCATTTTACAGAAATATTTATTAATTTTCAGGCTGCAGTGGACTTCGAGATCTGTCAGACAGAGAGATTGAACTGCACCCTCATGGAAGTTTAAAGGAGGTGCAGTTTCTGCATGTTTATCACCTTGGTGTCTTTTGGGTCCTTAAGGTTTCTTGCTTCTTTTTACGAAAGTCCGCAACTTACTCTTTGCTTGCATGTTTTATAAGCTTATATTTAATTCGTTACGGCATGCTTGGACTGGAGGCATAGAATTAAGGTGTAAATAAGAGAAAATAAACAGAAAGAAGATGGGTAGAGGTGGTGGTTGAGAGAGTAGGCGTGGGGGAAGAATCGTACCATAAACCCAAGGTGCTAGACTGCTAGGTAATGTATGACCCAAAATGAAAGTACTTCTCCCATCCCTCATATGTAAACCACCACTACCTTACCCCATCACCTTCTCTTTATTTTATGACCCCCTTAAATTATATGCCCTTGATTCAAGTGTGTCCTTAATGTGCTATTGTGGTATGTTATTGCATAACATCTTGAATAAATATTTGATTAATAAAGCAAATAATAGTCTATCTTTTACTCAAACTATCCTACTTACCTTTTTGCTACATTGTCGTGAATCGTGGTTTCTCAGCCCTTTGTTAATGTTGCTTCTACAGGTCTAGAGATTCCAAATAATCTTACTGAATCTAATAATCTTCTGCATTGACCACTGTGACATAGTGTAGTAGATACTCGTTTATTTTGAAAAGGCACGATGACTTTAACTGTTACGCTTTCTTAGAATGCTACCTTGTTTCATGACAAGTTATATTAGATTCATGGGAAGTTTACTTGTACTGAGTCTCCTTGCTGTTTTAACTTTTAACCCCTTTAATTTGATAATCTGGATACTAGAATTTATATATTTGGTGCATTGATACTTACTTTGTGCTGTACTGCTGTTCTGTGTTCTGACTCTGAATTCTCGTCCAATGCACTGCAGATTGTTATGAAACCCAAGTTAGAACTCCCTGATATATTTCAACTCCAGTGCAAGCTTAAGGATATTTGTTTCCCTTACATTCAGGTATACTTTTATATCGTATAGTACTAATTTGCCACTTTTTCTTTATCAATGGAGCTTAGAGAAATAATGTGCGCAAAAATCTTCAATTTGCTTTTATATTTTAAGATGTATGAGCTTTTTATTTTACAAGAACAATTCAGGTTTTCTCTGCTCATTTTAAAATTTCCAGAAGGGTTTATTTGTTTGTGGTTGGCCTCTTCTGAGGGGTTTGTTGAAGTTGATGTTGTAGTCTTTGACTGACTTCAGAAAGTGCTGTCCTGTAGAAGATTGATTGACAATCATTTTTCTCCAAGAGTCAAGTTTCTTGAAACATTTCCTGTCTCTTGACTCTTGATTCTCTTTTTTATCAATTACTAAGTATGAATAACTATGAAAGGAGCTTTGATCCTTTAATGATGATTTATAGCAAAGTGCTTTTAGTTTATAATAAGCTGCTCTTTCTCTCGAATTTTAGCATCAATCTAACTACCAACTTGACTACTCAAATAATGATTTAAGCATAACAGAGATTCTGTATGTACTTACTGATATTTCTATGGAGAACTAGATAAAAGTGAGTTTATTGTCAATTTATTAATTTAGAAACCTTCACTTGCATTTGATTAATTACTGAGATTATAGTCTGTATTTTAGCTGTCCAGGAATGATGTTCGAATTTTCACTTGTCTAGTCTGAAGATAAAATATTTGATTTGGGTGGTCCATCAAAGGAGAGAATACAAGTTATTTGGCTTTCAGCAGAACAAAGACCTGCATTATTAGCGTTACTGTCCATGTGATAATTGTTATAAACACACATCCATTCTCACTATTCCTAGACGTCCAAAAGAGTTATAATTCTGCTCCTAGATGCTTCTATTCTCTGAGATAAAATTAGTGTTAGATGATATCTGCTGGATTAATATCGTGGAGCATTTTTTTGCAGTGTGATAAGATATCCTAGACCGGGCGGACTAGTCTACAATATTGGTGGTTTCCCAGGTCCTCTACTAAATTTTGTTCATTTCTTTGATGTTTTATGAGCAGAAAACCCTATTTTTTTTGTAGGATTCAATAAAGACTTGTATATGAAGCTCATAATCAGTTCTACAAGGAGCTCTAGCTTTTTTTATTATTAAATTTAGATATCACTAGTTGATAATAACTAATAAGTATTGACTACTGGTTATTGTGCTTTTATCAAGTTACTTTCCATCTGCTGAAATTAGAAGCCACAGTCCTTGGTGACTGATTCATGTTGCATGATAAGAGTGGATTGGTGTCTGGTTAAGTTGTTTCATGGTGGTCATAATAAGCTCATATTTTGGTTATCTATAAGTTTTCCCAGGTGATTACTAGTGTAATTTACTGATCTTTGGTTTTGGTAGATCAATGGCATCAATTTAGCTGAAGTTGAAGGTGGTGAAGTCGCAGTAACGAATCTGCATTCTTCTAAGTTCTAATGGCCCAGACTTTGTCCTGGATCTTCACTTTTCTGTTGAAGAGGACAAGGTTGCGTCTAAATCTCCAAATAAGACCAATATTCTATCTTAATCTGTATTTAAAAAATCTACTCTAGAAAGTCTGCCTCTGACAATGAAGATTTCTCGCCCTGCCCCTCAATTGGTTAGCGTCTAGTTCTCATCGTAGACTTTCTTCCTGTTTTCTTGAGTAGCTGTGTAGGTTGTTTATCTATTTTATGATGTTGATTAACTTCTTCTGACTGTGCTTTCAGGTGTAAAAGCAGTGCGAGAAGGGAAACGAGCGCCTGAAGTGTGTTTAGTGTTTACTATCCCATTGTTGAGGTATAGAATTTTGTATAGATTTTTGTCTTTTTTATGGCTTTGGAGTCTATTGATGCTTGAATGAACTCTGCAGGGCAAGGAGAGTATTGAGAAAATGTTGGGAAAAATGAATTCTGATGGCTGTGGAATTCAAGAAAACTATGAACCTTTTAGTCGTATTTCCATCAGGCAGTTGGGCTATTTAATTCCTGAAGCTCGCTTGGTTAGTTAGTCATATAAGTGGTTTGTGCTTTAGTTTGTACGCTTCAAATGTATGTTGGTTGCTTTAGTTTCTTTTTTATGGCCTTTGATCGAGGAGATATTTTAGTGGATATATTTTCTTCTACTTCTATATCTTTTCTGGTAACAACAGTTCTTGATAAAGTAATCTGTCATCTTTGCCTTAATGTGCTTACACTTGATGCAGCATGTGCGAATGACCTGAACTTATCCAAGATGTGCTACAGGAGCTGCTGCCTTTCATGAAACCCAGACAGAAGAAGGGGAACAAAGTTGAAATTTTGAAGAGGTGTTGTTCAAGAGTTAAGTGCTTCATTGGTAAGATTGTTTGCTTTACCAAAAATCTTATTCTAAATGTTAGTTTCTATGTCTTCAATTAATTTGACATTTTCCATTAACTCCAATTCTTTTTTATCTCTGTTCCAACCCAAGATGTGAAGATTACTGAGGGACAGACGGAGTATGTGTTAGTGCACTTCTTTTCCCTTCGTTTCAGTTTTTATATGGACTTCTTTTTTTTTGCAGACACCGATGCTGGTTTTAATCCAATACCATCAAAGGTATTGCATTGCTATTACCGCACTAGATTGTTTGTGGTTATTTCTCTCTGTCCTGTACTCCTATTGTCTTTCAAGTGAATATGTCTTTTATATAATCTTGTCTTGTCCTTCCTAATTTTGTTCACTTCCTGTTATGTGGAGGTTTACTTCTGCTGTAAGGTTGCTGAAATGTTATGATAGCAAACTGAATAAATAAATATTCGATAGCCTTTAGATACCAGTGATCTTTTTTGGAGACACGACTGTGTTGGAAATTTGATGTCCGCTCCTTTACACTCTTGGTTTGGCTTGGGGAATTACAAAATTCTCTGTAGAAAGAGTTGTGTTTGTGTTTTCTTTTTTTAAAAGTTGAAAATTAAGACTAATTCGACATTGAGGATGTGTTTCTGAAATTAATGAAACAGTAATTCTTCTTTGTCAAACTGCATTTCGTAAGTAGTCCAGAGTTTTTCATATCTATACCCAATGTCTTCTTGCCATATGTTCGAGCTTTACACTGTTTTCATGTTTCTTGGATTGTAATGGAAGCACTGCCAACCACTACCCCAGGTATTTGCTACCTGCCACTTCGACCAACTAAACTAATAGTCAGATAGTGATTTCTTGTCTTAAATAATGAAAAGAAGCCAAGATACTGGCGGCTTTAAGTTCGTCTCTGATGTTTACAACATCATAATTCAGAACATAGCAAAAGTTTTGAAACAATACATTTTCCAAGACACAAATGAGAAGTTGCTGATATGGTGTGTTTTTTGGGTCGAGAAGAATCATTCTGTACTTTGCAGCCCTCTAGTATCTTATTTGTTGTTCCAGTATTAGAGTGTCTAAGCATATGGATACTTTAGTTAATTGCTTCCCCTTGTCCTAGTGTTTCTATGGTGCTTCTTTGTACTAGCATCGGTAATTGTTCTACCGCCTTTTGTTTAAAGCCTGAACTTTAGATGGTGAATGTTTCAGATTGATCTAGCCCCTCGTTATTGTTTTACCAAAGCATTGAAGGATCTGGGAGGTCACACTCCTCAGAAAGAGAAAGGTGACTTGGTCAACTGTCTCATTATAGTTTCTGTTAGATTGTAAAAATGTCCAAGGTCTTAATAAGCATCTTGACTGATTAATTCTTGCTGTACTAAAAAGTCCAAATTTGTAGAGGCGAAAAGCAGTTGACACTTGAACAACTGGAGCGAGAGTATCAACACTGGATTCTACAAATGCTTAGTCAGTATGATAATGAATTCAACTGTGGTGATGAAGAACCGGTTTTTCTTGTTGCTGAATCAATCAAACAAGAACTTGGCAAAAACTTGTGATGGTAAAGTAGATAATACCTTCATCCTTTGAAATTGTTATTTGAACTTATCTTTCTGAACTTTCCTACACTTTTCTGGACTTACAAGATCTAATAATTGAAATGTCCTGAACCATTCCGAACTTTTTAAACTATCTAAAAGTACTTGAAGAAAAGGCTTTAAGCTGGTTTTATTGTGGTAATTAGTCAAATAGTTAGTTTCACCATGGTAATTAGTCAATTTTCTTACAAAAAGCAATTCCATCCAAATAGTGAATCTTGATGTTAGTGACAAGGTAGACGGTGATAACTAGAGTGTGTTTGGTCGGGCGTAAAACCTTATCCTAGATAACTAGTTTTCCCATTTTCCTTTGTTTGGTTTGTGAAGGTCAAAAAACAGTTTTTTCAGTTGGTGGAAAATAGTTTTCCCAATTGAGGAAAACATTTTTCTTCTTAAAGGAAGGGAAATTCCCTATTCTTTACCCTTCAAAGGAAGCTACAATTATATTTTTTTTTGAAACATATCTTTTATAAGTAAAATAATTTTCCATTGAAAATACTTGTTGGCCAACGAAACAAAGCCTTAGTGGTAATGACAATGAGCTTGTATGAAATTTTCTAAGGAAAGTCTTCTACCCATGTTAGTACGATTCTATTTCTACTTTCTAAGTTTCCCCTGAATATGTTTTCCTTTGTAGATTTTCGTTAACTACATGGTACCCATTAGGTGATTGTAATGAACTTATTTTGGAGAAAGACTTATACTTAGAGGTGGAGAAGGAGGTGGAGAAGGATTATCACAGGACTTCCTTTGCAAAATTACATTATATCATTTGTTGTTGCCTACCAAATAAGCCCTAACAATCAATGAAGAAGTTTATTATGGAACGTAGAGCCTATCGTAACCCCCCCCGCGGCCTCTCCTGCTGCCTTGTATAGATGAATGATTTAAGAATCTACTTGTCACCAACAGGAAGAAACTTAATTGTGGCTGTATTTGTTGTGTTATTGTTTTAAGACCTATTCTTACTATATATGTAGTTGTGAGGGTTCTTCAAGCTATAAGTTGGAAGAGCAGATCTTGGAATAGGGGACAGAAAGTTAAGATTCTCAAAGGTGCCTGTTCTGGCTGTCATAAGAACAACCTATTTGCAACGCCCGAATATTTTTTTACTTGAAGGCATTGAAAAGGATACAGGAGTTAAGTGACATTTAGGCAGTATTTCATCTTTTCATCGTGTGATACCATTCTGTTATATATTATGTGTAGCAAAAGATTGCCCTCTATGTAATGGATTTCTCTTGCTCTGTCATTTGGTGCTTGCTAATTGCAAACTGTTTCTTAAAAACAGGATAGGCGCGGATCATTTGCAGGTATATATGAAACCTCATCTTTCTGTTAGTCTTTTGCTAGAGTTTCACCGTCTTTATGTCTCCTGATATTTTTGTTTGTGAAGGCCACTAGGGGATGAGGAGGAAGATGGTAGTGTGCTTAGAGTTGATGCTACTAGCAGAGACTTGGAACTCCGCGGCTCTATATATCTGCCTATTGCTGTGATGGATCCAGGAAAGGTTGGGATATTTTTCCTTGTATTACAAATTGTCTTCTTTGTGATTAGTGAGTGCATCAGAAAATATTAGCATCCATTAGGATATAAAAGAGGCCTATAGAGCACATTTAGACATTCAGCTATTAACGCGGTTCTCCTCCCTGCAGTGTATTGCCGTTAGCTACAACAACTGGAATTGCCATGTTGACAAGCTAAATCTGAGAGTTTCCTCGGCAATGCGAAGCGTTGGGAATCGATGGGGTCAGTATATAGGCATCTAAACATTTTAGATTGTAGGAAAAGATATTATTGAAAACAGTAATTAAATTAATGTTCAATATCAAGGAAACCATGTGGATATTATCTAGAAATTGGACCTAGCTATCCAAACATAAACTGACAAATGTTTGCTACTTTCTTTGTATCAAGTGAAACCTATACTTTATAGTTCTCTACTTAAGCCAGTGATGTTTTTCATTGTTACCCATATTGCAAGTTGCAACACCATTCTCTACATTTTTTTGTGTTCTGTTTGATTGCCCTGAATGTGTCAACTCTGTATTACTTCTAAATCACTTCTTTGTGTGTTGTTGATGTTGTATCACACTGCAGGGATTACTTAGAGATGCTTCAGTTTTTGCTGGAACATTACCTTCTCCTCAGGACCCTGATAAAACCTACCTTAAATCCTTCTTTCCCCCTAATGCATCTTAATCATAACGACCTAGGCCACGGTAGATGAGGTATCTCCACGGAGCTACCTCTTCACTTTAGTACCTTACGATAGCACACATTTTAGGTTGTCACATGGCAGGTTTAGATACTGTTTGGGCTCATTTAATCAGCAGCCTAATAAAGAAGCACGGGCCCGCTAAAGCATGGGACAGGTGGCAACTGTGGGTCCCACTTGAAAGTTGACCTAATCACCAGTATTTGGGAAACCTCCAAAAGGTGAAGCAATCATTGCTTGAAAAGGTAACATGCCCATTGCTACCAAAAAGGCCCATCTGAACAATGTTTCCTGTCTTGGAAATCCCCAACACTATAAAAACCAACTGCCTCATCAATGAACAGGGTATTCAATTCTCACCTAACAAAACTAGAGCACCTCTCTCTAGACTTGACTTCTCTCTCTACCTCAATCACATCTGACTTGAGCGTCGGAGGGGCGATCCCGGAAACACCCCCGGGGTAGTCTAACCTTGTTTTGCAGGATTCCGACGTACGGATATCGGAGCTCAGGCGATCGCTCTTGGGGCCCACATCACCTTTCTCAACCAATCACAATCCTTAATTTCTGAACATAAACAGTTTGGCGCCGTCTGTGGGGAGGTTACAACATCATCGTCGACGTCATCGCCATCAACAACGTTAACGTCCACACGACCCTCGTCCTCCTCATCCTCATCGGAACTAGTCCCCTCAGCTAGAATCTTGGCGTTATCAGCGTCGACCGACTCCTGATAACCTGACCAGACCTCGGCCCAAACCAAATCAGGATGAGACGTGGCCAAGACCTTCTTCAGTCGGTCGAGGGCTTCGTCCTCCCCCATTTTATGAGCGACGCTGCCGACCTCGTTGGCATACGCCTCGGCAGCATCAGTCTTCTCCCACTCGGAGAACCATTGCGCCTCCGTCTTCACTTGGCCCTCAAACTCAACCAGCTTAGCCTCGAGCTCCGCCACCTTCAGCTCGGCCGTTGCCTGCTTGGCGAGGGCATCATCCCGAGCAGTTCGAGCCAAGTCGCGGGCGAGCGTGAGGTCGGCCGTCTCCTTCTCCAACTTCGCCCGCTCGGAGGCAAAGGTCTCCTGATCTTTCTTGATGGCGGCCAATGCATCCTCGAGTTTGGACTCGGTAATGCGCTTATCCTCCTTGGCCCGATAAACCTCATCAAAATGTTTTTTGGCCTTTTCTTTGAGGACGGCAACTTCCTCGGCCAAGCTCACCCTATTTTGAGCAACGTTGGCCATCCGGGTAGAGAACTGAAACAAAGAATAATAAAGTGAGATGAAAGCAGAATCGGAGCAGAATCAGAGAGCAAAATAAAAAGGCAAAGGCGCTTACGTCGAGCCAGGTGCGAAACAGCTCGTTGGTCTCGTTCGGACCATGAGTGATCTGAATATACTCCCGGTCGGCGGGAGTATAAATATGATCAATGGCAGCAGTCCACTGCTTGTCCTTCTCCTTCCGGCTCAGCCCAGTGAAAGGAACGGTCGGCGTTACCGCTCCCCTCGAGCTACCCCCGGGCAACTCCTCAAATGGGGACAATGGAGTATATTGGGGGCTCCCGACCGGCCTGAAGTCAGAAGAATGAAGAGAGATATCCCCCCCGTCGGTCTGTTGCTGGGGACCCCTGGGGCTGATGACCTCCACCGACCTGCTCCGCTCGGCCTCTGCACGAGCGACGGCCTTTTCCCGCTCAGCCTTGGACCGAGCGACGGCCTTTTCCCGCTCAGCCTTGGACCGAGCGACAGCCTTCTCAGTTTGAGCCACCTTGTCGGATGACCGCTCTTTCCTCTTTTTGCTCTTCGGCTTGGCATGGTCCTGCATCAGGGAAGATATCGTCGGCAAATAAAAAGAGTCGGTCGGGCCAAAACAGAAACAACAAAAAGGGCAGATTTTCACCTTAGGGGGAGCGGGGACCTTCAAGGTCTTGGCTGCAATTTCAGCCTTCAGCCGAGCAGCTCTCATGGCTGCAACATTCAGCTTGTCGGCCATTGACGGGTCGATCTCTTCAAGATACGCTCGGGCGGGCTCTGCAGCAAAGCAAAACAAAAAGTTAGTCAAAAAAGGCGAAAAACTGTAACATTGACAATACCAACCACCTCAGCCAACTCCCCGGCAGATTACCCTTCGGAAAAGTCGAGCTAAGACCCATTGCCGAAAGGAAGTGTTCATCCTTGAATAATTTGCAGTCGGGGAGCCATTGACCGGGCACAAATATCTCGCCCCCATTCACAATTTTTGCCTCGGTCTGCATATAGCAGGCCCCGGCACCCTCCTCGTCGTCGAGTTCACCCACTCGGCAATTTAAGGCAACATGGGGCTCGGTCGGGGGAGGAATAAGGAGAATCCCCCCAGTCCCCGCCGTAGTAGACGAAGGCAAATTCCCTCCGAAACCCCTTCTGTGAAGTCGGTAGGTTAAGAACGGTTCGGTATCTCGGTCGGACTTGGAAGCTCCACCAACCGGGACCATTCTTTGCAGCCATCACTTCGACCAATTTGTAGAGATGCCGCCATAACTTGAGTGTTGGTCGGATCCGCATCAATTCGCAGATCACCTGAAAGGCGTTGATTCCGCCCCAGGAGTTCGGGGAAATTTGGCAGATGGCTAAATTGTATGCATTCAACAACTCTTTGACAAAGTTGGTCAGCGGGAACCGAAGCCCCATATCCATAGCCTTGTAATAAATTGCAATGCAC
Organism: Beta lomatogona; assembly: GCA_947646795.1. Taxonomy (NCBI): domain Eukaryota; kingdom Viridiplantae; phylum Streptophyta; class Magnoliopsida; order Caryophyllales; family Amaranthaceae; genus Beta; species Beta lomatogona. The sequence continues at coordinate 414,052 of CANSNZ010000273.1, forward strand.
CCGGGTGGTGGAGACAGGACTGTATGGTAGGCCTCCGGTCGGACTAAGTAGAAGGGGTCTCTTATTTGGAACCTGGTCGCTGTGCCCCGAAGGTCCTCGGTCAGCGACTTAATCACCCCCGGCTCGGGAAAGAAAGAGCCCGGACCTCCTTTCGGATCAAGGTCAGGATACTCCAACTCCCGACCCGATGTGGATGCTTCTCCTGCTCCCCTCGGCATGGCCCTTACTACATCAGAAGACAAATACTTGTCTAAGTAACTCCGAGAAGGAGGATAAGCCAACGACACCTCCCAAGGGTAAGGAATGACTCCCTCGGCTTCCTCCTCCACCGAAGAAGACGGGCTCGGGAGAACGATCGCGTCGGGTACAACCGAGGGGTCGGGGCAGCTTATTATCGTCGACACCAAAGTTATTCCCATTCCCCTCACCTCCTCGGACAATTTATAAGAGGGTGAGGTCGGAGGTGTCGACGACTCGGACGAATCTCCCATTATTTATACACAAGGGAGTCGGCCGAAGTTATTCAAAAGAAAACAAAGAAAAAGAAAAAGCTTAAAAGAACGAAAACGTACCTGGTCGGACGAAGAAACTGGGGAAAAAGCTTGGAAAAGTTGAGAGAATCTGAATTTTTGAGAGAGAGAGAATGAGGAAAGGAGCAAATGACACTCAATTTCTCTCTCCCCTCGTGCATATATAGCAACACCTGGGGGAGCGCGCAATGCAAACCCCCCCGCGTCGCCTAAACGGGCTTTTAATAGCGGCCCAACTGGACCTACTCAGTCCATTAAGTGAGGAGTCCGGCGAACTCGAGCAAAAACCCTTCAGACCAAAAGGAAGTTGAAACGCTAAAGATCCTCAGGGTGTACCCCCAGCTCGGCCAATGCCAAGGGTCCCAGCGTCCTAAGTATCAAGAGCAGCCCTTTGGAATTTCGGGTCAAACATACGTGGTCGGGCAAAATGGATACAACCCCCACAAGAGGTACGGAAACCCACTCGGATCAACTTGAGGCTCATTAGCCCCTCATCCGAGTGGCCATATACCCTACTCGGCCAACAGGAGCTTCCCTCCTTTGCCGAGTCGCTTTTATACTTGGTCGAGTGCGGCCAAGTATCAGCTAGCACCCACTCGGACCAACTTGGGGCTCATTAGCCCCTCATCCGAGTGGCCATATACCTTACTCGGCCAACAGGAGCTTCCCTCCTTTGCCGAGTCGCTTCTATACTTGGTCGAGTACGGCCAAGTATCAGCTAGCACCCACTCGGATCAGCTTGGGGCTCATTAGCCCCTCATCCGAGTGGCCATATACCCTACTCGGCCAACAGGAGCTTCCCTCCTTTGCCGAGTCGCTTCTATACTTGGTCGAGTACGGCCAATTATCAGCTAGCACCCACTCGGATCAGCTTGGGGCTCATTAGCCCCTTATCCGAGTGGCCATATACCCTACTCGGCCAACAGGAGCTTCCCTCCCTTGCCGAGACGCTTCTATACTTGGTCGAGTACGGCCAAGTATCAGCTAGCACCCACTCGGATCAGCTTCGGGCTTATTAGCCCCTCATCCTAGTGGCCATATACCCTACTCGGCCAACAGGAGCTTCCCTCCTTTGCCGAGTCGCTTCTATACTTGGTCGAGTACTTGGTCGAGTAAGGTCAAGTATCAGCTGGCACCCACTCGGATCAGCTTGGGGCTCATTAGCCCCTCATCCGAGTGGCCATATACCCTACTCGGCCAACAGGAGCTTCCCTCCTTTGCCGAGTCGCTTCTATACTTGGTCGAGTACTTGGTCGAGTAAGGCCAAGTATCGTGGCACCCACTCCGGATCAGCTTGGGGATCATTAGCCCCTCATCCGAGTGGCCATATACCCTACTCGGCCAACAGGAGCTTCCCTCCTTTGCCGAGTCGCTTCTATACTTGGTCGAGTACGGCCAAGTATCGGCTAGCACCCACTCGGATCAGCTTGGGGCTCATTAGCCCCTCATCCGAGTGGCCATGTACCCTACTCGGCCAACAGGAGCCTCCCTCCTTCGCCGAGTCGCTTCTATACCTGGTCAAATATGGTCAAGTATCAGTTAGCACCCCCTCGGATCATCGTGGGGCTCATTAGCCCCACCATGAGGCGAAAGATGACTAGGTCGGCATCCTTCCTCCAAAAGGAAGTAACTCGGTCGGTACGCTCCTCATGGAGCAAAGATGACTGGGTCGGCATCCTTCCCCTAAATGGGAGTGACCCGGTCGGCACACTCCGCATAAGACAAAAACGACCCGGTCGGCATTCTCTCCTTGGGGCAAAAACGACCCGGTCGGCATCCTCACCATGAGACAAAAGATGCCTGGGTCGGCAACTTTCCTCCAAATGGAGGTAACCCGGTCGGCACTCTCCTCATGGGGCAAAAACGACCCGGTCGGCATTCTCTCCTTGAGGCAAAAATGGCCCGGTCGGCCTATCTACTTCCAACCAAGAGCTAACCCGGTCGGCATAGCCATTTCCAGCCAGAAGGGGACCTGGTCTGCCTATCTGTTTCCAGCCAGGATGTGACCCGGGCGGCCTTTCTGCTTCCACTAAAAAGGAGACCCGGTCGGCATTCTTACTTCCAGCCAGAAGGAGACCCGGTCGGCATATCTGCTTCCAGTTAGAAATAGGATAACTGCTATTCCGCCACAGACAGGCCCCCTCCAGTCAGATCTCCGTGATCCCCTATCTATGGCGTGGGGCTAATTGTTTGGGCTCATTTAATCAGCAGCCCAATAAAGAAGCACGGGCCCGCTAAAGCATGGGACAGGTGGCAACTGTGGATCCCACTTGAAAGTTGACCTAATCACCAGTATTTGGGAAACCTCCAAAAGGTGAAGCAATCATTGCCTGAAAAGGTAACATGCCCATTGCTACCAAAAAGGCCCATCTGAACAATGTTTCCTGTCTGGGAAATCCCCAACACTATAAAAACCAACTGCCTCATCAATGAACAGGGTATTCAATTCTCACCTAACAAAACTAGAGCACCTCTCTCTAGGCTTGACGTCTCTCTCTACCTCAATCACATCTGACTTGAGCGTCGGAGGGGCGATCCCGGAAACACCCCCGGGTAGTCTAACCTTGTTTTGCAGGATTCCGACGTACGGATATCGGAGCTCAGGCGATCGCTCTTGGGGCCCACATCACCTTTCTCAACCAATCACAATCCTTAATTTCTGAACAGAAACAGATACCTTCCTTCCGATCTCACTCCCAATACCCTACACGAGAATATAATATTTCATGTTTTATTCCAAAAATATCAATTGAACCGGATTACACGTAGTTAAACTCGTGAAAAAACATAGGCGAATATAATCGTTAAAATCCACTCAAATTGAGCATACTAGACCGAAGTTGATTAGCTCGAAGGCTCTATAATTACAATCCCTTGTTCTTAATGTATGGCTCTCTTTGATTGTGTATTTTGGAGAATTTTTGGTGAAATCATTAGTAGAACACAAATCTATGCCGATTTGGAAATATCTCACCAACAAACTTCCCATGAAAATGATTGGGAGAAAAAGAGGGACCAATAAACCAAAGCTTATGCAATTAACTACCATGAAAGAGTAACTTTATCTTTTTTTATAACTGATTTACCAAACTATGTCTGTGACATAGAAAATGACTTGTAGGAGTTTCTCTCTCATCATAATATGCATTGGTCACCCGTGAGACCATGAAGACTGAAGACTCCAGAAATTATTTCACATCGTATAATTTTGCAGCAATAATCAATTTAATGGTTATAAGATGATCACACGTGAATTATTTCAGCTACTGGTATCATATACTCCTAGCATACTTCCTTATGCACGTACAAGTATTAGATACCATTCATTGAGTTCTTAATCGTGCTCCAAGCTCTTGATATCGACCATAATATACAATTTCATCCATATCCGAATCCAATTTCCTTCCCTTTTTAGATACTAACAACTGGAATCTGTTTTGGAGTTTAAATATTTTGATGGTTTGAATTAAACATCTTTTAGCATTATCGGGCTTAGTATAGTTTGAACATATTCTATTAGTCCTGACTAATAAAGTATTTAAATACTTTTAGTTCCTACTATCAAATTCGGAAAACTTTTGGCAACATATTCTCATGCATGTTGCGATGTTGGTATCACAATTAAAATTATGCGTTGGCTAGTTCACATACAGGCAAGAATTCAAATTTTTCTATGTTCCTGAGGAAAGAATGAATATTTCTAAATAGGAAGACAATTTCGCAAAAGGTAGTTTATATAGTACTCCCAAATATATAAATGGGATTGGCCCGAAAACGAGATCAACATATAAAGAAAGAAAATTTTAGATTCAAGATCCCAACAGTTTTGTGAAGTTTTCACCCGTTATATAAAACTTTGCTACCATAATTTTGCGGGCTACTTGCACTAAATATCTCGATATAAGCCTTGTCCATGGAAATTACCGGCTAATGATTGGAAATGAGTTGAGACTAGATAAGTTCTTACTAAACATTAGTAAGAACTAGTTTTATATAAATCAGCCCAAGTTAGGCTAGTTTTAAAGGATATGGCTGTAAAATGCAAAACCACATATACTATGCCAACTTAAGATTAATATGAAACACATAGATTATCGGAAGTCAAATTATTTCTTTGGTCGAAATGAAACGATAAAGTAATCAACTGCAGCCAGAAATATCGATTTCCTTTCTACATTAATATGACATGATCACTAATAGCCATGAAATATATAGCTCGATACTGAAAAAACATAGCTTTCCACATTAAGTATAGGCGAAATGCAAGTAGGCTTTGTGTCAATAATGTCCGCAATTTTCTTTCCAATTAATTTCTCGAGCACGTATGCATGGCAAAATGCTAACCATGCAGCAGCATGAAATATTGAAATTACAAAGTGAAATGCATTTAAGGACTTCATTTTTTTTATGTATGAATTATGATTGGTGGATATCCAATACTTTTGTGTATACTTGTGCCATCACTTGAACTCAAGGCATCATCGACTATGAGCCTTGTCGATATTTTTTGTGGAAATTATTTTTTTTCTTAAAAATGAAAGAGGTAAGGATAAAAATTATCTCTTCAATCCTCACAATGTTACAAAGTTAATTTAATTGACGATATATGTCCTATACTTTTTTTTTTTTTTGAGAATTCCCTCGCGAGAAAGAGGGAAATTGGGGATCCTTCTTTTAAGGGGTGAGAATCGAACCCCTGTCATAGGGGTGGAAGGAAGGTCTCACAACCACTAGTTAATTGATGATATATGTCTTACACTTGCCTTATATATGACATTGGTAAATTAATATATGAACAATCAAACCCGTGATAAATTTTTTTTGCACCATATAACCTTGCAAGTTTCCAAATTCACCATATGCCCTCGACATTTTTAAAAATACATCAACCTACCCTTATGACTAACGGAAGTCTAACACTATTAGTCATTAACCCCTAATCCCCCCTCTAACCCTAATTAAATCATCTAACCCTAACCCCCTTTAACCCTAACCCTAACCCCCTAATTAACCCTAACTACTCAACCACCACCACTCCCCCTACCCCACCCCTTCTCCCCACCACCCCAGCAGCCCCCCCTTCCCTCCCCCCCCACGCCGCAGCCCCCCCAACCCCGCATCCCCCTTCCCCCTCCCCTCCCCCCCACCCCCGCAGCCCCCCTTCCCCTCTTCCTCCATCCCCGCATCCCCCCTTCTCCCACCCCCGCAGCCCCCCTTCCCCTAGGGTTAGGATTAGGATTAGGGTATTAGAGTAGGAGTTAGGTTTAGGTTAATTGATTAGGATTAGATGGGGGATTAGGGGTTAATGACTAACGGAGAACGGAGTTAACGTCTGTTAGTCATTAAGGGTAAGTGGATGTATTTTTTAAAAAGTGGGGTATATGGTGAATTTCAAAAGTCAAAAGGGTATATGGTGCAAAAAAAAATTGTCAGGGGTATATGGTGAAAAACCGTATATATTTTCATACAGATAGTTGTCTAATTGTCTTTACTACATATTGACCTTATTAAAGTAACCTTTATACTTCCTCCGTTTCAAATTACTCGCTACACTTTCCATATAAGGAAGTTTCATATTACTTGCTACACTTCCTTTTTGGGCAATAAACTCTCTCTATCTCTCTCCTCTCACATGGGTCCCTTTTCTTTTTACTCTCTACCTCTCTCTTCTCCAAAAATTGCCTAGGAGTCCGTGAATTGAGAAGTGTAGCAAGTAAAATGAAACGGAGGAAGTAATAGTTTTAGCACCTAGATTGTCTCCTTATTACTCACACATTAGTACATGTATATCCTTTGCATTCTGAATATGCTTAATTTGCAATATTTTGACTTTTGCATTATTATTTATGTACTATTTTAGACCGTATTCTCTTATGAAGTAGTCCATCTGTTTCTTTTTGTTCTTCCTGCTTTTTTTCCACATTTGTCAGTGCACATTTTTATATCATTAATATCTTTAATTACATATTAGTAAAATTATAAAAGTTTGATATTCTTAAGGTACTAACTGAGATGAATCAAACAAGACTACATGAGTACATGACTATTATACATTTTCTGTTATTGAAAAGAATTTAGAAGATTCTCTCAACTTTTGAATATTGTCAAGATTTCAGATAAATAGGAAGAACAAAACAAAATGGAGAGAGTAATATAGAAGAAACAATTGTTACTATATGTAAAAATATTGTTAGATTAGTCACAATATATGTTTCAAAAATATCATATTTTTTTTTAATTTATACTAGTAGATAATTAAACATATTTACACACACTAGTACTTCAAAGTTATATCTATATGTTTTATATCTTTGATAATAGCTCGATATACTTTATAAATAATTAGATACATATATTCTATATTCAAGCAATTTACAAAAAGAAAGAATTTTCAATAACAATAATCTGGATATATGGGACTTTAGATATGTTCTTTTCAATTGAAATCTATTTATTTGAATATTCCAACTAATCTAAATATTTTGTAACCTAGCTAAACTTTTCAGAACTTACTATTATACTTGTGAGTTGAACTTGGTATTTGTTTGTATTGGAGTGTATCTATACATTTTTTCCCACAGCTTTTTTTTTTCTTTAAGGTATAATATACGTAAAACCATTTTTAAAACTATTATATACTCAACTATATAGTATTTGTTCATGTTGTGACTTGTAAATACACGCAAAATTGGTTGAATTCAAATGTAGATTAGGTACAAACATAATGCAAAATGACCTTGAATTGTAGGTTGTAACCATGAGCCAACTTCAATTCTCTCTCTCAATTAAGGTGGTTGAAATTTTTTGTTTGTTACATTCTTCTCAAACACTTCCCTACCCCTAAAAACTAACGTCTGAAGAACCATGATTTCAATTATACGTGAATCTCGTGTTCACGAAAAAAATTAGTGATAATACTACTTTTATTATTATTTGTGGAGGGCAAGAGAAGATAATTTTAGTTCAACACAATGCAGTATATCCAGATTCTTCAAAAAATATATCAAAAAAAAAAAAATCAAGATAAAAAAGTATCCTTTTTCACTGCATAAAGCTAGCTAAGTTCATGCTACATATCAAGCCTTCAAAAAAGTACTACAACGCAATTACTTCTATTAAGTACTTACTAGAAAAGATGCATACACTCCTTTTACATCACCACAGAAATAAAATGCACTCTCAGCTTTACATGCATTGCATGAAAAAGACCTTCAACTGCATTCTTTTGTATTCACGTAAATTAACAATGAACTCAAGAAAAATCTAGATTTCGACACTTACAACTCTATGGTCCACAAGATCTTATATTGAAATCTTAAGCACCTAGAGTTTGTACCCATATAAATAAGCGTTACCTCACACTTATCTTATTCATCATAACTAGAAAAAGAAATAACCCTTAAGTGTAACAAAACATTAGGCCATCTTTCAAGCTACTTACAACCTTCCTTAAGCTCAAGTTATATAAGTTTCAAACTTTGAACTTTCTCATATAGCCATGGCACCACCACATGAAGAGGCAGTTCTTTCATCCTTACCTATGCCAACCAAAACCTTCTCAAAACCACCAAAACTCTCTAATGATAACCTTAAGAGGACGGTCTCTGACATTGCTTTCGAGTTAAGCAAAGAGATCGATAGGGAGATAGAAGAATTGAAACCTCTACCCGCTATCTCAGAAGCAGAAGATGCAAAGTGTGAGTGTTGTGGGATGAGTGAGGAGTACACACCGGAGTACATAAAGCGTGTACGTGACAAATTCTTAGGAAATTGGATATGTGGGTTGTGCTCTGAGGCTGTGAAGGAAGAAATGGAGAAAAATGGAGGGAAGTGTAAGGAAGCCCTAGACACTCACATGAGCCATTGTGTGAGGTTCAATAAAGTTGGTAGGGCTTATCCTGTGTTATGCCAAGCTCAAGCCATGAGAGAAATTTTGAAGAAGAACTCTAGGGTTAGAGCTAAGTCTATGAGCCCTAGAGATATTAAAGGTCCTAAGAAAGGTGCTATCACTAGGAGCTCAAGTTGCATGCCTTCCATGATGAATGATCTTAGCCTTGACAACTAATTGATCAATGCCATGCATGTTTTTGGCTTTGGTTAGAAATGATATTAACTTCTAGGGTGGTTTTTTTTATGGTTGACATCGAATTCATTGTTTTAACACCTCCTTTTTTTAACTTCTAAGGAGCTTTTTTTTTCTTAAGTTAGTATAAGATATACTAATGATCCCACTTAGATGTACTACACATACACCCATTTTAGGGTTTTTTAAGTGGGTTTTTAGTAGCATATCTTATATGGGTTGATGAGAACCATTATAAACTTGGCTTGTAATCTTTTTTTTTATATGTAACAAGACTTTGTTGAAGTTGTTAGATGCCATCATCGGAGCTGCCAACTTTGGCTTTTCCTTTCGGCCAAACCGGAAGTCTTTATCTTGTATTATGCATAATGTTATATGAGAAAACTAATAAAAACTTTGTATCTTTACTGTGTTATTTATTATTTCAGCTTGTCATATTAATATACTTTTATAATTCGTCCTCCTTCAAATATCCAGCTTTCAGATTTTAGTTGTTCTTCATCTGCTTTCTACTTATAGTAATGGTTTACGCCTGAATTAAATCAAATTGAGGCATTTGAAGAGGAAGGAAGGGAGCATATGCTTAGTTAGATAATTAGTTACACAATTTATATTATTATTTTCTTCTTCAATTCAATGTAAGGGAAAACAAATTATTACTAAATAATTAATCAAATTAATTAACTTCTCTATTACTTTCTTCAGCAAGGGTATAACCGCACAATAGTAAGTCTTGTATATATAACACTGCTTTATAATATTATTATTAATAAGGATTTATAATATTATTATTAGGGATGGCAGTGGGGCGGGTCAAGTAGGAGACCCGCCCCATCCTCGCCCAAGTGGGGCGGGGATGGGTCTAGGTTTGGGGGGGATGGGGCGGGGATGGGGATTAAAATGGTACCCGCAATGGGTGGTGGAGCGGGTGTGGATTTTATGTTATACCCGCCCCATCCCCGCCCGCCCCGCCCCACCCCCGCACGTCCCGCATATTTATTATTAAATTCTATTTATATACTTATATTATTAATAATTTTATCTTGTAAAATATAAATATGTGGGTATGACGCGGGTACGAAGCGGGTGTTAGCACCCATGCCGGTGGTTGGGCGGGGATGAAGTGGGTACGATGCGGGTACGAAGCGGGTGCGGTTACCCATGCGGGTGGTGGGGCGGGGATGGGTTTAAATATGTACTTGGTGGGGCGGGGATGGGTCTAGAATTTTCCCCCGCAATGGGTGGTGGAGCGGGGGTGGGGATGGGAATTTTATGCGGGTGCGGGTGTGGAGGTACCATCCTCCGCACCCGCCCCGCCCAATTGTCATCCCTAATTATTATTGTGTATTAAAAGGGTCATTTTATAAGTTAAAGGGGTCACTTTATAAGTTAAAAGGGTCATTTTTAGGTAATGGATCATTTTATACCTTATCGGGTCACTTTTACTATAAGTGACCTTTTAAGGGCAACAAATTACCCTCGTGTTACTATAAATTGTATTAATAAGGCGGTCTTATATGAGATTTTGGAATAACGTAACGCATCTTTTTTTTAACAAATGGCTAATATCAGCATATTTGCACGTCATCCAACGAAATTGAATAATCATTAAAACATCGCATTTAATTATTTTGATATTTGAATTATTATGTATAAAATTGTCCTCAATCCATAGATTAATTGTCTTGTTAAATTTGAGGCCACTTAATAAGAGTAAATAGTAGGAGAGTGTAGGTTACTTTGGGTAGATAAAGTAAAAGTAAACATATAATATTAATTGAGGAGTAAACGAGAGAGCTATTGGAGGATTCCAAATCCTACTATTATGAAGGGAGATCAGTGTGAAATAGAGATAGTTAGTGGAGGGACTCATGTCATATGGGTTGAGTAGGTAGGGACATGGGATGAGTAAGTGTTCCATTAAAATAACAGAACAATTTTTTAAGAATCGGCCAAAATAGTATACTAGACAATTATTTGATAACCGAAGAAGTACATATGAACTACATCCTTTCATCTTTCTAGTTCCATCGATTCTCCTTGGCAAATTTGTCAATGCGCATCTTTGAGTATTATTATCTCTTATTATGTGCAAGTAAAAGTTATATATGGTCGATATGTTAAGAATATATATTGAGACGAATCTAACAAGATCGCATATTACTATACTTTTTTCACCTTTTTTTTTTTTTTGTAAGGAGAAATCTTAACAAGTTGGAGGGATAGGTTGTGGGGAGTAAAGAGGATCTCAACTTGTCATGGATGAGAAATTGAAAATCGATCTTAAGTTTTCTTGAGCCAAAAGACATGCTTTAACCACTATGGGTCTGTTCGTTATCGTTTTTTGTTTTCAGTTTTTTTTTTTTTTTTTAAACTAAAAACGAAAAACAGGAAACCAGAAAAAGTGATTTTCACTTTTTAGTTGTTAATTAGTTTTCAAAATCATCATGTTTCTAATAAGTTTGACCAATTTTTTATCCATTATATGACACATATCATATGACTTTTAAATACAAAAAACTGAAAACCACAGTGATACCGAACGAGCCCTAAGTTATCTCTTGTTCTCTTTTACTTATTACCCAAATAAGACTATCAATGTGAAGTAGTGTCAATGCCTCAATTATCAAAATAATAAAACTAAGAAAAAGGAAGTAGCTCGCGAAAACAAAAGCAACAAAAAAAACTGCTTTATGCGTTTCAGATTATATAGTCCTAAAACTTATAATGATGTTATAGCCTTTAGGTGGGGGATAGAGCCATAGAGGAGGCATGCAAAATCCTTGCATATATTATGCTTTCCCCTCAAAAGAAACCAAGATTTTTATCGTGAAACTTCACATGAATATTATCTTCGATGAAACTCTTTTATGTCTGTGAAGCAAAGATATTTTAGAGACACGCAGAAACTAGGAAACACTTTATACGCTGATGGTGCTTTTTCTGTTGCCAAGGAGGTAAGGATGGCATAAGTGTAAGTGTGTAACAGTATAACATAGTTAAAGCCTTAAAGAGTGCAGAGTGCTTCTTCTTCTTACACAAAAAAAAAAAAAATTAGGTTTAATAAGTTTAAATATGTTCAATTAAATTCAGATTACTTTATGTAAGATTAGTTATATTCGAATAAGTTTTACGTCTTATAAAATACACTTTAATAAGTTCAAATACTTCCTTTACTCCTATTTGATTGCAACACTATCTACTTCTAGTTTCACGCTTACCTATGCACAATGTATACTATTGATATTTTTAGTTATGTTTTGCTAAAAATTATAAAAAAAATAGATATTAATAAAGTACACGGTAAGACGAATCCAACAAGATTCCACATGACTATATGTTTCCATCATATGAAACACAAAAGCTAATTATATGAGTGATTGTGAATGGTGCCAAAACTGGAAGTGTTGCAATTAAGTAGAAGTGGAGGAAGTAAGTTTAGATAAATTCGACTTAGATAAGTACAAGAGAAGTCAGTTAAAGAGATGCACCCTTAAAGATATATAGTACAAGTCTTGGCTAGGCCCTATGAGTTAAGACCCTATCGTCCCAAGTTAACGGGTTAAACACTTTAGTAGTGGGCTAAGAAGTTAACGAGATCTCCTCTCCCAAGTGCCCATATAGTAGAAATTGAACACCCCCCCCCATCTTGAGGTTGAAAGTGCAATCTTGTCTACTAGGCCAAGCTTAGGTTCGTAGTAGACTTCCTTGGTTTCAAAAAATGCAATGTACGGTAACATTCACATTTGCCAAATTATGGATTTGATCATCAACAAAATTTGAAATTCAAGTATCTATGTTGAAATTATAAAATGACATCTATTACATTTATGTAATAATATATGTTTTATAAATAATCAGTAGTTGCAACTTTTGTCTCCCCTATAAGTGTTACAATTTCTTTCCTTTTTTTGAGGAATGGCATAACAAGTAGATTCACCACAAGCTTACTTCAAAGTTTTTCCAAAAAACATTATGGAGTTTGCAAGCGTTTTCTAAAAAATAAATAATAAATAACTTAATGATTTATTAGTAATAATACAGTTCAATATTAGTACCTATAAACCAAATAATCACTTTATCATTCCTACTCCCAACTTAAGGAACAAAAGGGAAAGGAAACTTATAAAGGGTATTAATATTTGGTAGATTAATTTGCACCAAAAAAGATTTGCTAGATTAATTGAGAATTAAAAAAAAATGCAAACTCTTATCCTACTAGACAATAACGCAAAGTAAGATTAGCAAAAAATGAAAAAGAGGCACCAACATAAAACAGAAAAGCAGTTCCCAGGTCTATGCCTGCCTAACTGTAACTTCCATAGATTAAGACAAGTTTAGCAAGGTTTCTCAGTGATAACCGGGAAATCAAAATAAACATATTACTACTTCATACTCACTTAAATAACCTTGTTCTTTTTCAAAAGTATTTTACTGATAGTACTACTAAGACTAAGGCTGGCTGGAAGTTATTAGACGAATGACCAGTTCATAAACATAAAGCAGATGCAGTGTGCATTCTCTTCTTCATTCAGCACCTTCCATGCCACAGCCCGCTCGTATGACACCGGACGACCCATGCTCGACAGACAAATGCCACCTTGAAGGCAAGCAAAACCCTGCACAATTGTATGATAGCATCAGCACCAACATGCAAACATATATCTCAGAGTTGAATTGGTTATTTTTCAAGGTTGGTAAAGCGATTTATCAAGACCTGTTGAAGAATCTGGGGGAATTCCGAGCAGAGAGTTTTTCGTCCATGGTCATCTAAGATTTTCTCCAGTGTGATGTCTTGCAGGGCAACCAAGGTCGTTTCAAGCATGTCGAGACCTGCCTGATTTGCAAAGGTGAAAACCGGCAAAGCCTGCAAAAAATGAAAAATGCAGACGGAAAGCTATTAGTATCCCGAGTATATTCAACTGTTGTAAATATACAAATCTGGAATTTGAAAAGGTGTAATATTTGCATATGTAAAACTGTTGTAATATTCAATTGCTCCAAATGATTTAAGAAATGAAGGCAGCAAGCAACTTTTTGCATAAGAAAACCTGATACTTGTTGCATTATGCTTTCCCCCAAAAACAAAGGTCTTGAAAAAACAATATTTGAAGTTCATTGGTTTTTATGAATAATAATAATAATAATAATAAAAGACTCAAAGTAGATCACCTTCAAGGAGCAGCACATGATTGCATCAGAGTGATGCCACAGAGTCTTCAGGACAACATCGCTACCCTCACCAGCAGATTTGAGTAGCTCCACTCCCAAGAAACATCTGTCCAGAAAGAGACGTCGCTAAGTTACATGGCAAATTTGACCTTGACCTTGAACAACAACCAGTCTTCCATGAAAATGAAGTTTCTTTCATTATGCTTCAATGACTTTTCTTCGAAGACAGCAGTAACTTTTGCCACTCATTACCCTTCACTAGATTATCCATTACATACGCAGCTCAATTATATTTCGTACTCCCTCTGCCCCTCAAAGATTGCCCCAATTTCCATCTTTGTTTGTCCTTGAAACATCTCTCTCCGCCTTTCTCCTACCCCACATAAAAACAGACAACCGTCCCTACCCACTGAATACAACTCTAAAAAAAAAGTAAGAGAACGGGATTGGGGGGGACAAAGAGGAACCGAGACAGTATCAACAAGACTATCACATAAATAAATCCTTGGACAGAAGAAAAAGGGAAAGATATGTCATTATAACCCCCTCAGTAACAACCCCACCTTCAGGAATACGTACAACATAAGCAACTTGACACCTGGCAACAAAAATAAGTCGTTTCCAACAAGCGCTAATATAAACGATAATATGTCTATAATACAGCATCTAATGCTAGTATATAAATTTTGAGACTTCATACTACACATTACAAAAACAGCTATCTTATAAAGACTAGGATACACCGGCCAAGATATATCTTGCTTTGGAGGCAAGCAAAAGATTCATTCAGTTACTCTCTGCCTAAATGCCCACCCTAAAACTATTGGCAGTTCAATCAATGTCAATTAGAAATGTCCTCTAGTGTGTAAATGTTCTGAAGAAAATAAATTGCCAGCTCTTCTTTCTGATTTTGATTACTTTCCGGTCCATTATTCAATACTAATTATCTCCATGATTTAGTGAAAACCTCTTTTCTTCCAGAAACTCCCCCGTTTTTGCCTCTGGCGGTCTCCTAACAGGATGCTAACACCACCTAAGCTGATGTAAAATGAAGAATTTTTTCTATATCAAACGAGGGTAGCTCCTGTTAAGGATACAAAGATGTTAAAGAAGGGTGGCAATTACAGCATTAATTAGTGGGCCTGTTACATCATACAGATTTTTACAAAGTACACTTTCTTGAAGGTATCTTCATATCCAAGTCTGGGAACCTATTATATAGTTGACAAACAGTAGGATGTTTTTATGACAGTTGAACACTAGAGAACCATAAACATCTGGAATCTCCTGCACAAAGGTACATTTCACAAACTATGTATCGGAGGGAGAAAGATATCTCATCCAGAAGAAAGCTTCATTGTTTCTCATGCGACGAATGAATGAGGCATGGCAATAATCCCACTCAATCATAAAAAGATTTGAAGCCAACAGTCAGCATGCAGAGTAAAGAAAGTATACTATAAGTTCAAAGTAAACAGCAGATTTAACTTCACTGTTGACGTGGTAACACAAGAAAGACTTGTATCTATGATA
This sequence comes from Beta lomatogona, assembly GCA_947646795.1. Classification (NCBI taxonomy): domain Eukaryota; kingdom Viridiplantae; phylum Streptophyta; class Magnoliopsida; order Caryophyllales; family Amaranthaceae; genus Beta; species Beta lomatogona. The sequence goes on from CANSNZ010000273.1 coordinate 429,370, forward strand.
ACATTACTATCATTACGAACTACCATCATCGTCAACGTGATCATGATGAGATGCAAACCAAGGAAGACGATAACGTAATACTTAATAAATAAAAAGATGTATTATTATAAACATGATTATGATGGGATGCAAATTTTTGATTTTTTAAAAATTCATCTGAAAATTTATAAACTTCAATAACTTTTTTGAACTATTCGTAGATAAGCAAAGTTAACATAAATAATCACATTATCAGGACTAAGTTGAACCAAACATATCTCAAGATACGATCAACATTGCGTGTAAACAGCATCAAGATGATTAGAAATCAGTAAAGTGGGAGTAAAAAGTGATTGGACATGTTAAATGATACTTCAGGAGAGCCTATCAGGAGTTCTAGCAAAACCATTTTACAAGTAAAAAAAGGTATGAGTTTCGGTTCTTATTTGACAGCCATTCTGGAATCTGCAACACTTTGGCTGCTACAAAGCAAAATTCAGTATCTTTTATACGATTATAATTGTCTTTGAAGGCCTCAAAAATCAGTTTATGGATAGAAAGATTCATCATAGGTATATGGTGGATATGCATATTTTTCGACCACATAAACAACAGCTCCTACTTCATTTAACTCAAAAGTCTCATCGCATCACAGAATATTTTTGCAAGTATCAAGGGTAGGAAGTTGACTTCTAGCAAATTAAAATAGTATTGAGCAACAAAGGCTAAAGACACACCTATAACTCTGGCAAATCCATCGAGCTAGAGTGTGAGCTTCAGGATTGCCAAGTGGTGACCGAAGTCCAGCTTGAGAACCCAAATGAGGAGAGAGAGCCAAGGCTACCCTCTGAACTGAAGAAATAATGCTCCGAACATACTGTCGAGCCATAGTTGCCACATTGTCTTGGAGATGGCTCTCAAAAGCGAATTGAAATGCAATAGTCATCACCGATCTCATATTGTTACCAGAACCAGAATTATCAGAAGATCTATTTGCCGATGGACCAACCTCAAGAGCAGAAGCGAGATCCAAAGTGCGGTTTGGACTTGAGGCTTCCTGGTTCAACAATAATTCCAAAACAGTTTGAAAAATATGAGCCCTCTCTCATCATTAGAGCTCTTAAGTTGACGAGAAAATTGAAAAAGAAAACGTCACCAAGATTTAACCTTAGCAGAATCAAGGGGGATGATGCGAAAACCGGAAGGTAGGAGAGGAGCATCATCAGCAAAGGAAGCATCAATAGGAGCAAATATGAGCTCAGCACATGTACCAACAGCATTCTCGTCCATTCCACTACATAACTGCCAAGAAATAGAGCACGTCAGGAAAAAGACATGACCAACAATATTTCGGAAAGACGCAAAATGACATACAGCGTGTAAAAATTATATTTAGTGGAAATATCAAATTTATTGAAATAAAAATCCCAGTGAGGTCGTCAAGTAGCATAAACATCAGAGAAGTATGTCTCCAGAAGTAAACCAACTAGTTTAACAGCTACTCCCTCTGGTTTTTTTTTAATTGCTATATTGTTGTATGCACAACAATTTAGGCAATGTCACGTTCAAGCTTTTGGGAGGGTACTTTTTGACCCATTTAATGTAAAATAATGGGGAAAAGTGAAAAAGTAGTACTTTTGGGTGGAAAAAGAGAAAAACAAATATAATAGTACTTTATGGTGGGCCAAGTACCCCAAATAAGGAAAGGTTAAACAATGTAGCAATTAAAAAGAAACACCCATACATGGAAAATGTAAAAATTTAAAAAAACGGAGGGAGTAGCATGTAATTATCACTAGATAAGGTCAAATCAGCCTATCAGGAAAAATAATATATATACTGCAAGCCCCCATATTCCTACCATCAACAGACAAGCCTTACGCCCTTACCTGATTTGCAGAATGAGAATGGATGTGGGAACGCATATTATTAGCCAAAACAATAACCACTTGCATGTGCCAAAACATCTTTTGCGGATCGCAGTTTGGGGAGGGTTAGCAAAGTAAATAACACTGAATCGGGAACTCAACATATAGTTGGATTACTCACTTCATGGGATCCAAAGTAACATTATGGGGTAGATAAGAAATTTCATCCTATCACCTTTCAAGACTAACAGGTAATTGAAGAAAGTGGTAACTCAGCACTTACTTGCAAAAGGAACATGTCTCTTGGCATCATAGCATCTTCAGGACAACTGACAACACCTTCAAGCTTGATGACCTCCAACAACTAATTATTTAAGAGATGAAAGAGAATTAACACTAACCATTTAATAAAAGTCAATGCCAAGTGTCACAAAAGTGGCATATACAATTTGTTTTACAATACACTGGAAATACCATACCTCTTCGTGCTCAATGGTATGTGCCAATGGAAGTATGACTTGATTGCCAAAGCCCCCCATTCGAGCTCCAGGCAAGCTACAGGGACTAATTTTGGCAGCTGCAGCCAGGTAAGCATCAATGTTATTGTCAGCCCATTCTGATCTATGCTCCCTAAGGAACCTAAGGAGCACTGCAGGCGGAACATTCTGCAAAAATAAGAGCATCAGCAAGCCAACAAGGGATTAGATATTAATATAAGGAAAAAATGAAGAATATGAAGTGAATCATACAGCTTCAGCATTCAGCGCTCAAGTAGATCCTTTCAAGAAAAATTGATCTGACTTACAAGTTACAAGTACAGCAAGACAAAAGGACATAGTTAACCATGAGTCTGTGACCAAGTCTATGTTCATCTCTCTCTCTCTCTCTCTTCCCATTGAATCCTGACCCAGCATATTATTTATTGACCAAAGATTTGCATCACAAGAGAGTAAAGAGTTAGAACTTAAAAAAGGCGTGACAACAGAGAAAGTTCACGAGATTGCGTCACTTACAACATGTTTACTATCTCAAATCTTCGCGTTCTCGCTCTCTCTCTTTTTTCTCTCATCACCCAAACATTCATGTCCTTTAACATGTTTCTTGCATCAAGGGGTTGGTATTGGATGAACAAAGAATTGGCAATAGTTAATGACACTTGATGAAGCACCCTAAGCGAGAGTTTGGTATGGGGGTCTCAAGAAATGGAAAGGTAACGAACAACCTTGCTTCTTTTAGAGTGTGTTTGGCAGATGGTCATGAGAATTCCCTTTCCCCTTTATTCAGTTTCCAGTAACCCCAAATCTCTTAATCCTAATTCCTGCACCCCCTAGGGATAATCAAAACTCCTCTACACAATGATCAGTAGACCACACTCCACAACAAAAACACTATTCACCAACCTTGACCACCACCCCAAACCAGCTACACCCGCACGAGCTAGCAACAATTTACTACCACTCGTACAGCCGGCCCACCAGGCCACCAACAACCCAAAATCGACACCAATAGCCACCAACAGCTCCTCCCACCCTTTTGCCTAGTTTCCTGTCAGCACAACCACCCTTTTTCCCACAATCCTTTCACCTAATGACCCTTCTTACCTTAGATTAAAAAAAATAAAAGCAAAAACAAATTCCCAACTCAACCAAGAGAATAGAGAGTGTGGTAATTCATGGTCTTGTGGTTGGTGGTTTTGGGGCCAATTCAAGCACCTGATGAAAGAGAGTTTCATTTCTTTCCTCCCCTTACACTTTCTAGATTCCTTGTCTTTGCCTTCCCTTGAACCATAAAGAATCATTACACCAAAAGGTTCATCGAACAACACAAGCAACTCAAAGGAGTTAAAGCAAATATGTGCATGGTGATTCTTCAATAGCAAGCTTGAATACATCGTGCATCGCTCCCTAGCTCCTACTATAGTGAGGGTAACATAATTCCCAGCACTCACTCATCAATGACCGAATGCCTAATTTGAATCCCTCAAACTGAAATATCATACACCACTGCAGCACATCAGATTCAGAGCAAATTCCGACAGTTTGATGATTTAAGAACCATCTCCAGAGTCGGCATTGCTCGTATTCATGGTCTTGATGAAGTAATGGCAGGTGAATTAGTCGAATTTGATGGACAATAGGTATTGCTCTGAATTTAGAATCAAATAACAACATCGACCCCTATGTAGTCCGCTTTCCACTTACATAAGGGCTCTTTCATTTATGTTCAGAAAAAATCGTGTGGCCTGTGGCAGACACATCCAGTTAGCCCAACCACGGTGACTCAAATAATCATTAGATGGATAGCATATAGGTTTCACAGTGGACCTTCCCTGCCTAAACTAGAAAAGTTTCAAATTGAATCATGTTTATCAGACAAGCTCAAGGAGTGCTCTTCTTAGTTTTTACCCTTAATTTGATTTGAGGCCGATAAACAGATCAAAGTATAGCAAAATCAAAGCCCTCTTCACAAAAGTCTAGTACATGGGGGTAAAGGCTAAGAGAACTTCAATAATAAATGCTCACTTGAAGTTCAAGGGGGTAAAGGAAGTTATAATGCAATCCCAAATGAAAAAGATGTTCAACATAGAGACAGGGAACCCAAAACAATAACCCCTCTGGTGGCATTTAAATTGTAGAGATGTCTGGCTCTTGGAAAAAAACAAAGAAAAAAAAAGGAGCCTACACTTTCACACACAGAAGTTTCGAGAGGAGCTTTAGCTTCAGATGACAAAACGATTTCCCGACAAAAGGACAACATCCTAAACGGCCAAAGGATGGGGAGGCAACAGGTAAAGGCAAAAGCTTAATGGGATAGATATGGTAGTTTTCATTTGACCTGGCTTTCCGAAATGGATATTATTCAAAAACAGACACGGTTTACACACTAAACTTACCTTGTTGGCAAAGTTTTTCTGCGAAATATAAAGAAACGATTCAACGAACCTGTAGAAGCATTGATGCTTTGGCACATAAGACGGTATTGCTCACAGCGGGAAAACCATTAGCATATGTAAGATTCAACGCCATCAGTTTGTCAGGTGATGAGTTAACAAGAACAGTGACATCATCTATGCCATCATTTCCAATCATTGACCATCCTTCATCAGTAAACCCATTAAGTGCCTCATTAAAACCCCTGGTACATGGACAATCATCAGATTATGATAGAAAGGAACCAATAGAACACTAACATTTTCGTGACAGCACAAGTGTAAACACCACCTGCTCAACCTCTGGCTAAGAGCTCGTAGAGCTGCAGGCCGCCTACCCCAATTAGAGACATTAGGCTGAGAAACTTCCTGAGCAATCTGCCGCAGTTGACGCAGCGCCTGCAACCAAACAACAATAAATTATAACAAACAATATTGAATCCCATGAATAGTTTTTCGGTTTTAGTCATTCAACCTCCCCTCTTACTATGGGTGGCTTAAGCTACAATGGCAACTGATGGCAGTGATTCACAATCCATAATATGAGGGATAAAAAAACTTACTGCCATTGTTGTTTTCTGGGCTAAAACTGTAGAAGATTCATACAAGGGGCGCAACACTTCAGGCACACTCCAGGGCTGTTTCACAGCAAAGTAGAACAATCAGTAACCAATTAACCAATGTCGTCACTTTGCATCATAATTAAGCATATAATAATGAAAAACGTGATTTATGACAACCATTCCAAGATAACACATTATGACCTACCTCAAGGTCCATATGATCAACAATGTGTATTATGGAGCCACCCCCTTCACAAGGCCTTATAAGATACCCACTAGGCAGCATCTCTGCTCTAACAAAATTTTGGACAGGAGGCATGCTCGGACCATTCTGAGTGTTGTTCAGTGATCTTTCAGAAACCTGTATGTGCACATACATTATGACAGTAGGTACAGCGATTAATCATGAAACGAGAAAACCAAACAGCATACTTAAGAGCCAAGTCCAGTAACAGAACATATATAAGACTCAAGCCTACATACCACCAAACTGCCATCCTCCATAACAGAAGTATAGCGAAGCAACCAGAAATCACGGGCAGGCGCCAAAGTTGTTGGAGCATAGAGCTGAAAGCACCAAACATTATGAGGAACAGCTAACTACGAGAGTAGCGCAAAAAAAAACATCAAACCAGAATACACTAACAAATGCAACAAACCTGCATGTACAGTAGTTCAATGGTTCCACCATTGGCAGTGGGCAGCACGTTAAGCACATCCACAGCTCGGCAATCGCGAAACCACGAAGGCCTATCCTTGAGGATTTCTGCTACCTGTAAGATGTGTAAACAGTCAATTCAACTCAAAATGAACACCATAATGGAAAACTCAATACCCATGGTTGTAAAATGACCTTACCCTTGTAGGTTCAAGACCCACTAGGCCGCAGGCTCGTGCTGCCACTCCAGTGCAACCATGAGAAATAGCAACGATTCCAATGGAATCCGGACCAGGCTACATAAGAAATCAGCTAGTTAGCACCACCCATTATTCATGAATAAATAACACCCACAATATACTTGATGTACGCATAAAAATAATTCCTTCCCCACTAATACAAAACAAGCATAAATTAATACATGCTGAAATCTGAATGATACTAAAATCTGCTAGAAACACGAGTACCCATGTAAAATTTTAGTACCAAGAGAACTTCTTTTTAAAAAGTGACAAATTATGTTCACTAACCGCACTACTAAATAGTAATTATATAAGTTAATTAGCAAGTAATAAAGCTTAGCATGGCATTAAATTACATTATATAAATAATTAAGAAGTTACTAATAAGGAAAAGGTACCTTCATTCCAGGCATTTGGACCCACTCAACAGCAGTTCCAGTGGCCTTTGAAAGAAACTCTGCTAAAGTTTCTTCTGCAATGGACAAAAGTCTGGGAAGTATTGAAAAAAAGCACAAAACCATCAGCCACTCACCAACAAAGAAGTTCACAATAAACGATGTTTGTTTTTTCAGAAAATGACACAACAACCAAATTATTCCCCCACTTACCCTGCAGGACTAGCATCTCTTGGCGGATGCTGTGGCGTCAAATGGTGTTGACCACTCGTCACCACTGATTCACAACTCGTGTCTTTACTAGCAATCCCAGACTACAACCACAAAAACAAACAACCCCATTTCAAAAACTTAGTTTTCAAGAGAAACCCACTTAAACACAACTCTAAATTATACTAATTAAAACCAAAAATTAGTCAAAAGTTAACATATTTATTAATTTATTAAGCTCACTTTCTGTGTTTGCTGGCGAAAATACCCATTTTCATACACCAGATGAGAAACCTGTTTCTGCAACCTATCATTCTCCTCCATAAGAAGCTTATTCATTGCAGTGAGCTTCCTATTCACAGCCTGCAGCCGTGATGCTTCTTTTCTTTGTTTCTCCCTACATCTATATATCACATTCAACCATTTAATTACAACCCCAATAAAATAAAAACAACTAACATTATGCTACTTAACTTATACTATTTCCATAGTAACATAAAATCAATTCACAATCCAAATTATCAAACACATAATTACAACCCCAATAAGATAAAAACAACTAACATTATGCTACTTAACTTAACTATTTTCATAGTAACATAAAATCAATTCACAATCTAAATGATCACAATCAACTTGATGACATGCAATATAGTTATACCTTCTATTCTGAAACCAAACTTTGATCTGTTTAGGCTCAATGTTAGACAGAATTGGGCATTCCCTGATAAGCTGTTGACGACGAAGCGAACTCGGTTTCGGGCATTCATGATAGAGCCTCTCAAGGGCTTCAACCTGCTCAGGTGTATACCTAACATACTTCCCATTATCCATCACTCCCTTACCATCCTTGCAGGACATTGCCATCATCAATAAATACTCTTACTTCACAAATACCCACTTCCAACTTTTTCTCAATAACCCACAAAACTTTATACAAACAAGTAAACAACCCCTTTTTTTGGTTTTTTCTCTCTATGAAGCAAATTCTCAAACACTTGGTGTGCAAACACAAAAACCCAGATAAATAAGCTAAGAAATACAGTAATAATAGTATATACTATCACTTTTTTTTCTTTTTTTTTTTTATATTTCTATCTTCTATTGCTTCAACAACGTAAATAATTTCCTGCTAACATAAGATGAGGCAGTGAAAAACACAAGGAATGTTTTTCTTCTTCCAAATTTTTGAGATCAGAGCTCTTGAAAATTTTACTACTACCAACCAACCAAACAAACAGTACTCTAAATACTTACTATTTTAAGTAATTAAAAGATCTAGATATTTCTCTCATTAAACCCACTTAAAGTAGATAAATTTTCAGCTGAAGAACCATCAAACCCATAACTTTTTCTTCTCTCTCCTCAAATTCAACGAAGAAATTGAAGATCTTGTAGTGAAATAAAGCTCCAAACTTTGAATTTGATAGTTCTTCTTCTTCTTGCTGATGTTATTATAGATACTTTCTAAAAATAGTAAGAAAAATTCTTCTTCTTCTTCTAGAGTTGCCAGCATCTTCTAATCACTGAAAATTTGTAAGACTTAACATTAATTCCAGATTGAGTTGATGGAACTAACGAAATTTACCCTGAAACACTGCATTGAGGAGAGAGAAAGTTGAGAAAAAATGAGTTAAAAAGAAGTATTTAAAGCTAGGCAAAAACTTAAAACCCCTAAAAATACAAACCCTAAATTAAAAATTGGGAATTTGGGTTTTTGAGGAAAAACACAGAATGATTTTGGGTTTTTTTTTTTTTTTTTTTTTTTTGCTGTGCTTTGATTGTTGCTTCTCTGTAGAAGGGAAAGAAGTGCAGTACCTTTTTCTCTCTCTTCAATGGCGTGTGTGCTTTTTCAGCTGTTTTGGGGTGTATTGTTTTTAGTATAGGTAGGAAGAGGATAATTTTTAAAATTGTTTTTTTATAACAAAAAAATGTAAGAGTGGGAATTTTTGAAATTTTGGATATTATGACAAAACTACCCCTTGGTTAAAGGTTGGTTCAATTTGCTTTTGAAGTTTTGGCATATTTTACAATTAGGCCATAATTAGGAAGTTTCTGAAAGAGATAAACTATTCACCTAGATGGACTTGTTCTTTTAAGTTTAATTTCGTCACATTTCAGTTCAACTCAATTCAGCAAATTTCTTTTTTAAAAGAACAGTTTTTTCTTTAAAATTATCTAATTCATTATTTCGACTTTTGTATTATTTACACACACATACATAGTAATTTGAACATCATTTGTGATTTAAACATAAGGAACACTATAATCATGTAGATTTTGTCAAATTTGCTCAATAAATATTAAATTTTATAATTTTGACTAATTATAGATAATTAGATATATCAATTATCAAAAGTTGTGCTTTAACAAACGTGAAACGCCATATGATGCAGTAATACAGTACAATAGAGGAAGCATCACTTTGCATATCAAAGTGGCATTATTGCAATATATACGATTCAAAGAGAGTCAAATTTCTCAAAACACCAAAACTATCCATGATTTTTCCATATTACAAAGAAATGTCCTTGTAATATGAAGTATAATATGTTCCGTACCATCATGAAAATTAAAGCCGAATTTTTTAGGCATTTAAGACAACTTCTTATGTAAGGCTTGTAGGTGAAGGGTGGAGTGAAGAGTGAAATGTTTGTTTTCTTTGTTCTTCTCTTTTTGGTGTGTTTTTTGGTGGGACAAAAAGAAAGGAGAGTAAAGAAGTTGAGGGTTTTTAGTGGACACAACAACAGACAAGAGTTTGTAGATCAAAGCTTTCTGAGATGATTGGTGCATGGTGGTTAATTCTTTCTTTTAGGAGTATATTTCTTTTCTTTCTAATGTTTGGGTAATATATTTTGGAAATTCTAGTGGGTTTGAAAAGGTCAATGGATTTTCATAACAATTGATTGCTTTTGCACTATGCTAGTTGTTTTTTGTAGGACAAAAGGGTCATGTTTATCATGCATGCCCTTAAGCTGTAGATGTGTGTCTATGCATGCTAATATGTGTGGTTTTACAAGCTCTTTTTTTGTTGTCTATATTCTTGCTTTAAACGGAATTGTCTAACCAGAAAAAGAAATTTTAGTTTACATTCTTGTTGAGAACAGTATTTTGGAACTATTTTGGTTACTTTTACAATTTTGATTGAACAAAAAATTACAAGTGTGACGGTAAAATAATCTATACTAATATATTAAAAGGCGTTTATCAATAAGGAACTGTGCCACATGACGCTATCCCTTAGAGTGTTGACTTCATGTACTCGACATACAATAAAAAATTAGAAAATGCATGGTATAAGATTTGATCACATGACCTCAAGCTTGTATATTAAAGTCTTAACCACTAAACCAAATAATGTTTAGTGGTTATAATTTCAAAGTAAATTACTATTAACTGGAAATTATGATTACCCAGGGCATCGTCCGGGCCTAAAAACTAGTTTGATATAGTAATAAAAAATGTACGAAATAATTTTGACATTGTAATAATTTTGACATTGTAATAATTTTGTAATGTTGATTGTAACAATAATCTTGGAAACTAAAAGGATGATTTAAGAATATAGAAGAATTCCCCTCTACTTTAATAAAGATAATTGTTTGTCATTCATAATCATTCTAGTTGTTTTTAAGCAAGGTTGTGTAAAGGGACTCACAACGGTTTTTTATCTTTAAGACCATAAAAACCTGAATTTATTGCCAGTTTAAGTCATATTGTCCTAATTCCTTATACTATATAAACTTTTTTCGTACAAAAAATCATTTATATAATTATTTTATAGAATATTCATCTTTATATATGAAAAAATCATGCATAGTACTCCTTCTATTTCTTTTAATAGTTAACGGCCTTTATCTTTTCACATTTGCCAATGTAAATGTTTAGACAATAATATCTCTAATTTTACAGTTGTAGAAATTACAACAAGTTGATATTTCAAAAGTACATACTGAGACGAATCAAACAAGATCATCACATGATTATATTTTTTCTTACCCATTAATCACAAATGATACTCAAATAAAATTTATATTTAGTGTCAAAACTCGAAGTGTAACCATTAAAAAGAACACATGGAGTATTTTTAGTTTGACAGCACCCCAAGGCCTACTACCAACTTATCAAGTCCATAACATACTTAAGGGCGGTAAGTCATTTCATCTTCCATCCACATATTGCGGGTTCGATTCTCATCAAGGGGATTTGGGGGCATTAGGGTAGGTTATATTTAGGTGTCTTGTGACTGTAAGAGTGCGTTAATGTAATTTATCTTACCAATTTTTAAAAAAAGCTCATAACATACTTTGGTTTGGTTACGTTAGTACGTTACATACTTTTATGTACCTCTAAAAAAATGTGCATTTGACACAAAATTCTCCAGATGCTTTTAGACTTTAGAGTACATACAAAACAAAAGAAGGCAACAGACGAATAACTTTAGTACAGTGCAAATAGAAACACAAAGGTAATTTATATGAGTAAAAATTTAACACTCATTCATAAGGATTAAGGATAGATTAATATTGTTAACACTCACATAATCACATCAAATTGATACTTTTATGTTAGTTAACCATAAAATTTAAAAGTGGGGCCGCCCAAACTTTGATGTAAATTTAGTTACCAAAGTTAACAAAACATAGGGTACTTTTAGTAATGATCATAGCTATACCTTGGGGTAAGAATGGGCAGAGTTAATGAAGCATGAAAATAAAAATGGATGGCAAAAAGGTAATTAAAAGGGAAATAAAGGGACAAAATAGGAAGAAAAACGTTATGTTTTCAGAAAGAAAAAAAAAGGTATTGAAAACGAAAAAGGAGAGAGGGACGAGAAGAGAGAGTTTGCGTGGGAGACAGAGGACAGAATGATGAGTCTCTTGCATGCGTCTCGACTATCGATTTTGTAGCTAGCTTCTCTCTCAATATTATACTACTAACCTCATTTCAAATGTCCCTTTGTTTTTTAGACTCTTTTTTGTATAGACTATAGTAGTAGTATTTATGGAGTGGTGTAGACTAGTATGTCATAGTTCAACCCCATTGATTCCACCACAAATGTAATTAAATTCATCCCTCTATGGAGGAGTTAGAGGTAGGCACGCGGACCGGTCAAGCCCGGCACGGCCCCAGCCTGTTGTCCGCTACGTAGGCCACATGCCTTGTTACGAGCAAGAAATTTTATTTCAGACCCGACCTGGCACGATCTCACCTATATAGCATGTGGGTCGGTCGGCGGACCGACCGAACGCCACTTCTCTTTGTTTATTAGTCTAAAACTGTCAAAAATCCAAAAAAAAACATAAAACATGTGCTTTGCTCGCAGGAGGCGTAAGCCTGGCCTGCAAGAATGTGGGCTTGGGCCGGGCAGTTGGCAACATTTGGAAATTTCAGGCCCGGCCCGGCCCGGCCTACCAATTAAGATTATATGGTCAAGCATAAGTCAATTAAGGTTTAGTAACATAATTAGGGTCTAAGTCTAATAACTAAACCAATTAGCGATCATTAGTTATTAAAGGTATGTAGTGAATTTCGAAAAGTTTGAGGGTATATTGTGTAAAACAAATTTACTCAGGAGTTTATGGTGAAAGTCTGTATTCTGTAAGATAATCAGTTTAGGACCTTATGACAAGTAGGGATGGACATGGATCCAGGACCCGACTCTAATTTAAGGGTTTGGGTCCAATTTTTTCAGACCCTAAGGGTTCGGGTCCAAATACATTTTTTAGGGTTCGGGTCCGAGTCTTGATATTTTGGACCTGGACCCAAACCCGACCCTTAAACCCTATTTAATATGTAAGTTTTAACTCTTTTTTCCTTATTTTTGGATATTAGTCTTCCAAGACATTATTTTTATTGTCCTAAATAGTATAAATTGCTCTAGACATGATTATTATTGTAGTTTATATTTTTCTTATTTATGGGTCTTTTTTCTAAATGGTCATTTGAAATATTAATAATGCTGAAAAATTGACAAAAATAAAGAAATAGGCCTGGACCCCAGACCTTTCTGGTCCGCAAAAAAATAGGGTGTGAGTCTAGGGTCCGGCTGGACCCGACACTTGCACATCCCTAGTGACAAGACAATGCGTTGATTGATATTATTACCTAATATATATTGATTTTTTAGCTTTATATATACATTCCTTATATTGGATTCCTTTTTTGAAAAAAATGGCCTTACACATACAATAAGTTATGAACAAATTTTGGGTGTTTTTTCTTTACCTTATATTTCGTGAACTTATCTAAGGGCCTGTTCTCTTCGGCATAAAACTACTGAACTGAACTGAACTGAAGTGAATTAGATGTGATAGGAGTTGGTGGTGTATTTTTTATTAGAGGAGAGAGAAATTTGGGTAACTTTTTATTGATAAAAGGTAAAGTGTGGGCCAAAGATGTGTAAAAGAAATAATATATTAATGGTGGGACCATGCCAAGAATGGAAGTGTTCAAACTAATTTGGGACAAACATAAAAGGAAAGTGTTCAGACTATTCTGGGACGGAGGTAGTAGTAATGATTATCATTTAGGAACTGAACTGAACTGAACTGAATTGAACTGAACTGAACTGAAAATAAGCTGGGGTGAACAGGCCCTAAACTTAATTAAACTTATTAAAGCTAGTATGAATTTATTAACATTTATTAGAGTTTATTGGAACTTATCTCAACTTATTAGCTCTAAATATATTTTTGTCAAAGTGAAAAGTATGAATTATGTTACATGAAATAACTATGTTAAGATCAATAATAATAAATCGCCTACATTTATAGAAAATATATTTATATTAGCTCACTATATTTTTGCTTATTTCATATTAAATAAAAAAAAATTCAAATATAATTAAATTAGATTATATGGTATGTCTTAATCAATTGTTCAAATTTACATTCCAAATAGCTCAAACCAATCTAATTCGGATATGTTCAACAAAATTCATATAAAGAGAATCTACCCCAAATATTTATACTCTACATTCTAGTGAACTTTAATTGAACATCATGTGTATTTTCATGAGATTTATTTATATTTGAAATATCAAATTTTTTATGATATCAATTATTTTATTTTATTTTTGAAAGGGATCAATTCGGTTATTAATTAATAGTTACAAATTTCCTCAAGTAATAAGTCTTGTTTAAATGGCCATTTAGGCCCTGTTCTCTTAGACTAAACTAGTAATTTATGCACGCGATGCGTGCTTGGATTTTTTTCGAGACAAAAACTCGATTTATTTTGGCATAGATAAGAATAAAATTCGAACATTAGAGATACGAAGTATTTTATTATTGCAAAATTTGATTGGTGTAGTCTCTGTCACTTCAGTCTCTCACTATTCTTATTTTTATTTTTTTACTTTTTAAAGTTGAATTTGATGAACAAAAAATAAATTTTATTGAATTCATATATGATTTCTTATTTATAATTTTTTTAGTTGATTTTTGAATTAAGTACACTACGTCTTAGATTGTGAAAAAGTGGACACTTTGATTTCAAGTCAAGAATTCGGTGTTGTGTCATTAAAAAATTAATACTATATTTCTTTGATTTGAATATTTGTTTGCCAAAAGTTTTGTCAAATCTGCATTTACATAATATGCCATGTTTGTATTTACATATATAATATCTCTTAAAGAAACTATTTCACTTTGTTAATTGATTGAATTTTGTAATTCGAATGTAATACATAATACTTGATTGTGTATTAATTGATAAAATATTTTACTAACATAATTTTCATATTTATTTTGTCAGTATGAATGTGTTAATACTTGTAGACACTTGGTTTCATTTATGGTGGCTCAGTTATTATATAATTATGTTCAACATTTTTGTTAATTTTTTTATCCTATATATATTTGAGTTTGATTTTTTTTCTTTCTCTTTTTTCGACAAAGTAGTTGATTTATCGATGAGGGTAGTAAAGTAATTTTCTAGGGGGACACCTTAGCTCTCCCTCACCTTATATAATAGAGATATTAATTACAAAGTCAAACCAAAATACCACACAACTTTTCGTTCAAATTTGAGTTGATTTTGAGTGAATTAATTTCATTGTTTTTTTGGGCAAGTTTTTTCATATAGTTTTTTTTTTTTGTCAAATTTGAGTTGATTCTGCTGTCAATTAATTTGATTGATGTCTTTTGGCACGTTTATGCATATAATTTTTTTGTTTCAAATTATTCGGTCAATGAATGTAATATGATGGAATCTTTTCTTTTTTGGCATGATTGTTGTTTATGTTGATGGGTGATTGAGAAAGTAATATTAATGATGTTTAAGGTTAAATATGTAATTGTATAAGAGGACACCATTGCTCCTCTCTTCACTTATATAATAGAGATTAATGAAAATTCAATTCAGTTCAGACAAAGTCCTCTCACGGTTTCAGTTCGGTTTGGTTCCATTCAGTTCGGTCGAGTTCAAAACAACAGGGATTCAACCCATAATTGAGATAAGAAAGTTTTATGAGTATGGCATTTGAGCTGATAGTAATTTGTACACCTATCAAAAAATCCTCAAATATTGTTACTTTACTTACATGAAGTACTCCCTCCGGTTCCGAAAGATCTTCCTTGTTACTGTTACTACAGATACCAAGGAGGATCAATTTGTGTGGGGTCTTGGGTGGGTAAAGTAGGAGAGAGAGAGGGGGTTAAGGAAAAATAAACAAATAAAAAGGGATAAAGTAAGAGAGAGAAAGGGAGTAAATAGATTTAATAGTGTAATGGTGGACCATATGATAGTGACATGAGAGGGTAAGAAGGGGAAAAAATTTGCCAAATAAGGAATAAAGTAAAAGAGGGAAGATCTTTTGGAAACGCACTAAAACGGAAACAGGGAAGATCTTTAGGAACCGGAGGGAGTACTCCAATAGTCCTATTATATTACTAGTACACTTTTTGTATCATTGTATGGGTGCAAATTAATCGTGTCAATTTACATGCAATAACAAAAGTACTGCACTGTTCTTTTGGACTGAATTTAAATGAACTAAACTGAACTAAAATAAAATTATGACTTACTATAAGAGAAAAGTAGTTGAACCGAACTCAACTGAAACTGTGCCCAACATAACATGGCCTAATCGATATGTGATCCTTTGGAAGCTGCAATTTTGTCTCCACGTCGTTTAATTTTAATTTGCATGCATTGAAGTAATGAAGTCAAATGCATGGTACTAAAATCCAGTTGAAAGGACAAAGAAGAAAATTAATTAAGACGGTACGTAATTAATGCCCTGCTAAATACAGCTTCGTCATTATCACGCTCAGGTAGCTACTACGTCTATCCGTATCTCTTCTGTGCAAATATTCAGTAATTCAGATAGGAGGGTACTACTAACAGTAGTATCTTAGCAGTGAGTGGGAAATGACAAGACATGTGACATACAAGTATATTTTTGACAGTACTGCAAATATAAGATTTATATATGTGACATTTTATATATATAAAAACTTTAGTATTTATAAAGTTGGATGATGATGTGAGGTGATAGACATAGTGGGTAGGTTGATGTAATGTATGTGGTTTAATCTGGTTACTCAAATGCCAGGCAAGGATTTTACACTTTAGTGACATTAGTTGTACAGGTTGCTTGCTTCATTAAGATTATCT
Source organism: Beta lomatogona (assembly GCA_947646795.1). NCBI lineage: Eukaryota > Viridiplantae > Streptophyta > Magnoliopsida > Caryophyllales > Amaranthaceae > Beta > Beta lomatogona. Next base: position 445,835 of record CANSNZ010000273.1, read on the forward strand.
TTTTTTTGTTTTTTTTTTGGGGTTTTGATAGTTAATCACTTAATCCATTGATTGTTGAAATGGACTGGATTTGGAGCTTGTACCTACCAAGAAAAAAATTATTGAATTTGTTATATCATAGAAACGTAGGAAGGTTATACTGTATCCGATGCATCACAGGATTGTCGAATTTGTCAATCGACTAATCTAGCGACATTTTCAAATCGTAGAGGACAAATATTCGAGCATTATTTTTCTTTTCCACAAAAGAAAATCACGACAAGATATTTAACCTGTACAACCAAATATTAGTGGCATTTTATTTATGAAATCACTTGATTGGTAAATTATGTACATCTTCTAGATATATTGGTAATTTTCCTATATAGGCAAATAGTAGTTTATTAGGACCACATTTTTCAACAATTGTAATAAAAGTAAGGTGTATTTTGAGATAATAGAGAAAAATACGAGGTACTTTGCACATATGAGGTATTTTGAGGATAATGTGTGGTTTGAGGATAATAGAGAAAAGTAAAAGCAATACATAATAATTCTTTGCGTGAGATAAATTTAAGAAGTAATATAAGATGGTTGATTCTTGACGACTATTAGATGTTGAATACTTGGCAACTTAGATGATAAAGTATTAGGAATTTTACCTAGAAGTAGAAACCACCAAAGGATATGCCCTGACTCGGTGATTTCATGGTGGGGAGATGAGAGCTCTTACTACACGAGTTCCCACATGTCCGTAATAGACATTAATTGTTTTTTTGTTTTCTTATATTTCATTTTAATTTAGAACAAAAACAGAAAATAAGAGGAAAAAAAAAAGAAATACGAAGAAAATAAAATAAAATATTAGGGCCTAAGTAATTGAATCTCGCCCTTCTCACGTCAATATCTGCTGGATAAATGAAGATATATGTGTATAATCAAAATCTTCTAAGTCACTTTTTGTATACCACTTTATTTATTGATTGGTATTATCACTATAGCCTACTAATTTTTTTTTTAAATTAAAAAATATCACATTATAATCTTCCCTCAAAAAAATTATAAATAATCAATGAGAATAAGTGATATACAAATGTGGCACAATGACATCGGTGATGAGCCCAAAGTCTGATACTGGACTATGACGATCAATAATTGAAGATTTTGGGCTCCTCGACCTTCATAGCTACCTTTCGATCAATAATCCAAAACATGATCGGCCCATTTTAGAAACACTGTTCGGCCCGTTAAAGAAGCACATGTTCGGGCTTTTTATGTGCGATGATATTTTGGGTCAAATTTGGAATTTTGGGGGTGATGTAAGTGTTCTGAAGTTTAGTTTTCAAAGGGTACCTTTACCTTTCTATTCTTTATTCACTTATTTCATTATTTGTTACATTGAAATTGGCACTTCAAGGAAAATCCATAAACAAATTATTGAAATTTATTTGAGCATCGATACTAATATATTAAAAGGCGTTCCTAAGCAAGGAACGATGCCACGTGGCGCCTTCGCTTGGAGTATTTTATGCTATGTAATTCACATACACTAAAAAAAATAGAAAATGCATTATGTAAGATTCGATCCCGAGATCACAAGCATATATACTAATGTCTTAACCACTAAACCAAGTGTTACTTGATGTTATTATTTTAAAGTAAAATATTAATAAATGAAAGATATAATTACCCGGGGCGTAGCCCGAGCCTAAAAACTAGTTATAGAAGTATATCCTACAATCTAAGCTCAATTTACTTTAGAGTCTAGATGTAATTGAATGGGTAAACTATTTTTGTTCTCTTTTTATAACAACACTAAAGTTTTGCTTATTAAGTAAAAAACTTATCTTGCTCACACTCCCTCATAATTAAATAGTTTTAGTAATTTGACTTTTGGCCTATTCAAATTATCCACTCTGATTTTTTTTCCACTAATGTTTATATATAAATGTTATAATTTAAAACATTATAAACTTTGTCTTAATGTATATTTTAAAAATGTCAATTTTTTTATACTTCCTCCGTTCTAAAATGAGTGAAACAATTATCTCTTATATGTCAGAGTTTTTCCAGAACTAAGTGTTTCACTTATTTTAGAATGGAGGAAGTATATTTCTATAAATATAGATATTTAAATATTATCAATAGTCAAAATTGTTCATTATCAAACATAGAAGTCAAAGTGTTATAATAATAACAATTTAATAACGAAGGGAACATTAAGATTGTTTAAAAATCACATGAATGATATATTTAAATTTTTTTTTTTTTGAAAGAGAAATTTCATTAATTGAAAGCCAAACATCATCTACAATAAGTAATAAAGAAAAACAGGATACAATCAAACAAGATCAGATCAACTTCGTCTTCGATGAAACTACAATGAACCAGATCGAATATTGTGGCGCAAGTCCCTTGTATTTGTTGTCCCAAGCAACTATTAATGGAACCGTCTATCATTTTGACATAATTTGGAGAAGAACCTTCTTGATCTATCTATATTGACCGCATCCGAGCTTCCAATACATTCATGTTGATAGTTTTGGACTTTAACCAATGAGAACAATTTCTCATACCTACAAATAAAAAACCTAGACTCACAACTCCCATAAGGGAGAAGGAGACCTCCACAACAGAGAAGACTAGTCTTCCCATATTAGGGCACAAGAAACTCTCATAAAGAGAGACTAACTTATTCAACAAAACAAAAGGACAAACTAGAAAGTGAAAACAAGAGAGGAAAAGGGGCTTACCACGGATGAGATCATCCATGGCAGCCCCTTACTGATGAAGGGAAAAGGGAAAAAAGGAGGCGGCTAGAGAGAAAAACTAGGTTTAGGGTTTTCAAGATAGAGCTTTAGGAAGGAATCCGTCACATACTAAGTTGATAGTGAATGATATATTTAATTTACTATATTAGTTTTAGGCTTCTATCCCATGTACTGATGCACAAATTAATTATTCTATTTATTTAATTGTATAGAACTCTATACATATGTATTTTCTCAAATTTTGCTAAGACTTCTAAATTAAAGATATGCATTGCTAACAATGTTATATATTTCTTTTTAAGATAAGATCAATATCTCTTATACAAGTGGGGGGAAATTGGGGATCCCAATTTACAAGGGGCAAGAATTAAACCCTTGTTACAAGGGTGGAAGGTGGACTTCCACCCAACTAGACCAACCTTGATTCTTACTAACAATGTTACATATAGAAATATAGAATAGTCGCACACTAATATGAATGTACATGATAAATTCTTCCTACACAATAAAATCAGAATCCTCAAGTTTGTGTTTTTTTTTATTGGAGTAATTAGTAATTACCTTCACATTCCTCTTATTATACCAGGCCCGTCAATTGGACTATGCAAATAACCCAGTAGCATAGGGACCAATATTAAAGTATCCTCAATCTCGAAAATAGAGTACTTCATATAGTTTCCTTCCTCCGATATGACGATATTTAATACTTGCAACGTTTCCAATTTTTGGCAATATATTCTATCCTCTTCTCATGGGGGTCTTCTCTCATATGGGAGTTCCTCTCTATCTCTCTCATCTCTTTGGTCCTTGCACATTTCTAAATGTTGCAATTATCGAAAGACGGAGAAAGCATAATGGACCTTTTATGAACGTTTATATGCAAAGCTCATAACTAACATTTTGAGTAGCCATATAATGGACCTGTTACTGGGTTGGGCTGCGCCTTGGGCTTTAGGAATTTCAATAATACATTCTCTTTCTCTATTTCCTTAATCAAAGCCATATTTGAAGGTCAAGGTCAAACTTGTAATTCCCACCCTCTCAATCAACGCCATAGTTGAAGGTCAAGGTGACACTTATGTCACGTGCATGACTCCTAACCCACGTGACCTCTCTACACGTGCTACCACGTTGATTAAGCAAGTAGACGCACGTGTGAGAACCCACAAAGAAATTAGGGGAGCTCAAATGGTGAAAAAATTTCATTGACCACCGTTCTAGGTTGTAGCTTCCTTGACATGGTGCAAGTAAACTTATTTGACACACTAAAAATAAAAATAAAAATAAAAATAAAAATCCTTCCATAGAAAATAAAATAATTTTATTTTTAAAAAGAGACAAATTATTCTTAGAAAAAAAAAAGCCCATAAAAGAGGTCACATGATGGCTTACACCCACTTATACCTTTGTCACGTGCTTGCCCCCCATAGTCTCACCTTATTAAAGAAAAACAAAATAAAAAATCTTAAAAAAAAGAGAGAAATAAATAATTTGAGGAAATCACTTTCTCACTTTGACAAAGAAGATAGGGGAGGCTCCCCACTTATAGTTATGTTATGTCACATAGTATAAAACTATATACTATAAGATAATATAAATGATTGGGGGTATTAAAGATATAGAAATGAAGAAGTAGTTAATAAAATAAATCAAACAAGAACATGTATTGATTGAGGTGGGAACTAGGAAAGGGGTATGGTGAATGCACCACTGGAAGGGTAAATAAACTAATGTCAAAACCTTATCCACTTTTACCATTACACAAGCACTAAAAACACATCATTAGTTATATTTTGACTTTAATTAAGCCTTTTACTTTTACTTTTACTTTTTTTTCAACTATATATTTTCCTAATACTACTCCTAGACCGGTTGAGATTTTCCTAATAGTATACATGTTAATTCATTATTATATAAATATTTATTGGAAAAAATTACAAATCTTTTTTTTACATAAATTAATTGAAAACTTCATTCAATAATACAATAGTAGATCAGAATTAACTTTATAGAAAGAGTATATGTAATTAGTAATTTCAACTAGTTTTCATATTCTCTAAAGATTCTTATATACTACTATGATTTCCTATTAACTAATGTATAGAAATACTATACATGGTTAGAGGAATCAAATATTTTCCATATATGCTATATGTAGTTTCCCAAAGATAATTTAAGGACACTTAGGGCCTGTTCTCTTCGGCATAAAATAACTGAAGTGAACTAAATTGAACTGAATTGAACTGAACTGAATTAAATTATAACTAATTAATAGTAATGATTATCATTTAGGAACTGAACTGAACTGAATTGAACTGAATTGAACTAAACTGAAAATAAGCTGGGGAGAACAGACCCTTAACGTTCGATGATCAGATTTTTGATGTCAACAAGTAAAGAAGTTTATGATGGACATTGAATAACACTTATGACTCATTTCTTCTATCTCTAAATGGAGAACCTTTTATCCAAGTAAAATGAATAATTCGAGGTTGTGCAAACTTGTTGCTGTTTTGAAGATAACGATATATCATCAAATAGTTTTCTTTTTAAAAGAAAATATGATTCTAAATTCAATCCCAAAATAAATAAATTTTTATTTGAGTTTAGTAAACAGGGATTAAATTGGATCAGATTTCAATTTTTATACGAGTAACTTACACCTCTACAAATATCAAACGACTTTGTATTATGATTTGTGAGTTCAACACACCTAAGTTCGTACAGCTAATAGACATCAGTATCCACAATTACAATCTTGATACCATCTACAATTTACAAATGCAGAATATCATAATTATAACGTATCATCACACATGCTAACAATCGCTCATAACTAATTAAATTAATCAAATCAAACTATATGAATGCACACAAATGGCAAAATATCTTTAAGACATATCCAATTGCTTGAAAATGATTGAAACCAAGTGCAAAAGCCTAGTGCGAATTAAGCTATTGGACCCAACTTGCTATATAGCTAGTTGCTGCCCACCAAACCAAAGCATGGCGGCTTAACCTTTGTTCAAACTTAGGAGTGAGAGAAAAATATATTACTTGATTCGTTTCTTAATACATGCAACATATTTTTCTTTTGGATGTTTATGATACTTGTAATGTCTTTTTTATTGACAAATTTTTATACAATGAAAACCTTGGTTTATTACTTAAGCACGTGAGTCGTGTTTCACTATCTTCTCGTACTCCTTGATTTATGTGTCATTTGCCAATATTGCATGTATTAAGAAACGGAGGAGTTTGCTATATGTAGGATGAGACTAGGGGTGCTTATCGAGCGAGCCGAGCCCGAATAGCACTGGGCTCGGCTCGAGCTCGTTTAATTTTACATAGGCTCGGCTCGGCTCGTGAGCTCGCCGAGCTTGGGGGAGCCGAGCTCGGCTCGAGCTCATGATTAGAATTTGCGGCTCGAGCTCGGCTCGTGAGCTCGTTTAGGCTCGGCTCGTGAGCTCGTTTAGGCTCGGATGGTGAGCTCGAATAGGCTCATGCTCAGCTCGTGAGCTCGATTGTGGCTCGAGCTCGATTGTAGCTTGTGAGCTCGTTTAATTGCTTTTACCTTTCATTTATATCTTTCTTCTAATATATACTTTAGTTAGTATCTTAAAATGATTACTTAATATAATTTTTAATATATATAAATATTTTGTTAATATTAAATATTCTTTTAAATATAAAATATTTTTTTAGTATAAAATAATAATCGAGCTATTCACGAGCTTTACGAGCCGAGCTTTGCCTAGCTCGGCTCGGCTCGTTTAAGTCTCGAGCCAAGCTTCAACGAGCCGAGCTTTGACCGAGCCGAGCCCGAGCTGCTCGCGAGCTTGTCAGGCTCATTATCACCCTTAGATGAGACAACCAATCAAACACCCCCAATCCTATGTGGCACTTTGGGATAATACAAGAGATAAAAAGTGAAAGTAAAAAGGAGTAAAAAAGTGCCACGTGGAAAGGATTATTGACGTCGTTTCTATGGCGCTGAGCTGTAGCACTCGTGCGTTAACATGGGTTAAGGGATGTAAATGGAGTACGTATGTACTAATAACGGATACGAACAAAGCCATGCGAAATTCGAAGCAGAGGGGAATAAAGAAAAAGGAAAAGTAAATTAGTCTTCATTAAGGGAGTATAAAGTTTTGGGAGTGTCATTTTTGGGTAAGTAACATTTTACTTTCTCCTGTAGGATTAAGAAGGTAGATAGAGTTGTTGTCCAGGATAGCCATAACCTAGCTGTAGCAGTTAGAAATGACAATCTTATTTAATAAGGTCTTTGTTGTTCGTTGCTTGATCTTGTTGCCAAAAAAAAAAAAAAAACATTGTACTTTCTTTTTTTGAGGGGAAGTAACATTATACTACCTCTATTTCTAAATAGTAGCTCTAATTTTACATTTTTCATACTATATTACATTAATTGTGCATAAAAACAAAATTTATCATATACAATGTTATTAGATTTCTCTTAATGTATATTTTTACAATATCAACTTCTCATAATTTTTGGTAGTAATTAAAAATTAAAGATATCAATTCTTTTAAAAAAAAGTAATTAAAAATATTAATGGAGTAAATTATGAATTGGCAAATTTAAAAGTCAAAATATAAAACGGCGAGAATATATGCAAAAGTTATGGTTAAATATTTATGTCTAAAACTTTTGTTTCATATCTAATTAAATGAAAATTCTAAGTTTTTGGTAGACAAAGTTATATCTAATCACCGTGTAGATTACCCACATGAAATAGGAAATTATATTCTATTTTTTTTAATAGTTATAATCCGGCCACTTATTTTATATTTAATTTACACCCAAATTTTTCATCCTTGTGTCCTTCATCATCAAATAATTTAGAGTTTAGTTGGAATTTATATTTTGCAATGTCAATTATAGTAAAAACAGGGAAAAGAGCTTCGAAGGGTATAATTCCAAAGGAGTGGTAAAAATAATTATAGAGTGGGAGCAAAAAAACTCGGCTACGGACTTGGACACTATTGGGATAGGGATATGGCCATTTATATTGGTGTGAGGGGGAAGGAGAAAACCTAGAAAGATCGATTCTTTAGGAGTGAAAATTGCACTAATTATGTTTTATGAGGTATGAATTACGATAATTGATTATCCATAATTAGTGTTTGGATTTTTGTTTCTTGCACTTATATTGTAAAGTTCAACATCCTAGCTTTTCTTTGTTTACATAACATGTTCACTCCATTTTTAAATAAGTGTAGTTTTTAAGCTTGGACTTTGCCTAATTTCAAACTATTCTGAACAACTTTTTGCTCTAAACATATACAAATGTTGTATATACGATTTTGAATGTTGCACCAGGGGAGGAACTAGAGAAATATTTTAGAGGGGACCAAAAATATAAGTAATTTGTATTTTTAAAGGGGGCCAAATATAAAAATTGAGCTATTTTATCTAAAAAAATTTACATTTTCAACCTTAATTTTTAGGAAAATTCAAAAGTTGGCCGGGGCCACGGCTCCCACTGGCCCCCATGATGTTCCGCCATTGTGTTGCACATCAAATAACACATATTTATATAAAATTCCACCATTTTATATAACTAATACTAGCTGCTATTGATATTTGATTTTTCCATATACAACATTCATGATTCCATATACAACACTTATGGTTCAGTATAAAACATTTAATATACATCAACTAATTGTTATGCACAAGAAAAACAATCAAATTGTAAAAAAAGAAAAGAAATGCAAAATCGCACAAAATCTATTGTAATGGTTATGTATTACTGAAATGTTGAATGTTTTGCATTACTTTTTGAGTAATATCGTGCTCGAATAAAATTATTTAACGTGAATTAAACTCAAAAGAGCGTAGTTAGTGGAAAAAATTTATCGGCCATTTAATAGAATAAATTATTTTTTTGAGTACCATATATACATAGGCAAAACATGAAATTACCAATAAAAATTTCCTAAATTATTACAAGTCTTCCTCGCACTTGATTAACTAGCTTATTTATTAAGTTAATTTGTAGCTCCTTTACATACCATAGTACTGTTACTATTATATTACTTCAACAAAGTACTATTATATAGATATACAAAGTCAATTTGCTGATAAAAAAGTATAGAAGTTATTTCAATGTAAGTTCGACATGTACATAAGTTGATCCACTGCCTCAATTATTGGCCAAACAAAGTTATCATATAACTCCAAGGTTTTAAGTTTTAACTAATAAATTCACGAGCTTCTCCAAGTTAACTCTTTTTTTTCTTTATCATATGAGTTTGTTTCCATATGCTGCATATTAGATCCAAGAATATCCCATGAGAATGAAATCCTTACTACTTCTAGATCATATGGTGATTTGTAAGAAATTGGCAAAATTATGTATTCTGCAGATTAAGGGTGCATTTTATTCACCTGAACTTATCTAAATTGAACTTATTAAACCTGATGATTTCACCTTATATTTTCATCTAATTGGACCTGATCAACCCTGATTTCACTTGATTGGACTTGATCAGACCTTATTAGACATGATCAGACATAAAACGTATGTATCTTTCTAAGATGAAAAGAATGCATCATAAGACCATCAAAGGATATTGAGCATTTACTACACATATTTGAGTGAGTGAATGGATTATATCTTTTGAGCCCCGAATCATCAAAATATCAAATATAACATTCTCCTTAGACCTAAATAATCATACACATACTGAATTATTTAGAGCATGTTATTATTGGAAGGGTAATGAAAATGGAGTAGGCTGGGATCACTCTATTCGAGGTGCACTCCTTATCTATCATATACAAGAAAGAAAGAAAGAGCGGTTATTGGTACGTACAATCAATGATCATTGAAATACTGAATGAATGACTTGTTAGTTATTTGATTTGTTGTCCGATTAGCGTCTCTGAATACGCGATATATCTCCAATGGTCATATAATTGAAAGAGATTGTGAGTATCTTTGATAATATTGGAAATTTTCCATGGCGATGGGCATTTACCTTTGACAAAGTTAATTAACATAAGATTGTCACCTTCAATATCGATATATGTAGAACACTTTTTGTTTCTAAAGCAAGCCAGATAGAATTAGGTACATATCATATCATTTAGTTTCCAAAGAAATTGATCCTTAAATAAAGAACAAAGTAGCCCAAAAACTTTAAAGAAGCAAGAAAACAATCTGAAATGTGGATCAACAATAAAACAATACAACCCTACAAAGTTGATTAACAGAAGTATCTGAGAGGGGGAGAGAAACCCACCACGTAAAGTAAGTGAAATGAAATGAAATGTGTGTAACAAAACCATACTTCTAAATCATTATTAGATAATCATAATTACTTCCAAATAAAAGGATTTAGCTCCAAAAAACTCGAGGAGAAAAAGTGGAAGACTAGAGTAGCAAGTCAAGCATTCTTGGATGAAAGAAAAAGCAATACATGGCAGAGCGAAAATTTTGCATTCTTGACTGTCACAAGCAACTCACAAAGTCACACCCAATTTAACCATCACAACTTACAAAGGTTAATTTTTTTTATAAAAAAAGTAAAAATAAAAAAATTGGCGGATAAACAAAAAAAGAAAAACTTATTCTTCAACAAACAGAGAGGAGAAATTAGCGTAACGTCCACACCTACCCTATATGGTGGTAAAAGAATATACTCCTTCCGTCCCACAAAGATCTGAACACTTGGTGGGACACGTAGTGTAAATTGATAAGTTGTGGTGTGGTTATCAAATGTTATTTTTTTTAAAAAGCAGATGTGATAGAAGTTGGTGAGGTATTTTTTATTAGAGGAGAGAGTGTGGGCCAAAGATGTGTAAAAGAAATAATATATTAATAGTGGGACCACATCAAGAATGAAATTGTTCAAACTAATTTGAGACAAACATAAAAGAAAAGTGTTCAAATTAGTCTTGGACGTAGGTAGTACCAATTTATTCACCCAACTGAAGAAGTAAAACCATTAAGGATAAAATAGTAATTTCCCATAGAAAATATGGTAACTAAAAAAATGAAACCCAAGGACCCAGACAAAAATTGAAAAGTGACCTTCAACCCACCCCCTAAAAATCAAACATTAACAACTGTAGACAGTTTAATCTTAATTAATTTCATTAAATTAATGTACTACAACTTACATAGCCAGGTAAAGATGTTTCATAATAAAAATAATAATTTATAAAAACTAAAAAAAAAAAAAATTAATTTTAAGACCCCCCTTTTTAATACCCTCAAAATCCATACACTCTTTCCTCATACTCTCACCATCCACATTACACAACTCTTTTTCTCTCAACCTCCTCTTTCATTTTTTCAACAAGTCTAGAAAATAAACAAGCAAATTTATATCTATATATTTTCGATTAGTTATAAAGTTAGTGTTTTGCGAAACGATTAATTATAATGGAGACACCGGATTTCTTCGTAGAGGATTTGCTAGACTTATCTAATGGTGGAGATGAAATGATGACCGACGCTTTCTTCGACACTGTTGCTGGTAATTCAACTGATTCTTCGACGCTTACTCCTGCCTCTGATAGCTGTAATTCCTCTGTTTCCTGCGCTCCTTCTTTTCCTGACTCCTATTTTTCAGGCGCCGACCTCTGTGTTCCGGTATGTTACTTTTTCTTTTTCCTTTTTTAAGCAATACATTTTATGTGAGTGTTTTGTTAAAAAAAGTGTCTACATTATGGTCATTTTTACTTTTGTCGGCATTAAAATGATTTAGGGTCGGCTAACATGAATCGTCATGAGAAATCGTTTTAGTGATAAGTGTGATAAATGAAATAATACCGGGTTAATGATTTAAGGTCGGCTAACATGAATCGTCATAGGAAATCGTTTTAGTGACAAGTGTGATAAGAAAAGAAGAAGAGAATTAAATGGTTTTTAGTGGGTTTAATTTTGTTCCAAATAATGTGGAAAGTTGAATTGATTTTTTTTTTTTTTTTTTGTATTGTTTTTGGTGTGAACAAAAACAGTATGATGATATGGCGGAGTTGGAATGGCTCTCGAATTTCGTGGAGGAATCCTTCTCAACCGACGACTTGCACAAACTCCAATTCATACCCGCGGGCCCGCTGCAGCCCGGCTCGGTTCGGCCCGGCCCGAACCCGGGAGCGGCGGGGGTGGTGCCGGGGAAGGCTAGGAGCAAGAGGTCCCGGGTGGCGCCGTGCGACTGGTCCACCCGGCTCCTGATGGTGTCGGGCCCGTCCCCGGCAACGTCGTCCTCGGAGGCCAACATGAGCCCGACGGGCACGAAGAAGCAGCCCGCCTCCTCGGGTAAGAGGAGGGAGAGCGGGGGGCCCGAGGGCGTGCCCGGGGAGGTGAGGAGGTGCCTGCATTGCGGCGCCGAGAAGACGCCGCAATGGAGGACCGGGCCTATGGGCCCGAAGACGCTATGCAACGCGTGCGGGGTCCGGTTCAAGTCGGGCCGGCTCGTGCCCGAGTACCGGCCCGCTGCGAGCCCGACATTCGTGTCGGCCAAGCACTCCAATTCTCATAGGAAAGTAATTGAGCTAAGAAGACAGAAGGAGGTGCAAAGGCATCATCATAATCATAACCATCATCATCAACATCATCAACAACAGCACCAATTTATCAATGGTGGTGATCATCATATGATGATGGGTGGCGGAGGAGAGGATTATTTCCTACACCATCATCATTTGGGAGGAAGTGATTACCGGCAAATGATATGATAGTAAAACATTATTCATCATCTCAGTAATCACTCTAATGTGGTTTCATTCTAATTAGTGTAGTAATTTTTGATTCTTAGAATGGAATTTTTCTTGTTTCCCTCATTTTTTTTTTTTACATTTTTAGATAATTGAGAAAATTTTACCACTTAAAAAAATTAAGGTAGAGTTGATTAAGTTTAAATGGTAATTTCTTGTTAGTATATCCTTGTCCCCTTTTTCTTTATTTCTTTTTCAATGCGGAAAAAATAAGGAGAAAAATAGAGCTAATTAGTGGCGAGACATGAGGAATGAGAAAATTCTCATTGTTGCTAGAGACTAGAGAACAATAGAACTCTAATAATTGTTGTATTAGTCTTTATTTTTCTACTTTTCATAGTAGTTGTGTCATCTTTTTGCCCAATTTGGCAAATGAAAATTCTAATTTTTGTAATTTAAGCCAAGATAAATGTTTCTCCAATTTTGACCAATATAGCTTTGTTAAAATCATATATGTGCAAATTTTATATAAAAAAATTTATCAAAGTGGACGAGTAATATGGTTTAGGAATATAGGATGATAAGTGGTAATGCCTATTTACTTTCGTATGGTCTTCGATGCATATATGTGATTATTGATATTTTCAATTGAATATTGGTATAAATTATAAATGTTAATACACTACAATTATATATTGAAACCAATCAAATTAGATTATTTGACTAGAATAATCAATAATACTCCGTATTAGCAAGTTTAAAATTTTTAATGGACTCTGTGCACATAGCTTACTGTGCATCAAGTAAGGTATGTTATATTCAGTTTTTCGCAAGATAAAATCACCTTTTAATAGTCACTTTTAATATGATGTAGTTAAATTTTCATATAACAGTCAATTTTCTCTGCTATAGTCAGTTGTGTGTGATATAGCCAATTTGAGTTTACAATAAATTATTGTGAACTTGGTTTACTCAATACCTGCAGTTAGAAACTAAGAGTGAGTATTCCTTTTGTAATTATTGTGTAAGACCGCCTAACAATATAATTATCGTAAGTCAACTTTGCATTTTACCCTAAAATAGCCATTTTCTAAGTTTAAACGAGTGATTTTTAGTGAAGGGGTCACAATAGACAAGTGGTTGCTATGAAAAGTACCGAGTTATTATAAGTTAACCTTTTAAAATATTAAGTTACCTTGTCTTGCCACAAAGTGGTATAAGATGGTTTTAGATGAGATTTTGTAGTTTACCTTTATGTATGCAACAGTTATCATTATTGCTATATCAATACTCTGCCTATTATAATTATTAGTATTGGTTGCCATGAAAAGTGACGATATATAGTTTGGATTCTAAGTCTAGAAATTGAGTAATAAGGCACAAAAAGAAAAGGTTCCGTAGGGAGGGGTAGGGGGTACTTACAAAACTTGAAATCACATGTTGTTGTCCCAGTTTTGACTTTTAAGTTGTATAAGCATATGCCGACTAGGGTAAATCAATTAATTATGAAAGAGATAATTATAAAAATATGGTTTCACCGTTTGTAAATGATCCTACATTAAAGTTTTAATAAGATATACTTATGAAAATGCTAAGGTTTGACATTTTATTGTACTCATCACTTGAAATGCCAATTTAATTCATAACGTATCAAAAAATACAATTGTAAACCATAAAATAATAACATATTAGGCCAAATTAAGTATATTAAGGCCATGTTTGGCACTAACGTTTTGGGTAGCGGGTAGAGGTTATATATGATTGAACCGCTACTTGAAAATTGTATGAGTGTTTGGTAAGGTAGTGGTTGTGGTAGCGGATAGAAGTTGGAGTAGAGGTTGATTAGTTTTTGTAGAACGTTACAGTATGTAACGTTTCATCCATATAAGTAGCGGTGCATTGATTCTTCTCGCCTATTTCATAAGGTTTGGTAGTTGACTAATTGTTGCTTTTATTTTTCTTTTCTTTTCTTTTTTAAATAAAAATTCCATTAAAGTCCTAGCTTTTCACTTGGTGTGTATTCTTTTACTCCCATGTTCTACTTAAGTACTTATTAGTTGTAAGCTCCTGTATAATATTTGTAATATATATAACCATCAGCCTATGGCACAGGGTGAAACTGGAGTAGGAAGTTGTATAGAAATGAAAGTAATTCGTGACCATATAGCTGATTGTTTACGGAAAGCTAGACGACGCAGATCGATAGTTGTTGAAAACTAATTTTATGTGTAAGCATTGATTTTTTTAGGAGGTGTAAGCATTGATTTTTTTAGGGGGTGTAAGCATTGATTTTTTTAGGGGGTGTAAGCATTGATTCTTTTTATGAAGCTAGTTAATAAAAATATCGTAATTAAGTTCGTAACTAAATCTAATATATATATATGTCTAATATTGTATTTTTCAATTCCAACCGCTAGTTTTGCCAAACACTTATTATTTAAACAGCTACTTTAAACGCTGACAGCTAACAACTACTAGTTGACATCTACCCGCTACTACAACAGCTACCCGCTATCATGACCGCTAGTTTTGCCAAACAGGGCCTAAATTTGGGAGAATTCGCATCATATATTATTGTGGTCTAAAGAAACTCACTATATTTCTTCACTCTTGCAAAGTTATCATGTATCATTGTGGTTTGAAGAAAGTTTATCAATAATCAACAGTCATAAAAAATCCCGTTAATGGAAGATTGATATATTTCAACAACCTTTCGATATATTTGGAAACACTAGGTGAGAATTAGCTGAAGATTAATTGCCTTGATATTTTTTTTTGGTAGAACTAGTTACTTAAGTTGCTAAATATTTTGACATTATAAATTGTAATTGTTTTTCTATATATTTCAGCGCTTACTTTTTTAAATTAATCAATAAAATAACAACATTATATTGAGATTTTAAAAAGTTAGCTCATGTTATACCCTTGTATTTTTTTCGATTTCTACGTTTTACTCAAACAAGTTTGAAATTCCATATAATATCCTCCAACGTACACTAACTAATGCACAATAGCCTCGTCTTTAATTACGTGCCATTAATTTCGTTTACTATTTGTAGTCTAATGGAACTAATCTAACTTATAATCATTTCCTCCAGCAATTAAACTATGTATTTTCTCTACTTTTTTAATTGCACCATTTCGTTTTTGGCACTATTCATCAACCAACTTTGTTGAGCTATCTCGCATCATTAAGGAAAAAAATATAGTCAAGTGCGGTGTTGTTAGATTTGTCCCAATGCAAGGATTCCAAATATAATTTTTAATTTTTTTTTACTTTTAAGCAATTAGAGATATTGACGTTTAAAGAAGCATCTCAACAAACATGAAAAACGAAAGGGTGCAATTGAAAAAAAAAATATGGGAAGTAGAATTTATATTAGTTCCACTAGACTACAAGCAAGTAGTAAACGAAATTAGTGACGTATAATTAGCAGCGGGGGCACTATGCAATACAAAAGGTAAGCTTGACAGTACCGTATACAATTCAAAAATTATAAGGATACAATGTAGAATCAAAGTAACACAAGAGTATAATGCTAAAAACCCCAAGTTATTTGCATAATTTTATATATTTATGAAAAAACCACTCATCAATTAAAGCTAGTAATACTTGATTGTTACTTTTTTTCACTTTTTATATGCAATAATTCCTAGAGTTTTATCATTTCCTATGGTCAAATGTACTACATGTAGGCCCTGTTCTTTTGGACTTATTTCCAGTTTAACTCGATTTCAATTCAGTTCAATTAAGTTCAGTTACTCTCTGCAATTCAGTTTCTCTCAGTTTCAGTTCAGTTCGATTCAGTTTAGTTTCTCTCAATCCAAAAGAACAGGATGGTAGTATTTATTTTGAACTATGAAGAGTCGTTTTCCCGTTATTATTTCAAAATATCATTGCAATAGTTTGTGTATTAATAGCATATAGACACAGCACAGTTTTCCATGTCTGAAGAGGCCTCACTCTTCAGCAAACAATTAGTACTGCTTCGGGATTAGGAGAACGAATTAAGGAGGGAGAATAAATCTTAATAGAAAATGAAGCAAATGTAGAAGCCGAACCTAGGCACCTTGAAAGCCCTTAAAACTTTGTTCAACTTATTTTTCAATTGATTTCAATTAAGTTGACCTTTTCATGTTTCATGTTCAATTCAATAATATCATTAAATGTACTAATTTTTTTGTAGGGAAATGTACTCCAATTTTTCTTTTTTGATGGAGTACTCGTTCAATAAGGTGTTCATGATTGAAGAAATCCAAGTTCTTTTATCTCTACTATATTTTTCATTCTTTTGTAATATATTTATATCATTACTAAGGAATAACGTGGCATTGTTTTTTAAAAGTCCGAGTAATTATTATTATATATACTCTATATACGTTTCCATCATATATATGAACTTTTTTTTGATGATTATATGATAGTAATACAATCTTACTAGTATTTCTTGTCTAATTTGTATTGTCTTCTATTGCATTTACCCAAATCATTAAAAAAAATATTGTCTTCTGATGCTAGTATAATACTACATTTGTTTTTTATTAGATGCAACACTTGGTTATTTTAATCCACTCACCAAAAAAACAAATATTGCATTTAAAAAAAACAGATTTATTTAAAAATAAATGTTGAGGAAAAGATAGGATTAGGCAAATGGTAAAAGTAGAATCTTGGTACAAATATTAATTCGTTTGCTCAAGCAATGGAGGGACGGTGGCCCTATGTGTTATTAGGAGTAAATAACCTTAATTATTACACACTTACTCCAAGGAAAATTGCGCACTCACTTTAATATCCTAATCTGATTGGTCAATTAATACTATAATTAATTAATCTTTGGGATTATCAAGAGTAAAGAGGAAGAGAGAGCTCCTAGAATAGCCAGCCAATAGAAATTAATATTTATGGTTTGTTTGGAAAAAAAAATATGATTGTTCCTCTGCTTGGATTTCAGTGAGCTTAGAGATACATCGTGGTGGGTACGAAGGGTTTTCCATGAAAATTGTTTGGATAATCTACTTTTCTTAAAGTATTCTCTTAATATTATTTAGAGCATAAAATATTTATTTATAGTTTCAAAGCTATGTGATAATTAATAATAACTAAATTTATAGAATCATCTAATTAAATTAATTTTGTCTTAATATTTCAATAATAGTGTTCTTTTTATAAAATTATAATACATCATTAAATATAATATTCTTGTACACAATTACCTTATCACGTATACTTATAATTTATTCACGTGTCCATGTAGCTTTTATACCCGAATATATAATAGATACTACTCCCTCCGTCTCATACATTCCTTTTTGGGTGTCCCAAAATGTTGTGCCTATGTTATTTTTATCAATTTATTTGGACTAAATTATCCTCAATCTTTACACAAATTCTCCAAAATACCTTACTTTTTCTTTTAAAATGTGTGCCTCTATTTATTATTTTACACCATTTCAAGGAACATTTATTATTTTTTGATTATTTTTTAAAGGAAAACAAAACTAAGGGAGTAGTTCCAAGACAAAAGTACTTTATTAAATAATTTTCTTTTGAGATCCTACTACTCCCTCCACTCTCCTTAATTCTCGTGCAAAAAAAGAAGTAAGCACTATATTATGGGACGGAGGGAGTATGATATTATTTTATAATGTATAGTCTATTTATTTAGATATAAGATTTAGTATTATTTACTCTGATCTTTACATATTAGAATTTCAATCTTCAAAATAGAAGCGTCTTTTATCAAAATTAAATAAAACAATCAGAAGCGATATATTAGAAGGAAATGAGTTGGGGGGATATGCTTCTCTTTGAAATAGAACACAGTGTCGACATTATGCCTAATTAAAAGGGATATATTATCAACCCTAGAAATTACTATTGCTACTTTGTACACTAAATTTGATTTAAAAACACTTATAGTAAAACAAAAATACTTGTAGTAAGGGGTTAATCTTTGCATTTGGGGGTCATAAATTTTGTCTACCTGATCCTAGACAATATGCTGTCTTCCCACGGGGTCCACTCTAAATTTTCTTCATAAGTTTATTAGTGTTACACTAATATAATATCATCATATTATTAATTTTTTTAAAGATAATTATTCCTAGGTTGGAATATGGGCAATTGGTTCACCCAAGGCTCCCCATGTTAGTGATCAAAGCAAGGGGGATCACGTGCAATATGCGTGAATGTATGATTACATTTTTATTCTTTTTTTGGGATGTGATCATTATATGTTTTTCGTGTACATATAGTATAACATAGGTTTTTTTTTTTTTGATGGTAAGATGAAGCCTGAAGGGCCGTACCAAATTGGAACTTCTCGCAGGTTAAACCGGTCATGGGTTAGCAGACAGATACTTTGAGAGTTGGGGGGAGTGGTAAGGGGGATCCCCTTTCCCAAAGTGCCCCTAGTGAGGATTGTGTTGGAGTTTATAGTAGAAACTTTAAGTTTGCTTCAAAAGAATATGAAAATTCAGTTTTTCCTTTTGTCCCACATTGAAAGAATATAAGGAAAGAGTAAGGTTTATAACCATTACTCTTCCTTTACCATTTGAGTTCAGTTTCGATGAGGCTTTTAGTGGGTTTGTGGTGATGTGTGGTTGCCACACGCGCGCCGCCGCCGCCCGTCCGGACCGGGCCATGGCCTTGGGCGAGGAATAAACTTAACTTAACTATAGTTTTGGGTCAGAAATATGTTGGCATTTTATGACCGTTTTTTATCAGTCTTAAATTACCGTTTTTTCCCCTAATCTCTCTCTTAATGCCGTAAAGGATACAGAAACACAATTACATCTTCTCTCTTTATTTCTCCTTCATTATTCTGGCCAATATTCAAGATCGTTCTCAATCTGCTTTTCTGTCAACACCGGAAACGCAGAGACCGTGTATCCCTGGGGGTTGATTGTTGTGAGTCCGTGTGTTGTTGCGGGGCAAATTCAACTTCAAGGCAGTGATCTTCTCATGCCACGGTTGTCAGCTAAGTGTATCAATTTAGCTACATTCTAAAGTTGAATTTTTTTATCTGTTTTACGGAACTATGGCTGGTGAAATTCCTGATGATACTGTGCGCATTCTTAATGTTGTGCCTATTACCAATCCCTTTGTCCCTGATATGTCTAAGTTAGAACCATCTGATAGGAAAAATTATAAGATGTGGTCTGATAAGATGGAATTTTTTTTGGGTCAAATTGGGGTTGATTATTGTTTGTTTGTTGTTGATGCTCCTGAGAATTCTGTTAGGGATTTTGTGAAAGATAATAAGACTTGTCGTGGGATGTTACTGCATTATATGACCTCTGCCCTTTACATGATTTATAGTAAGTCGAAAAATGCTAAGGATATTTGGGATGCTTTGAATGCTAAGTATGGTACTGATGATTTTGGGACTAAAAAATATGCTTGTAGTCGTTGGTTGAAGTTTACTATGTCTGATGATAAACCTGTACTAGATCAAGTTCATGAGTATGAACATTTGTGTGCTGATATTGCGGCTGAGGATATGGCTATTCCTGATATGTTCCAAGCCAGTTGTTTACTTGAGAAATTACCTCCATCCTAGGAAAATTTTGTTCATTCCTTGAAACATAGGCAGAAAGACTTTACCCTTTAGGAATTATTCCCACATTAAGATTGATGAGCAGAACCGTATCCAAATCAAAGGGAAATCAGTTGATCATTCTTCCTCTTCTGCTAATCTTGTGGAAAATAAAGCTGCTGCAGGTAAAGGACCAAAAGGTAAGGGTCCAAATCAGTTTCATGGTACAAGGCAGAATTATAATAACTTCAAGGGAAAAGGTCAGTTTAAGGGAGATTGCTTCGTTTGTGGTAAGTATGGGCATGCTTCCAAGGATTATCGTCAAAGAAAGGAAGCTCCAAACAAAGCAAAAGACAACAAAGCTCAAACCAACCTTGTTGAAGACGACATCATTGCTGCAGTGGTGTCTGAGGTTAATCTGGTAAGCAATGTTTCTGAATGGGTCGTTGATACTGGTGCAACCCGTCACATATGCGCCAACAAGGAGATGTTCCAGGACTACAACAAAGTTTCAGAAGGAGAATGCGTCTTCATGGGCAACTCAAGCACTGTGAGTGTTCTAGGCAAAGGAAAGGTTTTCCTGAAATTAACTTCCGGGAAAACCATTGCTTTGCAGAATGTTATGCATGTTCCCGACATCCACAAAAACCTCATTTATGGTTCTCTTTTAAACAAAGCTGGGATTAAGTTAGCTTTTGAATCTGATAAACTTGTATTAACCAGAAATGGTGTTTTTATGGGTAAAGGCTTTTGTAATGCTGGACTTTTTGTTTTGGATGTTGTTATTGATAATAAGAACTCTAATGCTTCCGTTTATATTGTTGAGTCTGTTTCTTTATGGCATTCTAGACTAGGTCATGTGAATGTTGCATCTGTTAAAAGGCTAAAACAACTTAGTTTTATTCCTGACTTTAGCAATACATCTTTTGAGAAATGCGAAGTATGTGTAGAAGCTAAGCACCCTAAGAAAACATTCAACAAAAATGTATCCCATTCCTCTACTTTATTAGAGTTAGTCCATAGTGACTAAGGTGGCTTTAAGAATTCCATGAGTAGGGGAGGAAAGAAGTATTATATTACATTTGTTGATGACTTCTCACGTTATACTAAGGTTTATTTATTGAGTTCTAAGGATGAGGCTGAAGAGAAATTTCTAATTTATAAAGCCGAAGTTGAGAACCAATTGGACCTTAAGATTAAGAGGGTGAGATCAGATAGGGGTGGGGAATATGATGGAGTTTCCCTTAAGTAATTTTGTGAGTCTAATGGGATTATTCATGAGGTTACAACTCCCTATACTCCCGAACAAAATGGAATAGCTGAGCAGAAAAATAGGACTCTTAAGGATATGATGAATGCAATGCTTATTAGTTCAGGTATGCCTACTAACAATGTGGGGTGAGGCTATTCTATCTGCTTGCTATGTTCTTAACCGAATTCCCCATAAGAAGTTAGATAAGACTCCCTATGAATTGTGGAAAGGCTTCAAGCCTAATTTCGGTTACCTCAAAGTGTGGGGGTGTTTGGGTAAGATTGGACTTCCTGACTTTCAAAGGAGTAAGCTTGGACCTAAGACTATAGATAGTATTTTGATTGGTTGTGCTTCTAATTAACAGTGCTGCATATAGGCTCATTCTTAAGGATGCTTCTGGTTTTGGTCCTATTAGAGAGTCAAGAGATGTTGAATTCTTTGAGCATGTTTTTCCTATGAAAGTTAGAGTACCATCATGCTTGCCTGCTGCATCTTCATCTTCTATGCATCATGACATTGCATCATCTAGTGAGACCTTAGAACCTAGAAGGAGTAAGAGAGCTAGAATTGAGTCTAGTTTCGGACCTGATTTTATTACTACATTTCTAGCTGAAAAAGAGTGTTTAGATGAGCAAGATGTCAATGTGCTTGTATTGGAAGAGAAACCGAGAACCTATGCTGAGGCCATGAGATCTGTAGACTCAAGTTTTTGGTTAGAGGCTATTAATAGTGAAATCGAGTCTATTATGAGTAATAATACTTGGATTTTGTCAGACCTTCCTAGAGGTTGTAAGGCCCTAAGTAGTAGATGGATCTTTACAAAGAAATGTAAGCATGATGGGTCTTTAGACAAGTATAAGGCTAGACTTGTAGTTGGAGGGCATCGCCAAAAACACGGTTTAGACTTTTTTGATACTTATTCTCCTGTGACTAAGGTAGCCACCATTAGAGCATTAATTGCACTTGCATCTATTCATGATTTGATTGTGCATCAAATGGATGTGAAAACTGCATTTTTGAATGATGAGTTAAATGAGGAGATCTATATGAAGCAACCTGAAGGATGTGAGGTTCTTGGTCAAGAGGACAAGGTATGCAAGCTTATTAGATCTTTGTATGGTTTAAAACAAGCACCAAAACAATGGTATGATAAATTTCATTAAACTATTACTTCAAATGGTTTTTTGGTAAATGATTCTGATGCTTGTGTTTATTCCATATTTGATGAGCTTGGTTGTGTTTTCATATGTCTATATGTGGATGATATGTTAATCTTTGGGACTAATATAGACGTAGTAAATGCAACTAAGAGTTTCCTAAATTCTTGTTTTGAGATGAAGGATTTATGAGAGGCTGATGTTATTCTTGGAATAAAGATTACTAGAATGTCATATGGGATATCATTAAATCAATCTCATTATGTTGAGAAAATATTAAAGAAGTTTGATCAATTTGATTTCATTCCCGTGAAAACCCCATATGATTCTAGTATTCATTTGAAAAAGAATAAGGGTGATAGTATATCCCAAGAACAATATGCAAAAATAATTAGTAGTGTAATGTTCTTGATGAATTATACTAGACCTGATATAGCTTATGCTATTAGTAGATTGAGCAGGTATACTCACAGTCCTAATCGAGAGCATTGGGTTGCCTTGATTAGATTGTTGAAGTATCTAAAAGGCACTATCAATTGGGGTCTACATTATCAAAGGACACCTTGTGTCCTTGAAGGATTTTGTGATGCCAATTGGGTGTCGGATAATGATGAAATTCAATCTACTAGCGATTATGTTTTTACTCTTGCTGGTGGAGCTATATCATGGAAATCATCAAAGCACGTATTGCCAAATCTACCATGGAATCTGAATTTATTGCTTTAGAATTGGCAGGTCAAGAAGCTGAATGAATAAGGAGTTTGCTTGCTGATATTCCATTGTGGAGGAAGCCATCTCCATCAGTTTCTATGCGGTGTGACTCGCAAGCAACAATTGGGGTAGCGAATAATCAAGCCTATAACGGAAAGAGAAGGCATATTCGCTTAAGGCATGCCATAGTTAGAAATTTAGTTAAAAATAATGTGTTGTCACTCGAGTATGTAAAGTCGGAGAGGAATATTGCTGATCCTCTTACCAAAGGCCTTTGTAGAAAAATGGTGCTGGAGTCAGCCCAAGGAATGGGTTTAAAGCCTATTGTGGAGTGAATTGTGATGGATACCCTTCTTAGGAATTCCTAAGTTCAAAGGGTCAAACGAAATCACAAAAGAACTCAAGTTGTTGATACAACTACCATTCCTAGTAATAAAAGTGATGTAGTATTTTGTTTCATTACACTGTTGAGCTTATAGCTCTTAATAAGTTCATAGCCTTACTTAAGGTGGTTTGTGACAGTACAATCTTGATGAACTTACCTATGTGAATGTGGGGGTTACGCCCAATCCCCTATGAGAGTTAAAAGGCTTAGGCTCTCTAGAGCATTCATGAGAATCCAGGTTAATTGTGGGGCACTGATATTACAATTGCGAGAACGTTTCTTGATTTGAAAAAGGTTGAGTGCGCAGCTATGGTTTGCTAACCTCGTGAAAGGTTCAAAGAGAAATCTACCAATTACGACAGTAAGACATATTTGTATGCATTGAGTGTCAATTCAAGTCCATAAGACATTGATACTTCAAAACCTAGTATCTACTGCCCATATCATCTTTTTCAGCCCTGTTTCTTTCTGTTTTCTTCTTTTGAATCATGTGGGGGATTGTTGGAGTTTATAGTAGAAACTTTAAGTTTGCTTCAAAAGAATATGAAGAGTCAATTTTACTTTTGTCCCACATTGAAAGAATATAAGGGAAGAGTAAGGTTTATAACCATTACTCTTCCTCTACCCTTTGAGTTAAGTAGCAATGAGGCTTTTAGTGGGTTTGTGGTGATGTGTGGTTGCCACACGCGCGCCGCCGCCGCCCGCCCGGACCGGGCCAGGGCCATGGGCTTTGGGGTTAACTTAACTGTAGTTTTGGGTCAGAAATATGTTGGCATTTTATGACCGATTTTTATCAATCTTAAGTTACCCTTTTTTCTCCTAATCTCAATCTTAATGCCGTTTTCTCCCCTAAACTCTCTCCTGATTTACGGCCATTAAACTTCCCATTATGTGACCGTTTTTCCCACGATTTCAACCATGTTCTTATCTCGTTTGGCTTTCCTCTCCCTATATATGCCAGTGTTCTGGGATTCTCTAAAGGATACAAAAACACAATTACATCTTCTCTCTTTATTTCTCGCTCCTCCATTATTCTGGGCAATATTCAAGATCGTTCTCAATTTGCTTTTATGTCAACACCAGAAATGCAGAGACCCTGTATCCCTGGAGGTTGATTGCTGTGAGTCCGTGTGTTGTTGCGGGCCAAATTCAACTTTAGGACAGTGATCTTCTCACGCTACGGTTGTCAGTTAAGTGTATCAATTTAGTTACCAGTTTACTTTCCTACAGATTGAACCCCCAATCTTGAGGTTGGAAGGTTCTTTCCTTACCATTAGACCAAGCTTAGCTTGGTCATAGGAGTAATAATGTAAATAAACAAATAAGGTTATGATCATACAAGTATACAAGTAATAGAACACTACTATAACTTGCTAGTGAATTTTACTACATTTCTTCAAAATTCTCTTTAAAATTATGTTCAGTTAAGCTTAGATAAGTTCAAATAGGTTTAGTTAAGTTTGATTAATTCTGTTCAAAAAGTTTCTAACACCCTGTAAAATAAACTTTAATAAATTCAATTAGGTTAAGGAGTATTGAGGTGAAAAAAATGCACCTTTATATAGTAGTACTATTAACAATATCTTCCTTGATGTGTGATTGGTCAATAATAGAGGAATTAGAGGAATAATGAAATAAAATATCAAACTTTCATGACTTGGGAGGAAGGGAAAGCAAAGATACTACAAAGGGTTTATTACTTTTCTTTTGTTAAAGAAAAACTCAATTGATTTTAGGAAATAACTCTTTTGGGCTTGTATATGGTCATACTCTTTTATGTGTGCAGATACATTGAAAATATATCATACTTGTATTTTATTAAAACTTAATTTGCAAAAATTAATTACTCCATATAGAGAAAATACTTTTTCTATCTTATAATCAAATGCCATCCTCCCTATCAAAATAGCTAACTCGTTACAGACATTGTGAAGTTTTGAGTTATTTTAGAGTTGTTTATTTTGTTCAAATGGGTAAGGATATTGAAGTACGTCTAAAACATTAGTACTATATTAATATTGCACACTATCGTCAAGATTCCTCATGAAGATGGAGAAGCTATTGTTGAAAATTATAAATAGAGTGACCTTATTGGTAATTGGTCAATCACATAATGCGTTTGACTTTATAGTATATGTAGTCAAAGTTCGACAACATTTATCGCTAATTATTTCTCGAATTATTACACATCGATAATTATCGATAATAAGGTGAAAATGTATCCTTAAGTAAAAATAATTTAGCTCGATTGCAAGCGACAAGTACATATATGTGTGTGTGGAGGAACTAATTTCACTTTACATTGTAATTATTACACATTATAAAGCAAGTCACCAACTTGGAATTCACATTCTCCCATATATTAGTCATTCATATAATCACTATGCCAAAGGAAAGACAATATACTCACTTTTGGTTGAATGGAATTGGTTATACTCAATTATTATAATGCATCTTATTTAATTATGGAATTGAGGAACAAACACTTCTCCATAATAAAAAATACAAACCATTTTACTTTTTGTGCTTGTAATTTCAGTACATATAAGAATCTAGTTTTTAAAGAAATGCAATTTTGTTTACTAAGAAACCTACTATATCTAACTAAATCAATGTCTTCCTTTTAATGTGTGGTCCTCCGTCCTAGCATTATAAGAAATCTTTTTATTTTATTTTTTATAAATATATGCGGCATTTTAAGAAATTAATTTGATTTTCTAGTTATCCGAATAAATCAACATGCATGTTACTTTTAATGCTTGTGGTCCTAGCAATATAAGAAATCCTTTTTTCATATAGATATATGCGGCATTTTAAGAAACTAATTTGGTTTTCTAGTTATCCAACTAAGGCTCTGTTCTTTTGGACTGAATTTGTCTGAATTGAATAAACCTGAACTGAACTGAATTGAATAAACCTGAACTGAACTGAATGAAAACTGTGAGAGGAAACTAACTGAACTGAACTGAATAAACCTGAACTGAACTGAATGAAAACGTGAGACGAAACTAATCGAATCGAAGCGAACCGAATAAACTCGAACTGAATTGAATTGAATTTGTCTGAACTGAACTGAATTTTCATTGATTCAGTCCAAAAGAACAGAGTCTAAATCAACATGTTATTACATATTCATTCACCAAAATTTGTAGTGGTGTACCCTACTAGAGATATTATGATCTTGTACATGCATGACACAATAGTAAAGATTTCTATAGAACAAAGACACCAATAGAGAGAGAGAACATTTGTGTATATACTACTTTGTTGGCTCAGAATGGTACAATGTCAAGTACATTGCATTGTACATATTTGTGATAATAATATCATCCCACAAAACTAATAAAAATTATATATGTGCATGGACAGAGGATGACCTACGTACATGTGATTCCAAAGCTTATGAGACATGCATGTGGGGGCGAAGGAACCTGGCACATGCGCTACGTGAGTGCATGACTTAGCTGTGTGATCAGATGTCCTTTTCTTTTTCTTTGAATTTTTCTTTTGTCCCAAAAAAATATCACTTTTGTATCAAAAACTTTATATTATAATTTGCGTTACGTATAATATATTTTAACCTATGATAATTTATATCCAAAATGAGGCACGGCTCAGTGTCCTTTGTCTAGGGATCTTTCCATGTTATTTGGTATGAAAATCAAACGATTCTTGTCCCCTATTGCCTTCATTACCCCATCCCTCTTCAAATTTCTCTCTCCTCCACCTTAATTTTCTGACAATCTGATAAACTTTATAGTAAAATTTATCCATTTGTTTTTATTATAGTAATTAACCCTCTTATCCCTTAAAAGTAATTACATTAAATCAGTTTATAATAATCTTCTGTAATTAACTTTGGTCATTAGTCATTAAGTAATTATATATGTTGTATTGTTGTGACATCAATTATTACTGTAGAGGACAACTTCATGATTGTTGATCATCTGTATATTAATTTGATAGGAGAAGGTATTATTGTATTTCTGCCATTCCACATGCATATATGTGATGTAAGAGAGTAGATGTTCTTCATTTAATTAACCAATTAATTAATTATTAGTTTTAGTAGTTAATATTTTTTTAATGTTATTATAAGTAGTATGGGTCATTATCATATATTAGGCTGGTAAATTGAATGAATTAGATTAAGGGTAGACATAAGTTACCCAGTTTTTGGGTGGTACTCCACTTTCGTTAGGTGATTTGTCTCCAACCATTTGTTATTAGTTGTGGGTGAATGAAACACACTAGTCAAGTAAGTATATGTATGTTTCTAGTTTAAATAAAAGAAAACAGGTTTGAAATTACATTTTTGTTAGGTGCACTTGCATGACTACTACCTTAATATCAAACTCATAATAAATGCCAAAAATATCTCAATATATATGTACTCTAGTAGTAGTGTTACACTTTCACTTGGTTTAATATATGTGGTCAAGTATAAAGTTAAGCACTTTGGATGGGGAGATGAGTTGACGACTATTAATAATTCATTTTTCAGTGTAAATGAGCGACTAATAAGCGTAGTGACGTAGACGAGATTCGTTCCAGGTCTTGGATACCACCCCATAAGACTTTACCAACTAAAGTTAGATGACATCCATAGTTGAAGACTATTTATAAGTAGAAGATAAATGACAATAGCAATTATATTAACAATCTATTATACCGTAAATTAAAAGATTGTAAAGTTTTATACATAATTAAACTCTAAGTTATATGGATACTTTTATTTTGGTTCAGCTTTGATTCTATGACCTAATCTTGGATAAGTAAGTTAGTATCAAGCCTTGTAATTTCTCATATGGGCTCTGACCCACTGGCCACTGCCATGCTTATTGTACGACCTTGACAATGTAGCTTTACCAAGCCTTTCAATAAAACACTACAATTATAAAAAATGTCATATATCAGAAATTGCAAGAGAATTTGATCTTAGTAGAAATACTTCTTACACATCTGATTGTAGTAGAGGTGTTTAAAAATCAAGTTTAATTATATTATGGCCCTGTTTTTTTGGACTTATTTTCAGTTCAGTTCAGTTATTCTCAGCATTTCAGTTTCTCTTTGATAGAGTATAAATTATACCTGATCAACTCCAGCCCGGCCCGGCCCGGTTTTTGGGCGGGCTTGGGCAGTTTTTTTGGGCCCGCGGGCCGGGCCCGGTCAAAATTTTTTTTTTGGACGGGCTTTGGACAAGCAAAAAACACTTTTTAGCCTAAAATTTGGGCCCGGCCCGTTTTGGCCCGCAAAAGCCCGCTCGGCCCGGCCCGAAATACCGGGCTTTGGGCACAATTTTTTGGCCCGGATTTGGGCCCGGCACGGCCCGGCCCGCAAGATGGGCACTTTTTTTTGGCGCGGCCCGGCCCGAACCCGGCCCCGCCCGGTGTTTGATCAGGTCTAGTATAAATCTATTCCTGGGGCCTCAACCATTAGCTTAAGCTTTTGGTTGAGTTGGTCCTTTGACATGGTATCAGAGCCAGCGTGACAAGAAGGTCACGGGTTCGAATCTCCTCCACCCCTCCTTTCTCTTCTTCTCTTCTATTCTTCTTCTTCTGTCATCGTCTTCTTCAATGGTCGACGACGCCGTCTCCCAGTCTACGGTCGCTAATAACACCGTCACTCCCGCTTATCATCACGCTTTGAGTGTTACTAATGTAAAAGCTTTGATTCCTTTGATCCTTGACATTGACAAAGTTCAATATACACCATGGGCCACTCTCTTCCGCAACACCGCCATGGTTTATAACGTTTTGGATCATATTGATCCGAAAGTCAAGCGACCCAAGGACATTGATGATGAGCTATGGGAACGTTTAGATGCCATAGTTTGTCAATGGATGTATGGAACAATTTCCACTGACCTTCTTCTCAAAATTTTGGATGAAAAATCCACGGCAATGGAGGCATGGAATCGTCTTCGTAATATTTTCCAAGATAACCCGGGCACTCGTGTGGTGCATTTGGAAAATCAATTTGACATGGTATCAAGAGCCAGCGTGACAAAAAGGTCACGGGTTCGAATCTCCTCCACCCCTCCTTTCTCATTGGAATATTTAGCGCCAGGTATAACGGAGACCTGTGCTGCATCTACACTTCAAGCCCAAAGGGCTCTTGCGTGAGGGGGCGTGATAGAGTATAAATCAATTCATGGGGCCTCAACCATTAGCTTAAGCTTTTGGTTGAGTTGGTCCTTTGACAGTCTCAGTTCAGTTCAATTCCATTCAGTTCAGTTCAGATTTTCTGAGTCTAATAGAGCGAGGCCTAAGTACTACTAGTATGTTCATATGTTGCTAATCAGAGTCAACTCTTTCAACGCTCCGTATCTAATGCTTGTCAAATTTGGGCAGTGTTATTTTGATTAATACAAAGCTAAAATCTACGTCTTGAGTATTGCTTCGTGTAAATAAAGGTTTGTATCTCACAATTAAAATTGTGGCCAGGATCAAACTCCTGTCATTAGGGTACCCTTATCCATCGCTCCCAAGAGGCTTTGTATGTTGAAATGTTCCACGTTAAACCTGTAAAATTGAGATTCCGGTCGAATAATAAGTGACTTATTCACCAACCAAAACAAGTAGATAAGCCAATTTTTGGAGACTATCTGTGATGCAGTGGTATACTAATTATTTGACAACCATATGTTAGATTTTTGCAAAGTAAAATATCTGAGTATTTACTTAAATGTGAATTAATAAAGTTACTTCTCCTATATACTTCTTCCGTTCTAAATTACTTGCACGCAATAAATTGACTTTTACACTATTTGTTCACTCCCTTTTGACCATCTAGCGTGATCAATATGTAAGATTAACCATACTTATATCGGATCTTTTTAGATTTGTCTCGATATATATATTCAAATATCAACTTTTTATAATTTTTACTAATAGATAATACTCCCTCTGTATATTTTTTTATCTTTTTTATTTTCATTGTGCAAATTTGTCAATGCACTTTTTTCACCTTAAATATCCTTCACTGGGACGAATCAAACAAGATCCCACATGACTAAATTTTGTCTTATATATTGAGAAGAATTTAGAAGATCTCTCTAACTGTAAATAGTGTCAAGATAGTGAGAAAGATCGATAAAAAAAAAATACAGAGGGAGCAAAAGATATCGCTAGTCAAAGTTGAGCATTGGGAGGCGTAAAAATCCTAGTATTGCAACTTGCACGTATATTGGAACAAATGTAGTATACAAACAATTTCATTTGATTTATTAGTGTGAGCACCCATATTATGGTTTGAAGTGCTACCACTATTGGCTGTGTATGAGATAGGTAACCTTAAGTGAAATTATACATTAATAAATCAAATTTGAGACATTTGGCGTCAATTTTTCCTAGTTAAATTCTTTCATTGGGGGGGGGGTGTTAAGCTGTAAAATATCAGTATATTACCCATAGAATAACAAAGATATATCAATCATGAAGTTGTGTATTGGGAGTTGTAGGTTATATAACCATACCAGATCTATAACTAAAAGGTCGTTATTTTTTAGCCTAAAATCTTTTAGTTAGTTTTGAGTCAAATTAAGCCAAAAGATCATCATTACCTAAGTTTAGTTGATATATTTGGTAGGCTTTAGTTAGATAAACAAAGCACTAGCGAATTAATTCAAGGTCAGACCAAAATAATTTGGTAATTTCAGTCAAAGCATTCCAGTTGGAACAAATCTTCAAATGTCAATCATAGAGTTGAATTTGCTCTCGTATGCATTATATTGTGTGTGTTCTTCCCTAACATTATTAATTAGGCACACAAACACACAAAATCATTCCAAATGTATAATCAACTTCAATAATTAATTCGTAGCATTAGTTATTAGTTAACTAGCTAATTACGTGCTCTTTTGGGCTACATTAGCCTTGATAATCAAATAATTAGCATATATACCTAGAAACTTGGACATGAAGATGCTAATCAATTAAACTAATTAATTAAACAAGATGATTAAGGTAAAGAATGGGAAATATATTAATTTTTATAGTTGGTTAGTGCACGAGAATGGTCACTCTGAAGGTGACTATAGTACTAGTGTTAGGCTGCTTAGTGCGTGGGCACATGGCTAGGAAGTTAGGCACAGCCGGCCAGTTGCTCTGTGATTATTCTTAGACTTCTTAGGCTCCAGCTTAGCTTAGCTTGATAATTTAATTATCATGCATTCTTAATTAACTTGAATAACTTCGTCTGAATACACAAATTCTTAGATATTATGGTGTCATGCCATTTTATTTCATTACGCGTAACTGTTTTTTTTTTGTCCTACTACAAGCTAAGGAGTTTCCCACCACCTTTGGCGAATGGACTAATCTCCTGCGGGAGTTTGCATGGGTAACTCGAAGGGCAGCATCCCTCCCAGCTGGGTTTTTTTCCATACCCAAGGCTCGAACCCGAGACCTTGGTTAAGGAGCGAGAGGCCCTTAACCACTCACGCCAACCCCAGTTGGTTCATTACGCGTAACTTTGACTTGGATGAATTTAACATTATCAAGAATATAATAAACATAGCTTCTACGATATAAAGGGGTGTAAGTTCGGGTCTTGTCTTAGACTTGGTGACCTTGTTTAAGCGTAAACCTTTTAAAAAATATTCGACTTTAGATTATGAGCCCAAAACGAAACTCAATATGAACTTGTTAGTTTGCATTATTGTGTATTTGTTAATGAGTAATTATATGAAATAGGAGTATCATAAATGTAAAAAGCTCAGATTTTGCTTAATAAATATATTCTAATTATACACTTCTAATCGATAAATCAGCGGTGTTGATTTCATCATTGTTACACCAAGCCTCTATAGTAATTGAGCCGCCCCTATGTTTGAAAATATATGTATGAGAAAAAGTATACAAATGTGATGGTTTAAGTAAATTAGTATCAATTATGTGTTTTTATGTATGTACTCTTTATAAATTTTTACTAATTCATAGTTAAAGATATTAATAAGCCATCATTTAATACGTACATTCTATAATATTTACATAGTTACATGGCTCATCCAGACACGATAATCTATTCTCCCAAACTATTTAAATTCGATTTCTTCTAGTTTCTTGTGATGTGTTTTGTTATCCATCTCCTTTGCCAACACCTTAGTATTGATACGTGATCCTTTAGAAGATGCAAATTTGTCCATATCGTTACTACTACATCTTTGGAATAAGGAATACATAAACTAATAACTTCGTTACTAATAAGGTAGTAGACTAGTAGCCCACTAGTGGGTGCATGGCTCCTACGCTTCGCTATTGTCACATATTGGGCCTACGATGGACCTATAATTGGAGGAGAGATGAGCAATACCCATGTGGGCCATATCCATTATATTTCAACCTAATAATGAAATGAATTGATAAAAGAAACAACGATAACAACTAAGGCCCTGTTCTCTTCATCTAATATTGAAAAGTGAAATAGTTTTTATTGATTAATTGATCTTATCGTTATAAACGGTTTAACTAATTCTACCAAGTGATTAAAGTTGGTGATTTTATCTGTCTTTATTAATTTAGTTTGGAGGAGATTGATTTGTCATTTAGTATGAGCAAAGTTTGGCCCATCTTCCAGATGAATGTTGTGTAATTATGATGGCCGCTTCTCCTTCTAGGAAGCACTAACACCCTATTCATATTAAAACTAGTATTCGGGCCCGGGCATTGCCTCGGGTGGTATCGTTTTCTAAATTTGATATGCATTTTTTTTCCATTCGCATTAAAATATATTAAAGAAAACTCAACATTCATTTAAAGCATGATTAAAAGTTGGTTGAGATGATAATTGCGCTATGTATAATAGCAAGAGGTCACGTGTTCAAATCTTGTTGCAAGCCAATTTTACGTTTGTTAATTAACATGACATATGAACATATTCGACAATTCTAGTAGAGTAACAGAGGTGCCACGTGGCGTGTATACATTATCACGCACGCCTTTTAATATATTAGTATAGATAGATAGATAGATATAAAGTTACACTGTATTACAGTAGTACTCTTAGGGAAAGATATCCACTATTATTAGATGTATCACTACTCACAAACACAATGGTAAAGAAACATCTAAACGAACTTTCTTCATCAGTTTTTCTTGAGTTGTTGATTAAGATAGGTAGGTAAAATTATGAAAAGAAAATGAGTAGGTAAATTACATACTTTCCACAAAAATTCCAGCAGCATAACAGCTAATTTGTCCACAAGAAAATGATGTGTAGATATTTTTTTTTTATCTTCTGATCACACTTATAACCATACAATTTTAAAAACAAAAAAATAAATAATAAATTTAATAGGCACTAGTTATAAGTTATAACCATACATACAATTACAGTTGGAAAAGAAAAAGAAAAAGTTAACAGCTGGTGAAAATACCTTGTGAAGTTCATATACTTCTAATAATTATATCAACCAATTAGAGCCTAGCTTTTGCATACAAAATATAGACATATTTTAAGGCACGAGATGCGAATGAACGTTACTTAGGTTATCTTCTTATTGGTTGTATGTCCTTCTCTGTAATCTTATTACATTAAGTCAACATCTCGTGAACATGGTAGATTTTTCTTGTTTAGCTCCCACCAAATTATTATTACTTCCTTTTTAAGTAAAGAAATGAAGAGAAAACTTAGCTTGTTGTTATTATTTATATAGCTCTTTGAAAGGTGATTATCCTACTTGAGAGTTTTGTAATTTGTTGGTAATTTTCTTAATTAAGTATAATTGTTGTCGTCGTCGTCGTTATTATCATGGCTTGTTTGCCTTGTGCCATTGAAATGGAGCCTAAGACCTTGAATGAAGGACAGATGAACCATGCTAGGGTAACCTTCTTCATTCTCTCCTAGATAATTTTTATTCTTCGTTGTTTTGTTGTGTAGATGAATGCATATGTTAAGCTACTTGGATTGTTTTATAGTATACATGCATGAATGTATATAATCTAATTATTCTAGATTTTGTTTATTTATGAGGTATACATAATACATACTATGAGTTAGACAATTTCAGGTTTCGTATGATTATTGAGACAATAACATTCACTGCTTCACGTACTATGTATATTAATTTTGAACAAACTCTTATTAGATTTAAATTGTAATACAGAGATTTAATTTTACACAACTTGTTTGATGAAATTAGATGTAATTCTACAAGTATTGTAGCTTGCTTTTGTATCTATCGTTCCAAGTGAGCAAACTAAGAAAATACAAAGTGAGTACTTTTCATTATACTTCATTTGCAGATTATTCTCGTTATCTGTTTTAAAAATTATTTCTATCCGGTAATTTTTACTTGTTAAAACACGAACTTATATAGAATCTCTAGGTTAGAAATGAAAATTTTAAACTTTGCATTATTGAATAATCACTCATTGCTCAATTATACACTTTAGGAGCAGGCAGTAGCAATACAATTGATGGAGCCAGAAAGAGCCTCGGATATCTTCGTTCAGGTAAATTAATCAAAGAGTCTTAGATTGGATTTTTTTTCACTGGGCCAGTCGATTAATAGAACATGCAGCATGCTCGCCGACGTACTATGCCTTGTGGGCCGATATAAAGACTTGTGGGAGGTTATCTTGACATAAACCTTGTCTTGTGGGCTGTTGTCTTGTCAAGATTAATGGCTCACAACTCACAAGTCATAACATTTGTCGTTAAATTTAGAAACAATACGAAACAGGCCCGGGTGACCCGAACAAGGAGGAGGAGAGATTTGGTACACTTTATAAGCTCAAAGGAGATTTCATACTAAAATCAATTGGTTATAGTAGGAGTAACCCCTCTACCTTATAAAGTGGAACAATCTCTCCTCTTTCTCCAATGTGGGACATTCACAAGTGGGCTTTCAATGGGTTTCAATATTTGTTATTCAAGTATCTCCCTTATCTATCGAGAAACTATTGGTCTAAAGTCTAAACTGCTAGAGTTTTTAGAGTATCTATCACCACATTCACAAGTCACTCAAAAATACGTAAATAAATTTAAATTGATTGGTACACCAAAGCTCTTTTAATGGTACTTTATGTTTAATATCACTTTATAACTTTATGGTACCAATTGAAAGAGACATGAGTACCAATCTATCGAACAAAGTTTAATTTGGATTCGATCTAGGATCACCATGATTGAATATTCAATTTGAACAGCTACCCACCTATTGTTGATGGGTTTAATTTGGATTCGATCTGATAGGTGTGTATATCAACTTATATTTGATTGCATCATGTATATAAGTAATTTATTTAATTGATGGTTAAGATGAGAAAAAAGATTGAATGCAACTAGAGAATATTGATCTTGTTAATCCCATTTTTTGTAAATATAAATTATGTTATATTATTAAGGTTTATTTGTGAAAAGAATGTCATATGCTAGTATTTTTCTCTGAAATATACCAAGTCATTTCTTAAAAGTGAAAAAATTATCTAAATTTCATAATAATTTATTATAAGTCTATATAATATAAGATTTTCTCGTGGAGATATTCAATCCCACTTAGTCGTTAAATGATTTTCGTTATGAGTAGTTTTTTTGTGGATATATATATTTTCGGGCATTAATGATGAATAATAATGGTGATTCAACAGGGATTAAGAGAGGTGGAATCGTTGGAGGGAGTTGAGCAAATCATTAAAGAGGATGAAGTTATTACAAGACTTGGTAATAATAGGGTTGATGATTGCAGCAAGGATGAAAAGAATAAAAATGAAAGCTCACACCATTGCTTATGCACCACCCTTGTCATTAATTCACCTGATGAACATACCCGAAGGGAGCCCGTTACAGCTCCATTTTAGACTCTTATAGCATACAAGTATTTTGTATGCGATTCTAAGCATTGAAAACGGAACAAGAAAGGATTATTGGTTTGGTAACTTGTTATAAGGGGTAGGGTATTGGTTTCCGTATCTTAGGGGTAACTATTTACACCCATTTAGGTATAATTACCCTTCTCAACCCTAAATTACGGCAACACACTACCTTATCCTTTTCAATCCTACACTTGTAAGTGTTACCTTTTCATGGCACGGTGAAACTATACACCTAATAAGAGTAACCATTTATTTTCTCTGGTTGATTCCACTCTATCGTTTAAACCAAACATGCACGTAATTTGACTGAATTACATAATTTGACTAAAATTACATGTACAAAGACATATGTGATACCTTTACAGATGCATGAATTCCTACAAGTTTTATGCTTTTAGTAGTGTTGTCTTCTAACTAAAACATCAAATATTACTTCTCATCCTGTAATGATTTATGAAATCAGTAATTTCATATTAGTATAAGAAGTGTTAAGAAAATGGAGAATAAATCAAATCATGGGACCAAATTATACACCAAATTTTATCCTATATAGGTTAGGCATTGAGATCCATGTAATTTTCTATCTAAAGAGGTGATTATTTCCTATTCATAGAGATAACTAAACGCTTACCTATAAGTTTTAAGTCTGCTTTACCTAATAGACTTGTTGTGTACACAAAATTCTACTTTATTAACCATGGAAACAAGAATGTAAAATTACCAACAATATATTTTTTTCCAAATCATTTTGTAACTATCCCACGGAGATCGACCATATAAAATATATAATCAAACGTTACAACACATAGAAATCATTGCACATACCCAGTTTCCAAAAAAGGGCATATTATTGTTAGTTTCTTGAACTCAGAGAAAATGTTTAGAGAGAATTGAGAAAGAAAGAGATTCTCATTTAGATTGTAAAACTAACTATCACAGAACTAATCGAAAGAAGTGCTATTTATACATAAGTTAATTAGAAGAGAAATAACAACTAACTAATATTCTAACAACTAATCGATGATGTGGCAAGTTAGTTACCACATCATACTAGTCTCCAAACCCCCCCCCTCAAATTGGAAGGTGTAGAAATAGACATTCCCAATTTGTGAAGGAAAGTATTAAACTGATGAGAAGGCATAATTTTTGTAAAAACATCTACTAGCTGCTGTTGAGTAGGGAGGTAAGTGAGCTGTATAAGACCTTCAAGGACCTTTTCCCTAGTGAAGTGACAATCAATTTCTATGTGTTTTGTGCGCTCATGGAAGACTGGATTGCGTGCTATATGTAGAGCAGACTGGTTGTCACAATGTAAGACAACAGGTCTGAGATTGCATACTCCCAATTCTTCAAGTAATCTAACAATCCAAGTCACTTCTGATGCTGTTGCAGCCATTGCTCGATACTCAGCTTCAGAAGATGATTTAGAAACTGTACTCTGCTTCTTGGATTTCCATGTGATGGGAGAACCTCCAAGTAAGAGAATGTAACCTGTGATGGATTTTCTTGAATCTGGACAAGAGGCCCAGTCTGAATCTGAGAATGCTTGAAGACAAAGCTGATCATTTGCCCTTAGGAGAATGCCTTGCCCAAGTGTGTGAGACACATATCTTAGAGTGTGAGAGAGAGCTGCTAGATGAGTGTGTCTAGGCCATTGCATAAACTGACTGAGACTCTGAATTGCATAGGCAAGATCGAGTCCGGTAGTAGTGAGAAAATTCAATTTCCCTACATATGACCTGTATTGTTACGCATCCCGAAGTAACTCACCATCATCGACCGAAGTTTTGTGTTTAGTGGGAGTGGGGTAGAAGCTTTCTTAGTCAAGTTAAAAGGACAATCAGCTAGTAATAGTGAATTTATGTTGGCTAAGGAGGATGCCATCAGAAGTATAACCAACTTCTATTCCCAAGAAGTAGTTCAGTCTGCCAAGATCCTTTATGCTGAACTCTTGATGCAGGTGGTGCTTAAGGGCTTCAAGTTCTTCAACATTTGTACCAGTAAGTACTATGTCATCAACATAGACTG
The DNA here is from genome assembly GCA_947646795.1 of Beta lomatogona. NCBI lineage: Eukaryota > Viridiplantae > Streptophyta > Magnoliopsida > Caryophyllales > Amaranthaceae > Beta > Beta lomatogona. Next base: position 484,168 of record CANSNZ010000273.1, read on the forward strand.
CTGCTATGCAAATATCTAATCCTTGCTTCTTAATGAACAAGCTGTGATCATGATGAGATTTGAGAAAACCTTGACTATGTATAGAAGAAGCTAACTTCTCGTGCCACTTGTCTAGAGGCTTGCTTGAGCCCATAGAGTGATTTCTTCGGGTTCTGAGACAAGTTTATTAGGATTAGGCATACCTTCGGGAACTTTCATGAATACTTCTTCTTTTAAATCTCCATGTAAGAAAGCATTGTTCACATCAAGTTGGAACAAAGGCCATTTCTTACTAGCTGCCACTACTATGAGAGTTCTAACTGTACTCATCTTCACCACTGGACTGAAAGTTTCTTGATAATCAATCCCAAATTTCTGATTAAACCTTTTAGCCACTAATCGTGCTTTGCATCTTTCTAAGTCACCATTTTCTTTAAGTTTAACCTTGTAGACCCATTTAGAGCCAGTAGGTTTCTTGCCAGGAGGTAGTGGAACCAAATCCCAAGTATGGTTTGATTCTAATGCTTCTATCTCCTTTGTCATAGCATCAACCCAGTGAGGTTGTGTAGCAGCTTCAGTGTAATTGGAGGGTTCTTGTAAAGAACAAGTCTGAGCAACAAAAAGTTTGTGTTGAGAGGGAAAATCATGAAAAGCAACCAGGTTACACCAATGGGAGGAAGCAGCTGATGCGATGACAGTGATAGTCATTTAAGTAGTAAGGTGGTGTATGAATTCTGGTGGATTGTCTAAGAACAAGGAGTCAGGGACAGTAGACAAGTCAACAAGAGAAGAAGGAGGATGAATATCCTGTGTAACAGAAGGATGAGAAGAAGATGTAGAAGGTGAGGGAGAAGTTGTAGGAGAAGGATGAAGGAATGATGTGGAAGAAAAATCATGAGAAGGGAATATAGTATTGAGAGAAGAAACATCAACAGAATCATGAAACATAGGAGAGGAAGAAATTGGCAAATAAATGGCATTTGTGTAGTTAGAAGGAGGAGAATTGAGTTTATGATGTAAATGATAAGGAAAATGTCTTTCATGAAAGACAACATTTTTGGTGACAGTAACCTTGTTAGTGGCAATATCAAGGATTTTGTAACCTTTTTGAGTGTCTGAGTCCCCAAGAAAAACACAGGGTTTGGCTCTCTCATGAAGCTTAGACCTTTTAATCTTGGATGTAGATACATAACATAGACACCCAAAGGTTCTTAGGTGTGACAGTGAAGCTGCTTTCCCATAAAGTCTAAAAAATGGAGTGTCATTGTTAAGAGGCTTCAATGGCATCCTATTGATAAGATATGCAGCAGCTAAGACACAAAAATCCCAGAGTCTATCTGGTACTCGAGACTGAATGTAAAGTGCCCTAGCAGTCTCAAGAGGTGCTTGTGCTTCCTTTCTACCACCCCATTTTGTTGGGGTGTGTCACTACTGACTTGTTTGACTTAGAATCCCCGATTGCGAGATATAATTGCTTCATTTCCCCTTCACATAACTCACCAGCATTATCTGATCTCACACACTTGACAGTGACATTAAATTGTGTTTGAACCATTTGCAAGAAATATTTCATAATAGAGACAGAATCAGCTTTAGACTTTAAGAAATGAATCCAAGTAAATCTGCTAAAATCATCAACTATTGTCAAAAACTGAGTACAACCAGTAGGAGTATTGACAGAGTGAGTCCCCCAAACATCAATGTGGATCAACTCAAATGGTCTACTAGTAGTTATTGAACTAGTAGGAAAAGCAGGTCTAGTTTGTTTAGCCTTAGGACAAACTTGACAGATTGTATTATTCAGACAAGATTTAACATCACATGAAAGACCAAGTAATCTTAGCTTTTTAAAAGGAAGATGCCCTAGTCTAAGATGCCAAAGCTTTGCATCTTCAACAGCATGAAGACAAGCAGCATTACAAACACGATCTTCAGTAAAAGAGAGCTCAGAAATACCCTGATGATCTTGAACATTGTACAGAGCACTATGCAGTTTACCAAGAGGAATCAGTTTCCCTTGCTGTGATGACACAAAACACTTATCATGAGTAAAATGCAACTCACATTTCATGTCCTTGCATAACTTGTGAACTGAGATCAAATTAAATTTGAATTCAGGAACATGCAAGACATTATGAAGCAAAATGTCATCATTAAGTCTGACTGTACCAATGTGCTTAACACACACTTTACTGCCATCAGGGATAGTTATGTAATTATCAGATGCATAGAGAGTTTTATATTCAGAGAAATATTGTAAGTCAGAGCAAATGTGGTCAGTGGCACCACTATCAAGCAACCACTTTAATTCAGAGCAAGATAAGAAACAAAAATTTATACCTGCCATCATAGCAGTGTGGTTGTTGTTTATCTCTGAATTCTTTTGAGAATTCAACATGTTTATGAGCTGATTATACTGCTCCTTTGAGAGAGATGGGCATGATTCATCAACTTCCATGTCAGTGACTTCAGTAGAAGAAAATGCAGCTATTTTCTTATCTTTGAAACCTTTGAAGTTGGCAGGGTAGCCATGAATCTTGAAACACCTGTCAATGCTATGACCAGGTACCTCACAATGAGTACAGTAATACTTTGAACCAGGCTTATCATTCCTACCACCTCCTGAATTTCTGAAGGAACCAGACTTCTTATAGTTGTTCTGCTTCAGGTTATGATGCTGATACTTAAGAGAAGAATCAGCATATCTTCTCTTATTGTCTGCAATGAAGGCCATAGAGTCATTTACTGAAACAACTGTGAAAGAAATCTCTTTATGCTTTTCCTCTTGTGCAAACATTCTATAGACTTCTGTAACTCTTGGAAGTGTTTGCATCATCAACATGTTGCCACGAATTGTAGCAAACTGTTCTGTCAACTTCATCATAAACTAGATTACCATCTTTTCTTGGTGTCTGTCATATAACCTTTTTGTGAGGTTACAGGTGCACTTGTTGCAGGTACAATATGGCAGTGGATGTGCCTCATCAATGGCATCCCAAATAGACTTTATAGCAGTGAAAAATTCAGCAACAGATTGAGTGCCTTGATTAATGTCGGCAAGCTTTTGTTCAAGAGAGTAAAGTCTGTGCTAAGGAAGTGAAACCAAATCTCTCCTCAAGATCTAACCGGATTTCCACTAGCAGACCTGCGGAACATGACACTTCCAACTATACTTTCCTCCAAATTGTACAATATCCAAGAACAAACTAGATCGTTACATCTACTCCAAGCCTTGAATTCATCAGATGTCTCATCAAGAGGTTGTGTGTGAGTACCATTAACAAAACCTAGTTTATATTTGGCTGATAGAGTGAGCAACATAGCTCTCTTCCAACTACTGTAACCTTCTCCATTAAACTTGAAAGAAACTAATTGAGCTGAATTAGCATCGGAAGGATGGATGTAATAAATGCTATTTGGATTTTGGTTAAGAGGTAAGAAGGAGATTTTTTCAATTGTGTCAGGCATGATTCAAGATGATCAGAAGAAGATGAAATGAAATAGTAAAGGAAGATTCACAAAAAATAGTTGTGAATAAGAAAATTTCAGAGGTAAATGGATCAAGAAAAAGGAATCAACGATTAGATTCAGCGAAAAATTCAAACAAGCAAGATTTGAAATAGGAATGAAATCAAGAAACTCAAGAAACTCAGAAGTATAGAATTGAGGTGAATCAATTGAAAAAGAAGGCGTAAATTCGCTAATTCAAGAAACGTAGAATTACAGAATTACGATGAATCAATTGGGAATGAAGATGCTAATTCAGAAAATTTCAAGCAATATCAGACAATCAGATGCAATTTTCAATCGATTTCAGCAAGAATTTCAATCGAGGTTTAAACAGGAATCAACAGAAAGTAGAAAGTAAATCTAGAACAATCACACCTTGTTTTTGGAGAAATCAAGCGACGAAATGCGAGAAAATCGCGAAATCAGTTGACGAAGTGTGAGAAATTGAATTCGCTAAACTTCAGCTGAGCTTGAACAAAGCTCATCAATGGCGGAATTTTCAGGTTAATAGAGCTGAAACAAACCAGAATCTATGAAGTTTGCTCTGATACCATGTTATTTTCTTGAACTCAGTGAAAATGTTTAGAGAGAATTGAGAAAGAAAGAGATTCTCATTTAGATGGTAAAACTAACTATCACAGAACTAATAGAAAGAAGTGCTATTTATACATAAGTTAATTAGAAGAGAAATAACAACTAACTAATATTCTAACAACTAATCTGATGATGTGGCAAGTTAGTTACCACATCATACTAGTCTCCAATAATTATATCCAAAAAACACTTAAAATATAACAAATTCTAATATCAAAATCATCATTCTAGATTTTTCTTGGTATATACCCTTCCACGCCATCGAGCAAATATGCCGACCCTAATACATGTACGCAACCAATGCTTCACGTTATGCTAGAAAATCCACAACATTCACTTTTGTAAAGAAAACTTTGGACCTATTCTACAATCTCCCAACTAATTAAGAATTATCTTCTTATATAACCCTCAACAATATAATTTATTGAAAACCATTCAATCCTACTCATCATACACCCGTACTTTGAACGAGCATTATTGCAATTGGTAGATGATGCACGCGTTCGTATGGTGAGGAAGGTGCACACATATACATGGCTAACAAGCCAAATGTACATGAATAATAACTCAAATGAACACATGTACATGACTAACAAGCCAAATGAACATATGTACATCTTGTAAGTATATGTTCATTGATATTGCTCTTTATGTTCATAACCTAGTGTTTGATATTCATCGTGTGCACCTTTCTCATCATACGGACGTATGCACCTACTAATTTGCGACATTATTGCCAATAACGTGTTTGTAAACAAGTACTTCATTTGAACGCAACTACCAAAAATGGAAACCTCGATGTTAATTTGCTACTTCTATTCCGTTGGCAGCAATTTCCCTCTTCCCCGCTCTCTTCTTCTCCATCATTTGAAATCATCCTTCACTCTTTCACTTTCGCTCAACATTTCTCTCTCTCCTCGGCGAAACTTACCGAATTCGCCGCCGCAGCAACTAGCAGCGCCGCCGTATCCTCTACTCGCTTTTCTAAACCCTAACTCTCTTAAACCCTACCTCCACCTTCAATTTCTGCTGCACCTAATTTTTTGAAGAGAAAGGTAAATTCAACTTTTTATCATCGTGTTTAATTAATTTTCTCATCGTGATTTTTGGATGTGAAGTTGTTCAAATTTATGCCGATTTTCACTCCTTCATTGAATTGTAATCTGATTTTTTAAAAAAGATCGGTGCTATTATTAGTATTATTTAATTTATCTCTTTTTTGTATGATTAATTTGTTTATCGCGATTTGGTATGTGAAGCTGTTCAAATTCATGTTGTTTTATACTCCATTGAGTTATAATTTGAAATTCTGTGCTTTTATTAGTATTATTTCATTTATTTTTTTGGATGAAATTTTTGTGTATGATTAATTAGTTTATCGCGATTTGGTATGTGAAGCTGTTTAAATTCATGTCGCTTTTTACTGCTTCATTGAATTGAAATTTGAAAATTTTGATTCGGCGCTATTATTAGTAATTCTCAATTTTCCTTCGATGCCTTTTTTTTCGTTTTTTTTTTCTATCGATTATTGTGGAGTATGGAGTTGTTTGAGTTTGATGTTTGAGTCATATAGTATATGTTTTTAGTTTCACTCTACTGCTTATTTATGTTTGTAGCTTGCAAATTGAAAGCGAAGAAGTTTATGAGATTTTGTTGGAAAAAACTTGGAATTAGATGGAAAATGATGGAAACCTTTTATATCAATTTCTAATACTTTTATGCACTTTAATTGTTAGAAGTTGTTGCTTTTAGTTTTGGATCAATGAGATGATTGACTATGATTTCTCCCAAACTTTGTCGAATTTGCGATGAAAAGATGAAGAACCTACTTGAAACTTTTACAACCTATTACACCGTTAATGGTATTTTTTTAAAAAATAGATTTGTTGTTGAAGGTAGTTAATGACATAAAATTCTCAGAAATCTCTTTGAACTTTCCAGTCTTATCAAAGAAGCAATATGTTGTTAGTGAAAGCAATTGTTCATATCTTGTGCTGATGCTCGCTTCTATGTCGTTGGTGTTTGTATCACAGCTTAGGTGTGGTAGCAAGCTTTGCTCCTTAAGTTCACTTACTTCATTTTTTTTATTGTTTTTAGATTTGTAATTGTTGCGGAGGGGTTTATTGTTAAACTATATTCAAAGATGAGTGCAACAACGCAAAGAACTCCTAAATCTGGAAGACAGTCATTGTTTTTCAATGATTTAGCTACACCTGTCTCATCCAGGAGGGGTAAATTTTCAACCCCCGGTCAGGCTGCGGCAGTTTCTGCCCTATGGCGTGAAAATTTTGCAACTTCCGATCTTCCCCCTCCACCAGTATTTACTTTAGAAGACCGGTCGGACTTCTCAACTGAATCTGGACTTATGGACTATCCAATGTCTCCTGAAACTAAGTCAGATCCTAGAACTCCCAATCATAATTCTGGCAGAGAATTCGTAACACCACTTAAAAGCAAAACAGAGGCTAGCACATCAATGGCTTTGACAGCAAGTCAGCAAAATCAAGGGTCCGCAAGTTTGAATTGGTGGTCCCCTGGGAAAAGTGCTAGTGACCAAGAGGAGAAGGGAAAGGGTTCCCCTGTTGAAGGTGTTGTACAGCCAGGAGCTTTGATTACAGTTCCTGCACCAAGGGAAGTTGCGAGGCCCGAGATGCAAAGGAGTAGTTTGCCTGCTGGAAATCTTAATGAAGAAGAATGGGTTACTGTTTATGGGTATGTTATGATATTTATATGACTATTATGCATGAACATTATGTTTATTGAAAAATAAAATTAGAATCAATGCCATGTTTCTTGACTCGTAGTACATCAAATTTTAACAGATTCTCTCCTGGTGATACCAATTTAGTCTTAAGGGAGTTTGAAAAGTGTGGTGTGATATTGAAACATGTTCCAGGACCAAGAAATGCTAATTGGATGCACATTCTGTATCAGGTATCTAATTTTAGTATAATCTTGTGTTATTGCTTTTCTAAGCTAAGCATGCTTCTCGTAGTAATCTTTTTGCTCTCCCTCCCCTCTCCGATTACATGTCCTTAGGTTTTCTATTACATTGCCAATTGACGAAGTATCATAACAATTAGAAAACTTCCCTGTCTGTGGAAGGCTGGAGGCTGTATAGAGTGGACCATGTCCAAATTTAGCTGCTGAGGAAAAGAATGGAGCTTAGTAAATTCTTATCCAGAGATAGCTGTGAGAGCCTATCTGGATTTTGTTGCCAACCCTTCCTCCCTCACCCCCAATGTGTAGCATCTGATGCTTTTCGAGTTCAATTGATTGAATACCCTTATCCTGTGGGATCAGTATTTTTCTCTCTGCACGCTTGTGTAATGAGTGTTTCTAGAGATGTGTATTCTGTCATAAAGCAGTGATAATATCCTTAGGGTCAGCAGTTATGTTATCTTTAGGGTCAAATAGTCATAAAGAAGCTTATTTAATATGCTGCTGAATATCTCTAGGGGTAAATAATCACAGTTTATGTTTCCATGCATAAATATTGAACCTAGAGCAGATTTTAATATGTTTTATGATTGAAGAAAATAATGGATATGGCACACTTTTAAAATAGTTAAGGAGATTTGATATCAGCCTAAGGACAAATTGAACATCGAAATTGATCATGCGTAATTTGTATTTAGGTCTTTTAACGAAGTGCAACCAACTTTATGTATTGGTTAAATCTATAACTACTATTGTTTTTGTTTAATTTTATATATATGTATGTCACAATGACAATAGTATAATGTCAATGATAATATCTGTAGAAGTTAAGGGAGTATTATTTTTGCATTTATGATCAAATTACTCATTAATTAGTGTTATTAATGATTATCTAGTGCTTACTATTTCTACTGTAAGCTTCTTAGTTCTTATACTTATCCCTCAGGGCTACATTAATTATCCTAATTGGCATTCACTTACGCTATTGCCATTAGTATTCTGATTTCGTAAAAGTTCATATCATATCAAATAAGTTCTAAAATAAGTTCACGTAACAGTAGATAAGTGAAAGTAAGGCGAACTAAACATAGCCTAATTGCATGGAAGTCTTCAAGCACGTGAAGCTGGTGATTCCACATGTTGATTTATGGGTCTGTTGTCCTTCTAATAACAATTAAGAAGTGAAGTATGTTAAGTAGGAGGAGAAGTAGGCTATTCAAGACAATCATGGTTCTATTACAAATCCTAGGATGTCATAAACATCTGGGTGGTGTTCATTGTTTTGGTGCAGACTTATCACACCTCCCTTAATTAGATTGTATGCTTACCCTAAACTTAGTGGATTGCCATGGCAGCTGATGATTTGAATGGTTTTCTTTGTGTGAGGTTCCATTGGGTTCTGGCCTTCTGGAGAATAATATAAGGACATGGAATGTGAAGAGGATGGGCTGCCCTTGTATGCTACTCATGTTGTACTTGGTTTAGGGTTGCTCTAATTAAGTAAATATGAAGTATATGATGAGACAAATAGAAAAGGATTAAGTGTGGGAGTCAATGTTTGCATAATCCAGTGATTCAATGAGGAGCAATAGATCAATTATAGATATTATACAATAGTTATTTTTTTTTGTAGCGGAGTTATAGTAGTATATAGATGGGACCCCCATTTTTCATATACAATTACAAGTGTTCCATATAGTAATTCCTCCGTTTTTTAAGTTTTACTCGGTTACTATAGATACACACTTAAAAGTAATGTAAATTGGAGAGTGTAAAAAGTGGATCCACTTGGTTTCTTTAATTTTTTTTAATGAGGAGAGAGAGTGTGGGTTTATTATATTTTAAGGGAGACAAAGAGTACAGAAGAGAGAGAGTGTGGACCAAAGATGATTAGGTTATTGTATATCTTTTGCCAAATGAGGTGCATAGTCAGTAGAACTATAAAAAGGATGAAAAAAGAAAATGAGTAGAACTTTAAAAATCGGAGGGAGTATTACAGAGTAAATATTGTACAATGGTTATTATCAGCTTATATATGCTCTAATTCAATAGCCAGCAACTCTGTTCTACAGTATAGCTGTCCATCTTATGAGCTGTAATTTGTTTTATTCTTCTTTGGGTCTGATACTTGTGATTGCCTTTTATCGCTCTAAATGTACCAAGTTTGCATTTTCTGCCACTATCCTACTCCTATCAAGGCTTCGAACTTATTTGCTGGTCTGTAATTTGTACGATCTGTGCCGTTGAAATGCAGGATTTGGTGGCTTATCTGATATGCTGAATATCTGACATAGAAAAGTTCTATTATCAGCTCCATTTTTGGGTCAATTGTTAGTCATGTAATAATTTACTGATACTTTTGATTGCAATGGCACATTTCTGTCGTAGTAGTCCTGACTATTTTGTTCTCCCATGCTTGTACTTTTTCATATCACTGGTAAAGTGGTAATAGCTGGGAGACAGGAGCATCACATACACGGTGACAAGATGTGGAAAATGTATTGTAAAAGTAGGTCTTTTATAAGCTTAAAGTTAGTGATATAAGAGAAGTGCCATAAAAGAGTACTAGTTATGTCAAAAAACTTATGGAACTTAGTTAATTTTCAGAAGTGCTATTAAGAAATCTAAATTTCCTTTCAGCTGTTAGACACGCCAAGGTTCATAAATTTGGGGCCATGTCTTGCTTTCCTAGAATTAGACAGGATGGGTTGGGGGCACCGTTTTCATGAAAGATATTCTTAATTCTTAGAGACTGTTGCATGTATGTGACTCTTTTCACATCACGAAAACGTAGACACACCTTTTTAGATGAAGTTGTTTGATAGTTTTGTTAATATTTTTACCTCAAGAGTCAAACCCCTTTTTCAGCATATATCACATGACTTTTCTATATTCGCATACCTCTAGTCACCTCTCTACAATTATGTAGATCAAGAATATTGAGGTTTGAGGTAAGAGTTGGTTGTCAGAAGCCCGTCGCGGGTGCTTATAGATAACAAAGAGTCTAAGTAAGTAGAATGATTCAAATGATTCTAAAACACATGGGTTGGGGCCTGGGGGTGGTCTGTTCTTATTCTCACTCCATCATTTCACCTTTCCACCATGAGTCTTAGTTGCCTCTATTCTTTGCATACTCTATACTTTTTCAGTAGGCCATTGGTACTGGAAAACATAGACTGATTTATATGGTTGGACTTGTCATTGTCACTTCTTTTCAGCATCTCCATGAAGCTTGAGCCCACCTTTTGCATTCAATGGCCTGTTACTTATTAGCCCTCATTCCTTCAGGCTTTACATTCTTTTTCCCCTACCGATTTTGTGATAGCCGTCAAATTACTCATTGTGCAACACTTCTCTTTGCTGTGATACTAAATTCTTTACTACCCATTTGGTAGGCGGTTATAAATGATTGTAATAGTAATGTACTTCCTGTGTTTCTTTTTAAGTGAAACGCTTTCACATTTGCACTATTCACTATTCACATACCTTAGACCGTATTTTTTTACTAATATATAAATACAAATTGGTCATATAAAATGTTGTTGGATTTGTTACAATGAATATTTTCATAATATCAACTTTTTATAATTTTCACAAATACATAATTAGAGATATTAGTTGTCAAGTTATGCATTGGCAAGCGTGACAGTCAAACTATTGTACTTATCTAGATTCAGAGGAAGTATTTTTTTTTTGTAGTTCTGTAAGAAAGTACTCATGTCAATATTTTCATGGTAATGAGTAGGGGATTTTCTTGCAAATTATATATGATTTCATTGCCATTACCTCTATTTAGTACCATCTACCATACGGGCGGTTAAGACTTTGTCAGTTATGAGTTGTTTAAGTGTTTATGTGAGTTATTTTGAGTCTTCTTTGAGGGTGACATTTGTGATTCAATATACTACATTTACAATATACAACATTTATGAGTCACTGAACAGCGTTGATGTTACTGGCAAAATATTTGTTGTGAACAGAAAACGTTCCTAACAGTTATGAAATGGAAATTTCTTCTTTATGCTTCTGGTGCATTTCCTGTGTACGTGTTACATTGTGCCCTCATTTCCTGTCATTGAGGTTAGCTCGAATGGTTAATCTCTAAGCTATTGCTACTTGCCTTTTGTTTGCAGAATCGTGCTGATGCTCGTAAAGCACTCAGCAAGAACGGGACACAAATAAATGGAGTCCTTATTGTGGGCGTGAGGCCTGTTGATCCGGTTCAGTGTCAGGCTCTTGATGAAAGGGCCAACAACCAAGGATTTATGCCTCTACCCATTTCATCATCTAATTTGAATTCTGAGCAAACTTCTTCAAGAACTACTGCCCGACCTTACTATCTTCAGAATGGTAACAGTACAGCGAAGCAGTCTGGTGCAATTGCTTCCCCAGCCAAATCTGTTGTAACTAGGGTCATGGATCTAATGTTTGGTGTCTAGGTGTGCCCTTCAAAACTCCGGGCTCAGTTTATCTGGAAATTAGTAGTGTATTATCTTGTATTTCATCATTATTTTGTCGAGAAGCGATGTATGTGCAATGAGGAGCCCAGATGATGTTCAGGGGGGAAAATGTAATTCTTTTATATCAGCCAAATGCTGGATTATGTTCCTTTAGCATTCTTTTGGTTCTTGACTTTGGATTTCTCTAAATGGAAATTATAGTGGGGGACATCGTACCAAGTTGATGTTTGTTTAGTCTTGACATGTTTAAATCTTTCAGTGAAAAGCTCCATTGAAGGACTTGAGAAGCAACATAGCATGTTCTCACTTTACACTTTTGTGTATACGGCCTTTTCCACTTGTTCCTCTTTTTCAGAATTTAGGTGATTTTTTTGGGATGGTAATAAATCAGGTTTAGTGCATGTAAATGACTCTACCAGTCAAAGTCTAAACTCTTAAATGTGGAAACATTAAGGGTGATAGCAAGAGCTTTAACTTAGGGTGGCATATTACACTTATATTCATGTAATAGCTGAATCTCAAATTTTTTCGAGTTTAGATTTTTTAGTTCGTACTTATTGAAACTCAAACTCAGCGTAAGTTTAGTAAATGTAATCAAGTACATGCTGTCTAAATGTTACAACATTTTTTATCTTGAATTTATTATAATATGCAAGTTTTTAATTTTAATTACACACCAATTTGAGGAATTATGAAACAATGAAATAGTTCAATATTTATTGAGCCTGTTATCGAGTCTTTCAAGTTGAGCTTAGTGTGCAACTGTGCATTTGACTCATATAACTCTACAAGGTGAGTTCGAGTTGCTTGCCAACCTACTAGACTCATTATCACCTCTAAAATAAAATCTCACCCTGGAGTTAACTAACCTATTTGTTAATATATGACATCATGATATTTAGATTTTTGGATCGTACTCTTGTGCATATTATAATTTTATTGTGAATAAATGTTATAAAAAAGATATAAAACGCATAGATTCACGTGTTTTTGCGTTTACACGAACACAACTCACGGCATATTTACGGGTATAAAGTAAGAAATTATTCGTGCTAGAAAGTAGAAACTGCAGTTGTTCCAATCTATTTTCAACAGGTGTTGAACATGAATTCCCTCTTAGTTTGAACATAACCAACAAACAAAGAAGCATATTTTCGCCAAAAACAAACAAAGAAGCAATTCCCACTGCACTGTTTGGTCACGAGATCATCTTCCATTACTTTTTTCTTTTCTTTCCTGATTTAGTGATTTATCTCACTGTGCTCTGTTAATTTTATATTGTCACTCACTTTTTCTGCCTTTTATTTTACCAAGTTATCATTACATACCTTTCTTTTTCCCTTTTCTAACATTGTAATTTGTAGTCAATTATTGGAACAGCAATCTGTTACTCTCACATTAGAACGGGGTTTTCATTTTGGGTTTATTGCAATTCTTTTTTGTCTGTTACATGTTCAAGGGATGCAAGCATGCAACATGCCCAAGTGAGAGCTAGAGAGACGATATATCCGATTGATATATTTTTTTAAGAAACCTAAGTGAAGAAGAGAGAGTTAGAGAGACGATATAACCAAATAAAAAAATGTTGCATTTAATATGAAACTTTTAAATAAGCGGAAATGTTGTAATTACAAAAGAAGGGAGGAAGTATGAGATGAATTTATAATAAATTCTTGTAAAAATGACATGAGCACTTAATTGTAAAGATGAATTTTAGAGCTTTTTTTAAAAAAACTTTAACCATCTTATAAGGTTAATCACCTTGTATACACTTTTCATTGTAACTTTGCCTCACCAAAGACTTGTTGTTTGGATTAATGTTTATTCTATATGACTATATTCATCATGAATCGCAAGGAGTTAAAGCTAGAGATATGTAGTGTATATAAGTTTTTGCAATATCAACTGGGTTAATAAAAACTAAACAACTCTTCATCATGGAACTAGTTTTTTTTTTTTTTTTTTTTTTTTTGGCAACAAGTACAAACAACAAACACTAAAAGAAATAAGAGAAAAAACAAACAGACACTCTACAGTCTACACCGAGTGTCCATGACTATGACTAAAACTAAGACAAAGACAACTAGCACTATTAGAACAAACACACACACTTCACCAAAGCCTTTTTCTTAGAATGTAGGAGGGATATATAACGAAGGATGATATCCATTTTAACTCTTCATGCCTGCATGACACCTAAATTCCATTAATGTTGATCCCTTATAGTGCACATGATGTTAATCTATATATAAAATACATAATCTATACTTCTATACTAGTATATTAAAAGGTGTACATAAGAAAGTATATGTTGCCATGTGGAACCCCCCATTCACTAGAAACATGCCATGTCATATACTTAACAAGGAATACGTACTACAAAAATTTGCATAGTAAGATTCGAACATGCGACCAATATATTGTAAAGTAAAAGTCTTACCTTCTCAACCAACTATTAGATGTATTCTTACTCCACATAAATATATATATATATAGCTTGGAACGTCAGAATATATAACAAAATTTCTGGAATAAATATAAGCTCAAAACTTATAAGTATTATTCAAAGTAAAAAGTCGGAGCATTGCCCGTCTGCCCGAGCTATACACTAGTTTGTCATAAAACCAATGATGAAACTGAAAACAACTATGAAGGTCCTTTTCCCGGATTAGGAAATTGAATAATTACACATGATGTTTACTTTTTGATAAGAATTTAAGAGGAGATGCATCCAATTTTATTCCAGCCACAAGAAGTAAAAAAAATTTTTAGGGAGGAAAAACTGCAAGAATAGAGAAAGGAAAATAAGATAAAAGTGTAAATAGAAAAGAGAGGAGCATATGATTTGCGTTTTAACAGGACACCAAAAAAAAATCTCATACTTTTTGTTTTGGTAAGGTAGTGGTTGTAGTAGTGGGTAGCGCTTGGAGTAGATTATGAGTAGCGGTTGTAGAACGTTACTACAAGTAATGTTTGTGATTTATAGGTAACGGTCTAACGATTAAACACTAATGTTAACTAATGTTTTTAATTTATTTTTCCTTTTTCTATTTTTTTTCTGTTTATTAATTGCTGTGTTTTATGGCAATTCATTGTTTATCCATTATTATAATAGTGGGGATGTGATTTAAATATTTATTTTAAAGAGAACAACTACTATTTTACAATATTTTATGTTCCAAATTCCGCAAGCATTTTACTTAAAATAGGTAAGGTAATTTTTTTTAGAGTTGAATATTATCTTAAATATATATACATTTCTTTGAGTAGTTAAAATGTCGTATATTATGTATTTATGTGTAAGTTAGGTGAAAAATGAATATTGAATTTAACTATTGACTAACTAATGAAATTGTTGCAGTCCAATTCATAATTAAATATATGTCACTTATTGTATTTTGCAATTTCAAATATCTACTTTGGCCAAATACTTTTATGTTGAACAACTACTTTAAATGTTAACCGCTAATTCAACTACTAGCATTTAGTATGCTCCGCCAACAGCTACAACTATTACAACAGCTAACAACTACTAGAGTCGCTAGTTTGGTCAAAAATGTCTTTCATACGAGTAACAAATATTTCCTATTTAGAGGGTGACCAAACGTGACTTGAGAGGACTCCGGTCTCGGGTGGGATTGGGGAGTTTGAATTATTTGTGTTTCCAATACACAAGTTGACGAAAAACATAAAACGACAATATTGTTTTGTTAGTTCTAATCGAATAAGGCTATTTTTCGTAAATCTGTCGTTCATATCCTTTTTCTTTTTCAAGCTATAGTCTTTTCAACATCAATAGAATGTTTCAATTAAAAAAGTCTTAGTTAACTCATGATTGAAAATATAAACTAGATAGCTTAATATTATATATTTATATTAAATATGAATTATAGAACATTTTTGTAAATGCAATCAATGTATAACTATTATGGGGTCACTCTCTTTAATTCACATTTAAATATTTAAGGTTAGATGTTTAGCCATTTAAATATTTTGTTCTTCTTAAAACCCCTAATTCATGCTTATTAGACCTTTATCTAAATCAACCCATAATTCATGCCTATTAGTACTAGGAGTAGTTTTAGAAAAAATAATTTATCTTATTTGTAGTATAACTCTCTAATAGAGTTTTTTCTTCCAAACTATCTCATATTTTTCACAAACCCCTATATCTCCTTTAGTTCCCAACATCTCTATTAGGAACGAAATTAGTTTCCACAATTAAGAATTGCGAATCTCTTCTCATTTTCGTTAGCGTCTCGATGGTCTATTAACCAAAAATGATTCTCCCCCATCTAAACTTATTTGAAAACTGAATTTAGCTCAACTAGTATGACACTACCATAATGAAACTAAAAAAAATCAGACGGTTCCACCATGGTGGAACGAATAGTTCCATGCCAAAATAATTAAAAATAAAAATACATATAAAAATAACAGCAATTATAATTAGATACGGACTGTAAATAATACCACCCCTCAGTTATTATATGTTATTATGAATGGTGCATACTAGTCAAATCAGCTAGTAGTAATAGATAGCTAGCTAAAAGTTCGCCAAATAGTGATGCTATATTATTGTTATTACAAAGTCATGCATGCGTGCTTTTCATGAAAGAAGACTAGAAATAGTGTCTCTCTTTCTCAAGTTTTTCCTCCACTTCAGTTTGTCCTTTCAAACATAGAAACCCCGGGAACCCCAAACACACTGTCCTTATTACCCTATAAAAACAGTATATAGTAAGAAAACACACAACAAATTAAAGACATACATTTCCAAATTTCAAAACTCCCCCATTTTTCAACTAAACATATACTCATAAGTCATAAACTTTAACCTCAATGGGTGAAGTTGTGTTAGAGGGAAAAACTCCGGTGATCCAACCACCGGCGCCGGCAACAGAAGGGTTGGAAATAGGGACTATGAGCGGGCCATTAGTATCGGGCTCGGCGTATCCGATAAGCCCGAAAGTTAGGCCAGCAACCATTGATGGAGTTCATGTAATATTAAGGCTTGTTTGTTTAGTGAGTTGTGTTGTAGGACTTAGTTTAATGGTTACTGCAAAACAATCATCAACTCTTTCTCTTTATGGGTTTCAGCTCCCTGTTTATGCTCACTGGTCTTATTCTGACTCCTTTGAGTATGTCATTGTCTTTCTCTCTTTTCTAGCCTTTTTATTTTTGCTTTGCTACTCTTTTCTTAATTGTTTATACTTCATCCGTCCTGAAATAAGGGAAATATTTATCTCTTTTATGTGAGAGTTTTTTTAGGAGAAGTGTTTTACTTATTTCAGAATTAAGGGAGTATAAAGTTAACGTTCATGAGCATTTTTGCTTATTTGGAACTCTTTTTTTTTTTTTTTGTACATTTTGCTCATTTGGATGATTTCAAATGAACAATGAGCAAAAAAAAAAAAAAGCTTTAGGTGTACCATGCTCACGGAGTCACGGTACACCCAGGTGTATGATAAAAATTTTGTTTTCAAATGGGAAATTATGCTTTTATCAATTATCATAATCAAGTGACATTTTCGTAATAAAAATGAATATAATATACACCGACATATTCAGTTCGTTTCAAAAAAAAAAATATTTTCAAAAATATTATTAAATATATACGGTTGTAGAATCTAAATATATAATCAAAATTTATATATATAATCGGATATTTGAGATATTTTCTATTGTAATTCTAATATTAACTTCAATTTTGAGTCACATTTTTGTGTTAATACTTGCAGGGACCTTAAATAAATTATGGGTTTGGTTAATTTGGATTTTTTGTCATGAGATGATGTTAAAAAAACTTATAATTTTGCTTACCCCATGATCTACAAAGAGAGTTGATGTAGTTCTTAGAATAAGTACTGATCTAGTGATTATTATAAATTAGTTACTTCAACTTGTGTTAATTAGTTGATTATTATAAATTAGTTGGAATTTGTTCAATGTTTATGCATTAAACATTTGAACTAACCATAAGGCTTAGGACCTTTTTGTGGATCTTAAAGTAAACATGTGAATAATCTTTTTGTCAGAATTTTTTCTGAACTTGGGTTGTTATACAGGTATCTGGTTGGAGTTTCAGGAGCAGTTGTGGCTCACTCTTTTCTTCAGTTGCTAATTAGTGCGTCAAGGTTGCGAAGGAAAGCTCTTGTTATTCCTTCTCAGAGATATGCATGGGTTATTTATGCTGGTGATCAGGTTAAGTTTTGTTTGTCTATGATCTACAATGTGTTATACCTTCTCTTTCGAAATGAACGAATTCGAAAAATGCATCTATGTTGTGTGAAAGATATTAATGTGTCATGAAGTTTTTGCCTCTAATTTGTTAAACTTTAGGAAGTCCTAATTGAAATGTTGTAGTGTTTGATGAATCCTTCTAAGTGTAGTCAGGTAATTAGGAGGATAGTATGTATGAAAATTCCCAAGCTTAACGCAGTTGGTTCATTAACGGCTTGTTTGGTAGCCGGTAATAAAAGATGGTAATTCATTTATACATAGATTGTTAAGAGTTTAGGACAGTTTTTTGCCTTGTTAGTTGCCTAAAGTAGTTAGACAAATAAACTTGTTTTGCTTGTCGAGTTATAGATTATTAGATTGATCTGGGACAATTTCGACATTTTATTTAGTGTGGATGCCAACTACTGTAGTTGGTGAAATAATATGGGGTGGTACCTGAGACTTGATATCGAATCTCATGTACAACAACGCCTTATGCGTGGCTCTCTATACAAATGTAAAATAACGTTGTTTCCTAATAATGTGTGGCAAAGGACTTGATTTGTAGTTTATGGCAGCAGATTACACTTATAAAAAAATTCTGAATCTTTTTGCCTTGTATGATTTTCTTGTGAGGCAGATTTTTGCATATGCAATGATGAGTGCAGGCTCAGCAGCCTCAGGGGTGACTAGCCTGAACCGAACAGGAATCCGACACACAGCATTGCCCAATTTCTGCAAGCCCTTGCACGCCTTCTGTAACCGAGTTGCTGCCTCCATCGCGCTCACCTTCTTGAGTTGCTTCTTGCTTGCTGCCTCTGCTGTTCTTGATGTTATTTGGTTAACTTGTTACTGACTTTTAACTGATCTAGACCTTTTCTTGCTATCCTTGTGAATAACAAGATTCTATGGAGATGTATTCTGGTGATCAATCCTTTAGACTCGATTCCTCGAGTGAGATTTGTAAATGTTGGAAATTGGAAGTAACATCTTGATTGAATGATTGCATCATCTAAAAATCCTATTTTGAGAAATTGAAGCATATAGTAGTTCATTAAAGAAGTGTGGCTAAAGCTTCTTTTTTATTTATTTATCATGAATGTATGGAACAATATGTGTACTTGTAAATGTCACAGTGTTCATGAAATTGGAAGAAGGGAGGAGGCAAGGAGTTCAGCTGCTCAATTGAAGCGGAGAAGCCCCCACGCGGTTAAGCAACTGAAAGAGAAGCTACTAGGCACATAAGTTCTTAAGTTGCCATAACTATTGGTATATGATCTGATCTATTGAAGGCAACAACTTCAAGTTTAGTCTTCTAAACAACCAAACAAGTATGACAATCATAGTAATGTATGCCTTTGTGTTATTGGGTAGTTGGATTTTGATCTATTCATCATGAGTTTAAGGAAGGGACTTTACTAGGAGACAAGTCAAGCAATGCAAGAAATTCAGCTTCAAGTATATATACACTCTCTAAATTGCCACTAAGCCTACCAAAACCTTGAATTAGGATGCGCTCCATTTACTTTTCTCCTCCATTCATTTCCAATGTTTGATTTCGGAAATGGACCATCAAATTTTCCCTATAAATGGAAAGGATCGCGTTTCACGGCAGTAACACCTAATTGTTTAGGTTATTAGTTAGGAAAAATTGATAATAGGGGGTCTGAACTTTGGGAGATAATTTTTAAAAGGCTTAAACTATTGATTAACATGTGTAGGTCCCTATTGTCCATTTTTCCTATCAGTTATAATCACATGATACTCATCCATTGTAAAAATCCAGCCAATTAAAAGCTTTCTCTTAATACACATCCTCAAATCTCTCCTAATCTCCAATAAACAAATTCTAATTATCTAATTATGGTTTTTCCTTAGGTTTATAGAAAAATTACTACTACTACTAGGCAAGTAAACTAGCCTATCCTTTATTACACGCATGAACATATTTTTGTGTGATTTGAGGAATTGTATGTGATTGAGAATCACCAACAAATTTTTAAAGAAAGACTTAGAAACCTTTTTGAATTTGACAAAGATATAATAATGGGACCATTAAAGGGATGTACCTTGTCGTAGATATGAAACCGGCAATCTGATAGGGTGTCGTACACCTGTCAAAAATAATTCCTAACAAACCTTCTAACAATGTAGTAGGGTAAGTAGGGTCGAATCCACAGAGAGATGGTTGTTCTAATCTAGCTTCTAAGGTATGGAGAAACTAAACAAGATTAGGAATATTGAATTAAAGTTCTAAACAAATCAAACTACGAAAATCAAACTAAAAAGGATCCAGGGCAATGGTTTACCACGTTTATAACTATAATCTATCAAAATATCATCAATGGTTCAATTAATCAGATATCTAGAGCACATGTTAATCCTACGGTCGGGCCTTAACACTCTCAAATCAACATATGCTAGTACGGTCGCTCTACATAATCAGATTTGCTAATTGTAGGTAAGCCTCTAAAGAGTACTATCTCTCGATCTATGACTCGATATTAGCAATATTATGACTCGATATTAGCAATATTTAATCAGACAATTGATCAGATTGCAAGATTAACAATAAAAACACTAATCAATTAGAGATATCAATAACTAATCAAACCATTAATAAATATCAATCAAGAATCATAGCATATAAACATGGATTCCCAAACCCTAGAATATAAACTACTTAATCATGAAATAAATAAAGAAATTTAAATCTACAAAGAAAAGCATGATCAAAGAAATCAATGAAAGAAAAGAGATGAAAATTATAAACTCATGAATTAATGAAGAAAATAAAAACTAGGGTTTGCCATGAAAAACTAGAGAGAAAAGGAAGAAGGAAACTAAAGCTAAACCTAAGAATACAAAATATAACGTCAGAAAAAGAGAGGTCCTTTGGGGAGAGAGAGAAGGCCTATTTATAGTTTTTACAAAAGCGGCTAAAAAAGGCAAATAAACCCGTCTCGAGAAACCGCCCGGTTGACCGGGCGAAATCCGCCCGGTCGGGCGACGATGATTGAGGAACTACGACAGAAAAGCAAATCCGCCCGGTCAACCGGGCGAGCCCGCCCTATCGGGCGCGCAAGCGATTTTGGCTCCTTTCTCGCCCGGTTGACCGGGCTAACATGCCTTGGACTCTGAAGAAAATTTCATTTCGCCCGGTCGACCGGGCGGGAAAACCGCGATTTTGCGTCAACTTGTGAAGGCTGTATCTCTCAAACCAGAATTCGGATTGGGACGTGCGACCTACCGTTGGAAAGCCCTTCAAGTCTAGTTTCCAACCCAACTGGAATTTCTTGATTCTAATAAGTACATCAAAAGTTATGATCAAAAGAGTATACATGACTCCTTTTTCACATTTCTTTTAATGATTTTCCGTTTTCGTTTCGCTCAAACTCGTACTAAGACATATCCATACTATCCTTATGCATCGTAGCTTATTTCCAAGTGCTCCTAATCCTCAAGCTCAGCTAAATATACTCCAAATACGTTCTCATTACCTGAAATTCATCAAAAACAAGAAAACATACCGAATAGGAGTAGAATAACATAACTTAAGAATATGATGCAATAATGAACCTAAATATGAATCTAAATGCTCTAAAATGCAACCTAAATGCACCTTAAAACTATATATAAATATGATTTATCACAATCCCTAACAGGGTACCCGACTATTTGCTCACCCTTAACATCAACTTATCAAGGGTGGAGTTTGGAAAAATTACTCTACAATAGATGACATAACAATACTGAACAACCCTCATGTAACTTGTGAATAGATCGAGCCATTGGGTTGGGCATGTGGAAATGAGTCGTTTCGGGTCTATTTTACATTTGCATCGATTTCTGGTTGGTTCACGACTATTCATGTTTTAGTTTTAATTTGATTCTTTGGTAGATCGGGCCGGTTCAAGTGTTAGGTTTGGACTTTGAGTATATCAGGCCGACTTCGGTATGATCGGGTGGATATTGGGTCGATCGTCCTTTAAATATTCAGTTTTCCGAGTATGTATTTACTATTTACGTCGGTCATTGAGTGTAACAATATGTTTAATTATTAATTTTATTACTATTATAAAGAATTTATGATTATTTTTATTATTAAAATTATGCTATTTCATTATTATCATTAATTTTTTTACTACTAACATTATTAATATGATAGGTTCGTACAATTCTATTATTACATTATTAGTTTTTTTTTAAGAATTACTTCAGTTGTTATCTTCCCTTCCTCCACTTTACTTTTTCCAACTTTTCTCCAACTTTTTTTTTTGACATTAATGTTTCGGTGAAATGATCCGAATAAATCAAATCCGAGTTATCTCGCATTGGATCACTTTAGGTATCAGGTTACTTTCGGTTCAGGTTAAATCTATTTAAATCACTATAGGTATTAGTTCAAGTTAATTTCGATTCGATTTCAATTTGGTTCAGTTTATTCCGAGTCTTAATTGGGTCTCACATCGAGTAAATCGATTCGGGTACTCAATAAACTTGGCTGGGTTTACTTGTGTTGTTAGTGGATATCTCCTTAGAGGCCCTCTACAATTTCTCACTCGAACACACTCCAAAGTTCAACCCATAATTCCTACAACTCTCCTATTTCTCCCATATCCATATTCTCATCAAAAAGTATAATTCTTCTCTTCAGCTAATGAAATCCTTCTTAAACTTCAAATTCATCACTAAAATTTAACTAATCTACCCAAGAATGCTGCAGCAATTCACTAATTTTATTGGCGCCTCAATCAAGTTTGTCTTCCTCCTCTCTCAATTTTCTTTCTTTGTTATTTATCAGTTGTTGTAGTTAAATTTCATGGCTTCTCTTCAAAATTCATTTCACTTGTTTAATAACCCATTAAAATCTTATAAACATAATTGCCCATTTCGTAAAAACCCACAAATTTCATGTAAATTGTCCAAAAACTCACAAGATGATGATGATGAGAACAAAAAGAGCAATGATAATAGGTTAGAATTGCTTAAATTGTCTGTCACTCTAACAGTGATATCAACTGCGCTGCCACAACCAGCAGTGGCAGCAAAAGTTGCTGAAAAGAAGCGTAGTGCTAAGAAAACAACAGAAGTTTGGACCCCACAACAGTTGAAATCATGGACACAAGGGTTACCTGTAGTTAGGGATAGGTTACCCTTTACTGATGTATTGAATTTGATGGAGGAGGGTAAGCTTAAGCATATAATTAAGCCTCCGAATGCGGCATTGAGGCGAAAAGCCGAGTGGGTTTTGGTTGTGTTGGATGATTCTAGGGTTTTAAGGACTGTGTTACCCTCTTTTGAGGGTAATCCTAAGTTTTGGGATAGATGGGATGAATTGAGTATTGATTCCTTTTGTGTTAATGCATATAGTCCGCCGGTTAAGAAGCCGGATATTCCAACCCCGTATTTGGGTTTCTTGTCAAGGATACCCATTCAGGTGGCTTCTTCGTTTTTTAAATCGAAGCCTCAGTCGAAGAAGGCTTTAGAGTTGAAGAAGATGAGGGAGGAGTTGAAGAGGCAGAGGGAAGAGGACTTGAAGAAGATGAGGGAGAATAGGGAGATAATGGAGAAGGAGATGAAACAGCAGAAAAGGATGCAGGAGAGAAACAAGAGAAGGGAGTTGCAGAAGATTAATTACGAAAAGTCTTTGCTTCGGGCGAGGGACAATTATGAGCATATGGGGCATGTTTGGAATACTTTGGCTAGGGACTCCAATGTGGCTACTGGCCTTGGGCTTGTGTTCTTTGTCTTATTCTACCGGACGGTTGTTCTTGGGTATAGACGGCAGAGGAAGGATTATGAGGATAGACTGAAGATTGAGAAAGCTGATGCTGAGGAAAGGAAAAAGATGAGGGATCTAGAGAGGAAAATGCAAGATTTGGAAGGTGAAGAAGATGAACAAGAGGTGGAGGGTGGTGAAAAGACTCCTTACATGAAGATGGCTTCGCAGTTCATGAAGTCTGGTGCTCGTGTTCGTCGAGCACGCCACACAAGACCGCCTCAATTTTTGGAGAGAGATGTAGATGTGAAGTTTGCAGATGTTGCTGGGCTTGGTAAAATACGACTTGAGCTAGAAGAGATTGTTAAATTTTTCACCCATGCAGAAATGTATCGCAGAAGAGGAGTGAAGATACCAGGTCCGACAATCTGCAAAATTGTCTTTTGTCTCTAGTAATATATTTACCTAAAATTGTTTTATTATGTTTTTGTTAATCCTCTTGGAAAAAGAACTATCTTTCATAAGCCTCCTTGTGTGGTGATGGTTAAAATAACTATCTTTCATCTAAGCCTTCTTGTGTGGTGATGGTGAAAACAACTATCTTTCATAATTATGTGCAGTTTCTCCAAAACGTCTTTACCATTCATTACTGTGGAAAATTTTATGATGATGCGTCAATGGGAGGGATGAGTCAATATAGTGCTTCAAATTGTCTCTTTTGTTGAGTGTCAATAACTTGTTGCATCATCATATTGAAGGTGGTATTCTTCTCTGTGGACCTCCTGGAGTTGGGAAGACACTGTTAGCGAAAGCTGTGGCTGGTGAAGCTGGTGTAAACTTCTTTTCTATTTCTGCTTCTCAATTTGTGGAGATATATGTTGGTGTTGGTGCTTCTCGTGTGCGAGCACTTTACCAAGAAGCAAAAGATAATGTAAGCAGTATTTTGCTACTTACAGGCATATGTTGTCAAATGGAAGTTCCTTTTTTCTCTGAAATCAACATCTCTGGATAATCTTTTGATGTATGAGAATACTTGCTCGAAACATGTTTAGCTTTGGCAATTTTTCACTTTTTTCTGGTATTGCATTTTATGAAATCTTCGCCACTGAATATTTGCAGAAGTTCTCATCAGTTTTGTTTTGTATGTATTGTTTCTTTATTATGTGAGCAAGAGACTGAAAGATGAGCTAATAATATCATGTCTTTAATGATTTGCATTTGGAAAGGCTCCATCTGTTGTCTTCATTGATGAATTGGACGCTGTTGGGAGGGAGCGTGGCCTCATAAAGGGTTCAGGTGGACAAGAACGTGATGCTACTCTAAATCAGGTTTCTGCAGATGTGCTTCCCCATTTCATTCATATTTGTTGAAGGAGAGAAATGTCAGATATCATGATATTAGTTGTTATCGTCTTGTTTATCAACCACAGCTCCTTGTGTCCTTGGATGGGTTTGAAGGTAGAGGGGAAGTGATAACTATTGCTTCAACCAATAGACCAGACATTTTGGATCCAGCACTTGTCAGGCCGGGTAGGTTTGACAGGAAGATACATATACCTAAACCTAGCCTTCAAGGGCGTATTGAAATTCTAAAGGTGCGTCAGCTTCATCTTTATTTTTATTCAAAATCTAGACATGACACCATATGTTAAAGTATTACTTGCTTCTCGCCCTCTTGGACTAACCTTTTCCCTGATAATCTACTTACTATTCTTGTGTGTCTTCTTGGCTTAGGTTCATGCTCGCAAGAAACCTATGGCTGAGGATGTTGACTATATGGCTGTTGCTAGTCTGACTGATGGTATGGTAGGGGCAGAGCTTGCAAATATTATCGAGGTTGCTGCTATCACTATGTTACGTGAGGGCAGAAGTGAGGTAATTTTAGTCTTTATAGCATTGGACTTTGATGATTTTGTCAAGCCTGTGACAATGCTTGCTAGTGAAATCTGCAGAATTGGGAATAAATTTCAGTTCTATCTGAAACACTATTTAAATTGACATACTGAGATCTCAAATATTAAGTTGATAATTTTTGCATGACTACTCCTTTCTTGAAAGACCCCTTGCTATAATCGATCCAGCCCAGAAACCTAATTGAAGCATGCTTTGATATCTTGATCTTCCAATATGAATTTAATCTAAAGCAGAAGTTACAAGATCTCTATAAGATTTTTTAGATTGGATTTGAGCAAGGAAGAAACGTTAATGATCCTTAACTCTTTAAATATCATATTCTATTGTTGAGTGAATATGGAACACAATATTTGAGACAAAATAGATTACAACCATAACATAATTCTGAAGCTAAAGCAATCTAACTTAAAAACGATTCTGAGCATCTTATGCGTTTAGAAATTACATTGCTTGTTATTCTGTTTATTTCAGCACGGTCTACAGTCTATATACATTATTTCTTGATAATTTTTGAAATTCCCTATGTTTTAAGTCTGCAGTCATCAAACTTCATTGGAATTTACTTCATGTGATAACTATTACCCCTATTTATTCATAAATCATTCAGATGAATGGGAAACATAGCAGAATAGGAAATACATCTCATGTTTATATATCCAAAGTGCACTGATGAAGCTGACATAATTGACCTGATTGCACCTCGCTCAGTAACCACCATTGAAAAGCTACCAAGGTAGAGTAGGTCACTACTGTCTCTGATATCATCTCATGATTTTCATTGCGGTGTGCAGATAACAACAGATGACTTATTACAAGCTGCTCAGTTGGAAGAAAGAGGAATGCTTGATAGGAAGGAGAGGAGTCTTGAAATGTGGAAGCGAATAGCTCTTAATGAAGCAGCACAAGCTATAGCAGCTGTGAACTTTCCTGATCTTAGAAATATAGAATTTGTATGATCCTTTTTTTTCTTTCAAATGTTGTGCTTATTGATGAAGTTCTCTCTGTAAGGATACCAAATTCAAATTTCTTTGTTTATTGGGCAGCTGAATATTGCTCCGAGGGCTGGTAGGGAACTCGGTTATGTTCGTTCTAAATTGGATCCTATCAAATATAAGGAAGGAATGCTAAGGTATATTCCTCACCCTACTTCTTTTTCTACAGTCCTTTCTGTTTTGATACTTACAACAACAGAACAACCTATGTGGATCTTGCTGCTGGTAAGGATGCAGAATTGTGTAGCCTTATATGGGGCTGCTTCCGAGATTCCCCATAAAACAGGTTTAGGTGACAGAAATCAGTAAGCGGAAGTTGTAACAAAATTGTATTAGTGCTGTAGTAGAAGTCATAGAGTCTAGCATACTTACTATAACTAACCGAACTACAAAAGCCAGAGAAGGGACATCCTGTCTTAAGTTGTCATCCTAAATTTAGTACTCATGCCTTTTGCGCATTTATGTGAACCTCACAAGCAAGCAGATGTCATAGCTTATTGAGACATCTGGCCTACTATATCCAAAATACATGGTGCTTTAAGAATTAAGATGCATATAGCTGCTAGAGTATTCATCTGCACTTGTAGAACTACTCATCTTCTCTATCATCTTCTATATGCAGCCGGCAGTCCCTTTTGGATCATATTACAGTTCAGCTAGCATCTCGAGCAGCTGATGAGATATGGTATGGTGAAGACCAGGTGAGGAAAAATCAGCATGCCTAGTCATACGTCTTGGAAATATGAAAACTCAAAATTATTCCCTTGTATCTTTAGGGATTGGAAGCTTCAATCTGTAGAATCGTAGATGGCTAATTATGCTACCCGTTTTACTCCCTTTTTGTCAAATGTTTATTTCTGGATATTCTTCTTTTGCTTGATAGTTCTCTGTTCTTGCCATCCATATATTTCTGCTTCTTATTCGCCTTGGCTAAAATTGAGTGTTTATCTTCCATTTGGATCTCTTTTTTTTTTTTTGGGAAGTGGGAAATTGTCAATTATTGCATACTCAATATTTCACTTTGTGACTAATAGCCTTTTCAGAATTAATTCAACACTTCACATCTACTATTGCTGCCTCCTAGATTCTGATGTTTTTTTTTGGGTGGGGTGGGTTTTTTTTTTTTGTTGTGGGGGGGTGTGAGGGAACTACTAGAAACCTTGACAATTACAATACATGCTATGAGAGTCATTATTGACCAAAAATATCCACGGGGAATCCGCCAAGAGGTAGCAATAGGAATTATGAAGTACTTGAAAATGTAATAATTTACCACCTTCTTCTGAGAAGTTTATAAGTCACAATGTGACCTATTAAATAGGTAGAAATTCACATGTCGACATTTCTGTTTGAATTGTTGTCCATCTTAAATTGCAACAAGGCATATTAGCCTTACCCCTGTATTAGCAGTACACTTTTTCTGTTAGGCCTCTGATCTAAAAGACAACTGACTGGCCTATTACTTGACAGTTGATAAGACATAATGTCAATTCAGACATATAATATAGTCCATCGTGCCTATAGTTAAATTGTCTTCTATTAGGGACTCACGTACTTTCTTTGCATAAAACAATTGTTAAAGCAGCTTGTTTGAAGCATCACAGTTAAGTTCAGCAACCACATAAAGTCATTTTGTCTGCACAAGTGTGATCCCCAGTGGCTGTTTGGGTGACTGATAATGATGCCTGAATTCCCTATATTACTTTGATCGACAAATGTTTCTGATATCAGTGATTGGACAATTCTTAGGTGCATCTTATAAATGTAGCGTAATGTTGTGAAAAATTTACTTCCTGGTGATGCCAATCATGGGGACTTGCTGCTGGCCATGAAATTTTAAACTCTTAATACTCTAAATTGCAATGTAGTCCTAAGAATAGAAAAGATTCAGGACATATAGTTCTGTGTTATGGTTAAGCCTTTCTCCAATATACTTATTGCTTACATGTGAGACATGGAACAATTTTGAAGATGGTGCTTGGAAAGTGATGGATCCCTGGAGTCACTAGGACATTAGTAGTTTGAGCTATTGAGAAAAAGTTGTACTCAAATACTCCGTAGTTTTAATTATGTTTCAATCTCTTCAACTCATTTCTGTGCATCCGACTAATGTTAATATGTGGTGGTGCATCAATCCTCCTTTATTTGGTTTTCCTCATTTACTGGTGCAATCAAATAGCCGACCAGGGTAAACTTGTGTACATCTGAACAAAAAATAAGAAAATGTAAATGAAGGCAAAGGAATGATGTGGTAGAGAATTGTTTCAGCCTTTCGCGTTGGGTATACTATATTCTGCTCAGTGCCTGCATGTTATTTTATAAATTTTTGCTTCTGCCTGAGTTACCATTTACTTGGCCCTGTATGAAATTCTGTAGATATGACTAAAATTGCTCTGAACTCTTGCAGTTGAGCACGATATGGGCTGAAACAGCTGATAATGCTCGGTCAGCAGCTCGAAGTTTTGTCCTTGGTGGCCTATCTGAGAAACATCATGGTTTAAACAACTTCTGGACTGCTGAGAAAATTGATGTATGCATTCCCAACGGGTGCTTTTTGTTTTTGCATTTTCAGCTCAGTTTCTGGCATTGTATGCTGAAACCAAAAAAATTGAGGCCCGTTCGAAACTTCTACTCTGAACTTGCTTATCCCGGATTTTGGTTCTTTTTTTTATACAGATAAGATAAATATTACAATTAGGAGGTCCTCTTCTCGAGCCTGATTTTGGTATATGTATTAATCGTTTTCATTACTATTTTGCAATCTAATATTATCAGGATATTGATCTGGAGGCTTTAAGGATTGTCAACATGTGTTATGAACGTGTGAAAAAGGTACATAATTGTAATATAAGTGTGACGATGTATCTGTTGGCTGCTTCTACTGTTTGACCATCGTCCTTTATTAGATATTGCAACAAAATCGGAAGCTTGTGGATGTTTTAGTTGAAGAATTAGTTAAGAAGAAAAGTTTGGTGAAGAAAGAATTGTTTGACCTGGTTGAGATGCATGGGTGTTTTGAACCGGATCCTCCGAGTATTCTTGACATCAGAGCTGAGAAACGTAAGCAGTTCCAAGAATTGGTAACTAATCAGGAAGCTGTTATTGCAAGCGAGGTTTAAGCGAAGAATTCAGTGGATCTTCTGTCTCCTTTCAGGTGACTATTCTTTTCTTTTGTCATCAATTTTTGTTTCCTCTGAACGTTTCTTTTTGGTAAGAGTCAATTGGAAACCACCTCTTTATTTTTTAGTAATGAAGCTAAGTACATCCGACCTCCCTTTACACTGCTCAAGCTGAAAGTGTTTTTGAGTAATTTTTGTTATACTTAACAGTGAAGTCAGGATATCTGATCTTGCCAAAATGATGCTGATGCCTTGTTAGCACAACCTGTAAATTAAACTTCTGAAATTTATATTTTTGTACATGTGATTTTTGTTGTTTGTACCAGCTCACTTATTCTTTTTTCTTAGAAAATCAATTACAAAAAGGCAATAGAACATCAAACCTCTTTCTAAAAAGATTGCTTTCCTTCACATCTCAGTTTACTTGTATTGGATTTGTAAGATGAAGAAATGTAGCATTTCAGTGAATAACCATTTATGTTTGATGAATACTATGCTTGAAGTTAGATATTTCATGAATTTGTTCATTATGTTTGCACGGTGTTGTGAAAAGTTGGCCAAATTGTGTGATGAAAGTAGGCCTTTTTTCTTTTTTGTAGTACATCCCGTTAACAGCCTCCCGCCCCTCCCCCTTCCCTCTCTTGGCAGGATTTGGAGGGTAAGGAGGTGATGTCCAAGTGTTGTCTCTTGCTAGTTTGCTTGAGCATAGAATATCAGCATCTGATGGTTGGACTCATTCAGATTGATGGGGCATGCTTGTTCGCTGAACCTATATATCTCATTGGTTCCATAGTCATGGAGCAGAAGTCATAATGCACCAACTTCCGCTGCAGCTTTGGTCGAGTACGTTGGTGTTGTTCCTAGCTCAGCCTCAAACTCGTGGAATTTTGGTCATATAGAAGAGAGATACGGCAGCAGTAATAGACAACATATCTTCCAGAATGCCGATG
This sequence comes from Beta lomatogona, assembly GCA_947646795.1. NCBI lineage: Eukaryota > Viridiplantae > Streptophyta > Magnoliopsida > Caryophyllales > Amaranthaceae > Beta > Beta lomatogona. The sequence goes on from CANSNZ010000273.1 coordinate 514,569, forward strand.
TTTGCCTTTTGTATATGAAATTGTTGGAGCTTTTTAGTTTCACCCCTGTGGAAAATATTGAGGGTTCTTTTTGTTCCTCTTGTTGCTAGGTTTCCTAGCACAATCATAAAATTCGAACTCGAGTCTTTTGGCTCTCTAAGGCCGTTTTGTAGTTTATCGCACTTACATTGAAGCATATCACAATTAGGGATGGCAATAGGTCTAGGATCCTACCCAGACCCACCTAGACCCTACCCTAAAATTAGGGTATGGGTCTTAATTTTTTGGACCCTATGGGTAAGGGTAGGGTATGGGTCTTGGTCCTATCGGGTAAGGGTAGGGTAAGGGTCCACTCCTCAAATACCCAGACCCTACCCAAACCCTACCCAAACCCTACCCATAGACCCATCTAAACTAAAATATATATATTTTTATTTTTTAAATTAAAATAAATATATATATATAAATATATCATTCCAGCAGACTTCTAATAAAATTAAAACCCTCTCTCAGTTAGGAACCCTAGCCGCAAATCGCAATCACCTAAAAATATATTTATCTATATTTTGATGTATGAGACATTTGTGATATGCAAAAAATATGTATTGGTATGAAATGTATGTGACATTACATGTGCTAATTGCAAAATTAATATATGAAGTTGTGCATAACGATCATATATACATGTGAAAATGTAAGCGTATTTATTTTTGTGTTGGACCCATTTTAGACCCTAGACCCTACCCAGGCCCTATCGGACCCTACGGGTACGGGTAAGGGTCCTAAAAAATTTTACCCTATGGGTATGAGTCTATATCCAAAAGTTAGGGTATGGGTAAGGGTCTAGCCTTACCATACCCAGACCCTACCCATTGCCATCCCTAATCACAATCTTTCCCCGCACTTTATAGGATGAGACCATCATACCAATATACAAATCGATGTAATTCACTTTAAAGTAGTTGATTACTATCCAAAAAGTTGTGATAGGTGAATCTGGTTGTATGACATACATCATGCGCCCGAAAGAACGTACAATCTGCGAGATGGTTAGCGTAATGGAACCCGTGGCGAGGAGCCTTTTGTTCAACCAGCTTCATTTTTGGAAAGGCTAGCTTGTTTGAATGGAATCAATTAAGTTGTATGCATGAATTTTACTCATACATGATACATGTAGTAGTTCGAACTGACTTATGTAACTTGGTCAATAATCAATATGGTTCCTCAAGGTAGAACCCTTTGAGATAGAGGAAAAGACATTGGATTTGCGCGCTATCTAAAAGATTGGCCGTCATCGTGTTACTTAGGTTATTCTACAAGGGATGATAAGACGGGGGCCTGTTCTCTTCGGCATAAAACAATTGAACTGAATTAAATTATAACTAATTAATAGTAATGATAATAATTTAGGAACTAAGCTGAATTGAACTGAGTTGAACTGAACTGAAAATAAGCTGGGGAGAACAGGCCCTGGGCTTATCAATATTTAAATTTTTGAAAAAAAATTATTACCTTCTCTAATACTTCATCTAACAATTTTTTTTGGTAAGATGAAGATCCCAAGTGGGGGGATCTGAGGATCGTATTATGCAAGAGACGAGAATCAAACATATGTCATAGGGGTGGAAGGAGGGTCTACAATTGACTAGGCCAACCTTGATTCTTCTAATATCCAAAATCCAACTATGTGCCCAAATCCACATGATGCACCTATTAAATAGAGAGGAAGTATATAGAATTTTAATAAAATATTTAATGTATTCTTATTGTCTATGTTTAAAATTAATATTAACGGCATACATATGACTAATTTTGGTTTCATCATGCAACTTACATCACATGATTTTCTAATCTTAGAACCAAAAAATTATCTTAATAAAACTCAAAAATTAAAGTTGGCATTGATAAAGATGAACCCTATATAAATCATGTATAATTCTAGATATACTTCATCCATTCTTTTTTTATTCCAACATTTTGACTTTTCTACTATTCATTAATCATACTATGATATCTTCTTTGATTCATCTCAATGTATAGTTTTTAATATCTCATTTGCATACTTTTTACAAATACATAACTAACGTTATTAGTGGTCAAAATTATGTCTCTGAAAATGTGAATATGCAAATGTTGGAATTAAAAAAGCATGGAGGAAGTTTTAATCAAATCAAATACAAGTATATTGTAAATACCTAGAACCTAAAGATTTTATCTTAAATTTTAGACAAGATAAGCTAAAACTTCAAGATGATTTTTGACGGTCAAGATGAGCTACTTTAAATTAGATACATTATGTTTTTCCTTGATAAAATTACCGTTATCCCAACCTTTAAAAAAATAATAATCCCGTTATCACAATAATATCTAAAATATACTTCTTCATCATCTAAATAAAAGTTACGTGAGAGTTTAACAAAATTAGCGAAAAGATAGATTCAAAGCACCCACGTTTTTTTCCCAAACAGTCAACAAGAAAATCACCCTTAAATTAATAACTTCTATCAAAAAAAAATTTAACAATAACTTCTCCCACGTCCCATAAAAAATCCTCATTTTTCGAGATTATTTCAAACCGTTTTCAACCCCTTCACCTCCCATTATTCTTCTTTTTCTTATTATAAATACAAGCTAGAAGCCTTTTATTTTATGCACATACATATTTTTTTTACTCAAAATTTATTCAAGTGAAAGAAAGATTAGAGATACTTAATTAAGTGCATTAAAATGAAGATTAATATGGGATTTGCTTTATTAACTATTTTGATGATTAGTGTGATGCAATTAGGAGAAGTGCAAGGTTTTAAGACTTTGAAAGTTGGTGGTGCTATAACTTGGAGAGTTCCTGATGGAAATGACACTTCTTTTTATGATCAATGGGCTTCTTCTAAGAGATTTCATGTAGGAGATTCTCTACGTAAGTATTTCTTCTCTCTAAAACATACTCCATATTTTTGTCTTTTATTCATTTGTTTTATGATGTACTGTTACATTTTTTTAACCGCTAATATCTCTTATAAAAAGTTATAATAACTATTAGATTGGGTTTGATCGTTGGATATTATACGTGTCTTAGAGAAAACGGAGTAAGTACTTTTTGGTTATGATATTTGTCAATTAATTGAGTACATGATTTGTTTTTCATTTGTGACAATTGAGAAATTTTAGTGTAGAAGAACAAAATTATCAATTTTTTTTTTGAGATTTAGGGTTTCATTATTAATAATTCTCTCGTAATGAATGAGATGGTTTAGATTCTTTCTATGTATTTATTTTAATTTGTTTTTGTGACATTTTAAAATGGAAAAATATTATTTGGATATATTATTTACAATAAATTTTAATACTGTATATTTAGTCAGTTATTGTTTTCAGTTTTCTTAGATGTGCGCAAGTCAGTATATGACATAAAAATAGCACTGTATCGCAATAGGTTCTGCTACCTTAGATGTTTTAATTATAAATTTATAATATCACATTAATAGTACAATATCCATTAGATTCAGTTAGCATTATGATGTAAAATTATTGATAAACCTTTATTTTCTCTACTTTTCAAAATTTTATTTCACCACTGATATCTTTTATAAAAATATTATTTATATATATTGTAAATAATTATACATAATTTTACCAAAAAATGAACCATTTAAGTTACGTATGTCTTTAAATTGACTATGGTATGTAAGAGATGGTAAAGCTCAGTTACGTGTTAGATTATCCTCCCTTTAACATTTGAAAGTACTAGCTTTAGGTTGTAATTCATGTTTCAATTAATACAAATTTTACTGATGTCCAAAAAAATATTGACTATGAACCATAGAATGATTTCATTCTCAATGCATCTTTTTATCCCTTAACAAATGTGAAAAATTTGATGATGCAGATTTCCAATACAAGAATGACTCAGTTTTAGTAGTGGACAAGTATGGCTACTACCATTGTGACCCAAGCAAGGCCACTGGTTACTTCACTGACGGCAACACCACTATTAAGCTGGAACATCCAGGTCTAACTTACTTCATCAGTGGTAATGCTGAGCATTGCAAGAGTGGTCAGCGGTTGATAGTGGATGTCATGTCTCATCACTCGTCGTCGGTGGTGGCTCCACCAGGGTCTAATGATCATCAGGCTCAGTCTCCGGCACCGGCTCAGGCACATAACTCAGGCTCACATATTGGTCCTATGGCTCAAGTATCAGCATTAGTAGGGCTAGTTGCTACTTCTTTGGTCTTGGTTTGATTGTGTTTTTTGCATCATGATACATGAGCTATATTATTAGTTTTGGGCCTTTTGGCTATTTGAACTATGTTAGGTTGCTATATTATTTAGCTAAATTATTATGCAATCAAGATTGTATTGTGTTTGGATTTTGGATTTGTTAGTTTGGTTATAAACATAAGAATATTGTTAGATTTACTCATTTACATTTTGGTGACATTTTTATATGTTTTGAAGTTCACTTGATAGTCATTTCACTTGATATTTCTTAGCGAAAGCTAGCTATTGGTGTGTACCAAAACTATCTAATACAATTGTTATGTACTCCTTAGTACATGGTGGAAGCAATCACATATTATTAACCCATTAGCTAGTAAAGCATGATGTCTATATAATGGAGTAAATATTTCATTTCTCTTTAACATTTCAAAAGTTGTTGGATTTATATATTAGAATTTGCATAATATATCTCTTGTTTGAACTGTTTTCTTTTAATAGTTGAATGTGGGTTTCATCAGGTTTGATAATATTTTAAGGCTAAAGAACTCAACATGTCTAAACCTTCCTTAAAAAACCCCTAGTTGAAAGATGAAGGCACTTACCTCTCTTAACTTTTTGATGATACGTATCATATTTATAATCATGTTGCTAAAGTTATGAAAGTGTAATGGTGCTCTTATACCTCACTATCTTTTAACTTATAGCTATACTAGCTATTGTAGGAGTTGTTCGGCAAAATGAGTTGTAGTTGCTAGCAATAGGAGTAGCTGTTAGTGGAAAAATAGTAGTTGTCAAATTAGCTAGTTGAAAAAGATATTCGGCAAAAACTACCAATAAATAAAATAATGGTTTTCGACGAATTAAGATCCTCTTCATTTTATATCTCAGGATGATGACACCTTAAAATAAAAACTAAAAAAACTCCTATTTTTTCTAGTTGATGCATTACCAAGTCCCAATCATTGATTTAGGAAATGGATCATCTATTACCATTGTCCGACAACAATTTTCAGATATCTTTTAGTATTATATTTGTGATCCTATGAACATTTTTTCATATAATAGGCCATTATTTAGACTCAAAACGCCTCCATCCATTTTTTACTTAGCACATTTTTCATAAATGGATGCATTTCCTTACTTCCATATTCCATTTCTTTATTCGGTAACCATGACCCCCCTCCCCAAAAAGTATCAATATTTACCCTTATTTTTATCATCTTCCTACCTATAACTCCCTAATATTTGTCATTTTCCCATAAAATTATTGTCCCCACTCCCACCACAACGTTTCGTCTCTCCTAAATACTTGTGCTCATACCAACGTAGCCGGTAAATAGAGACATAGTAGTCTTTTTAGAGTTCAATCATAGTAAAAGCCGATGATAAATTGAAGTAAGTTAAAATCAGGGTTCTCCTTAAGAAAAAATTAAATTGAGGGTTAATAATTTTTACTCTATCATTGAAATTGTTGAGCACAAAACACCAACCTCATCCAGAACCTTCCATAACTCCTTGTGTTAAAGATTAAACGTTATCTATGACTACCCTTTAATCTTTTATCTCCACAAATTCAGGTCTCACTCACTTCAACGTCCATCTTCTTCTCCAATTTCACTTGTAAGTTCTTATCATACTTCTCCAACAACTTAGTTTTCTCAAAACTTACCAATTTGTTTGGCCCTATTATCTATTAACTAAATTTATGTATATGAAGCATGATTTATTGGTTATCCCATTTTCATTCTGTAATTGTTTTATGCATTGGGTAATAAAGTTTGTTGCTTTTCTATCTTAATTTTACCAGTTTATAGAGATTTTCCACCAATTAAACATATTGGCATTTCTGGGTTATTTTTCTGTGTATTTCCTTACTAGAGAAATAATGACAATTTAGGTTTTCATTGCTTTATTGAATAGTTCTTTGTTTCTCTTTTTCTGGTGTTTGATGAACTGGGAAATTGGATTATACTTTGCTTATTGTTCAGAAAATGCTGTTCATATTTAGGGCGTTGGTAAGAAATTTTAGGGCGTCGAATAGCAAAACTCTGTTTCTTTCAATCCTTTTCTGGGTTTAGGAATTTTCGTGGTGTTTAGTTCATATTGGAAAATAAAAGAGTGGATGTCCCCTTTCCAAATTTGTTATGCATTTGCATTTTGTTGGTGTAGCAATGATGGAGGGCGAGGTAGGGGAAGGAAGGAGAATGAGGGGGGGAGGAAAGAAAATCGAGAGAAGAGTGAGCTTGCGTTTTTCTTCCGAATCTTTACAATATTGGAAGGATTTGGTTTAATTAATCGGAGAAATAAAATGAATATCTTCGATTCCCTTCTCTCATGGTGTATCGAAACAAGGGAAAAGGTCTCCTTCCCTTTTCCCTCCATATTCCTTTACACAAACAAACTATTAAAGGCTGTTTGTTTAGAGAGTTTGTGGGTAAGAATGGGAATTCTAATCCCAATTAGTGATGAATTCTATGTTCGGCGTACTTGTGAGTGGGGATATAGGGTGATTGGGATGAGGATTAAGATGGGTCTATTACTCTATTCCTACCTTTACGGCCCGTTTGGTAAGAGGTTATAAATGGTGGGAATGGTAATGCATTATAGTGTAAATTTGTACTAGAAATCCAATGTCATTACCAATGGTAATGCTACCTCATCACAAGATATCCATTTTCTTCCTAAAATCTCATTACCATCCATTACCACTTGGGAAGGTGGTATTGGGTGGTAATGAAAATTTATAAAGGGAAACCCATGTTTTATGATAAAGTTTCATTCCCATGGTCATGGACATGTGAAAATCTTTACAAATTTACACTAAATTTCATTACCATTACCACTATTTATAACCACTAACCAAACGGGCCGTTAGAGTACCTAGGTGGGGGTGGTTTTAAAGGGATGGGAATGGATATGGGTCAATTTCCCCTTATTGAAATGGAAGGAATATTAGTAATGGCGGTTTCGCATGTTTGTTATGTATTCCTCTATTTCCAACATCTACCAAACAAGGGATTGATAGCATCTTAATAAATCATCCCATTATTCCCACCCTATAATCAAAAATTTATCGTTCCCGCATGCCAAATAGTGTACTAATCCATTATTAATAAGTTACTCATATTATTCTGTTTGTTTCATATTTTTAGTCTTTCTAAAGCCTACTTATTTCTTATGAACTGGAATCTGAATATCTGATCTTAGAGGATAAAGATAGATAGTGATCCTTTGATTAATAATCTGGAAATACAATTGAAATGAAAGATGAATGCCAAGATTTTGAGTGACTTGACATATTCCCAAACTTACAACTAAAGGAAACTCTCAATAACTTTCTTCATGCCTTTTCCTCTCACTAATCTCCTATTTTTGTAGAGCTGACTCAGTGGCTTTCTCTCCAAGCTAGACTAATTATATTGTACTTCCAATATTACACCTTTCCTAGACCCAATGCATAACATAATCCACTCAATTTTATTTATTTTATAAGAGGACGTGGTGTACTTGTCAATGGAGTTTTAGTGTCTTTTTTAGTTAACGTATTTGTGTGATAATTGAGGGCGTCATTTTTATGATGATCTGAAGTTGCATTTTTCCATTTCAGGACCCTAAATAGATGGCGTCAAGTTTTGTAACCATGTCCGCGGTTGGATCTTTGATATCTATGGGAAGCCACTCTATCGACAAGAAAAGTTTTAGCTCATCACACAAATTATCTTCTTTTGATTGCATATCTTCGAGCTTCTCGAAAAACAATCAAATTAATGTAGTACCCAGGAAAAGGTGTTCCTTTAAGATTAGCGCCGCTACAAAACAATTGCATTTCAACAAGAATGGTTCCGCTATAAGGAAACTACAAGTATGTATTCGGAGTGTTCTTTGAAGTACTGAATTGATGACGTCAGCTTTGTATTGATGTATTGTCTATCGTGTTTGCTCTAATTTGAAACTTCAGGCAGGTGTGAATAAGCTTGCAGATGTGGTGGGGGTTACTCTCGGTCCTAAAGGGAGGAATGTGGTTTTGGAGAGCAAGTATGGCTCCCCTAGAATTGTTAATGATGGTGTCACTGTGGCCAAGGAGGTATGAAACTTATTAAGAGATTAGTTCCTTTAGTGCTGATATATATTACTACAAATATCAAAGGCTAAAATGGCTGTTTAATACTAGTTAGCTTCAACCTACTCCTTAACATGAGACACATTCAGGTCGGGTTGAGCTAGCCAGCTAGGTTAATTTGGAGTATATGTATTTTTCTTGACATCAGTAAGTTGATTTTATATGCAGGTTGAACTCGAAGATCCTGTCGAAAATATTGGTGCACAGCTTGTTAGACAAGCTGCTTCTAAAACTAACGAGTTAGCAGGTGATGGGACCACTACATCTGTAGTTTTGGCTCAAGGTTTGATTGCTGAAGGTGTAAAGGTGTGAGGAAACTACCCATAATCATTGTAGGCCTCTAAAAGTTGCAAGTTTTTGGCATTGAATCACCTGCTTGACCAATTAATGGTTAAATTCTTTCAGATTGTATTAGCTGGGGCAAATCCTATTCAAATAGCTAAGGGGATTGAGAATACTGCAAAAGGTTTAGTGTCTGAGTTGAAATTAATGTCCAAAGAGGCAAGTTGCCTTTTGCAATGACATTGGACACTATATTACTATATAGTTATACACACTTTGTTGCGTTTCCTAGAGGAATATGAAATGTTCATATGTTTTACAGATAGAAGACAAAGAACTTGCAGATGTTGCTGCTGTGAGTGCAGGAAACAACTATCAAATAGGTAATATGGTTGCTGATTCCCTGGGTAAAGTAGGGCGCAGGGGTATTGTGACTCTCGAAGAAGGAACCAGTTCTACGGATAGATTGTATGTTGTCGAAGGAATGCAATTTGACCGTGGCTATATCTCACCATACTTTGTCACTGATAGCGAGAAAATGATTGTTGAATATGAGAATTGTAAGGTATATATTCTGAAATACATTACATTTTGTTTCAAATAATCTTGTTTCCTCAATTAGGACGATTAATTGATATCTTGTTGGCTTGGCAGTTGCTCTTGGTTGACAAGAAGATTACAACTGCCAGGGACCTTGTTAATGTTCTGGAAGATGCAATCAAGAACAATTATGCAGTTTTGATAATGGCAGAAGATATAGAACAAGAACCTCTTGCTACATTAGTTGTAAACAAACTCAGAGGATCACTTAGGATTGCTGCAATGAAAGCACCAGGTTTTGGAGATAGGAGACAGCAGTATATGGATGATATTGCTATCCTTACTGGAGGTCAATTGCCTGATTATTCAGAGTCCTTACAATTTTTACCTAGATTTTCCCCCAATTTTCTCAGAACTCACTGATTTATCAACAGGAACTGTGATAAGAGATGAGGTTGGTTTGTCACTGGACAAAGTTGGCAAGGAGGTGTTGGGACATGCTGCAAAAATTGTGCTCACAAAGGAGACAGCTACCGTTGTTGGGGATGGAAGCACACAAGAAGCAGTTGTCAGGAGAATTGCCCAGATTAAGAAACTAGTTGAGGTAAATTCCTTAATTTTGTTTTTCCTCGAATTCCAGTTGCTATGCTGAAGAGGTTTAAACTTGATCCAAACAACATTGTTTTATAGGATGCCGACTCGAATTATGAGAAAGACAAACTAAATGAAAGAATTGCAAAACTTTCCAGCGGGGTTGCCGTTATTCAGGTGATTCTTCACGATGTTGGAAACGTATTCATTTTGTCCTCCCCCAAAGACATTGTCCCCACTCATTCCTCTATATAAATTATCACACAGGTTGGAGCACAATCTGAGACTGAGCTCAAAGAAAGGAAGCTGCGAGTGGAGGATGCTCTTTGTGCAACAAAGGTATCCTCTTAATATGATATTTTTGGACTTTCTGGCCACCCTTAGTTGGCTGGGGGAGAACTGAACTGACTCAGAAACTTCACATCTTGTCAGGCAGCTGTAGAGGAAGGTATAGTTGTAGGTGGAGGGTGCACCTTGCTGCGTCTATCGACTAAAGTTGACGCCATCAGGGAGAAACTTGAAAATAATGAACAAAAGGTTCTCTGAACTTTCAAATCTGCCCTTGTATTATCATTATGCTATCAATTTCTCTCTCCCCTTTAGGATAAATCGACACTGATAATTATATACAAATCATCAGCTTGGAGCAGATATTGTCAAACGAGCTCTTAGTTATCCACTGGACCTGATTGCCAAGAATGCAGGAGTAAACGGAGCTGTCGTAATAGAAAAGGTTACAAAAAATCTTAGGTCATTCTATATTTTCATACATGATAACAATGTGATATGGCAAATCCTCCTATTATTGACTGAAATGCATATTATCTTTTCAGGTTCTATCCAATGATGACCAAAATTTCGGATACAATGCTGCAACAGGAAAATACGAGGATCTGATGGCTGCTGGAATCATAGATCCTACCAAGGTTAGTTTCTTATTGTTTCAAGATCGGTCATATTCTTATTAGCTTAGGATGATACTTTTGTGTTAGCTTTTTTGGGTTGTTTCTTTGACTTTTAAATGTGTAAAATTGATTTTTCTAGGAAGTAGTTAGAAGTGCAAGTGTTTGGTCGGCAATACCATAGGAAGTTCTACTAAGTTATACTTCCTGCCAAATTGAGGAAGTTGCACACCTAGTTCCCCTTAGGTAAATGGAACTTTCTATGGGAAGTAGAACTTCCTATGTTCAACTTAACAAACTTAAAACACTTCTAGGATATAAAATTTCACGGCATTGCAACATTTTGGAAGTTATACTTCCCACATTCAACCAAACAACAAATTAAATTGGAATCTTTTTCCTGCATTAATGATTTTTGCAATCTGAAGGTGGTAAGGTGTTGCTTAGAGCATGCTGCCTCTGTTGCAAAGACATTCCTCACTTCAGATGCTGTGGTCACCGAAATCCCGGAGCCAGAACCTGCACCTGCTGCAAACCCAATGGACAACTCGGGTACATTCTTCTTCTATTTTATAATGATTAATTCCCAATTTTTTCATATATCTTCTTGCTAACCATTTTATGTAACAGGTTACCCACCATACTAAGCACCGCGTTTGGAGTCCTGGATACAAACTTCAACCAGTGCACGTCACTCTTTAAAGTTCTAGAACGGTGATGTTTGGAAGAGAATTTTGCCAAATGATATGATGCAAATTTAAGTTACAATATGGGTGGCATGATCGTGATGAAAAGGATGTTATGTTAAACAAGATTTTATCTCTTGTTTGTGTTTCATATTATGTAGAGCAATTTTGAGAAGGATAGTGGCAGGAGCAAATATCTGATTTAGGCTGATGTAGTTGGTGATAACAGGGTGTTCAGGTAACTTACCCAATTTTTGAGTATAATGATAATAAAACTATTGTTATCACTTCAGCTGGTGCTTAAAGATATGTTTATATAACTATAAAGGCTGTTCTCTTTTTTTATCAGATAAAGAGATTTGTTTTTGATATCTATGTGTTAACAAATGCTGTTTGTTTTGAAGGTTATTTTTTAGATGGATAATCTAGTGATTTTCATTGTGTTGCTGTTTGTTTTTGTAGAATTTTTCAGCTGGGTGAAAGTAAGGGTCTGAATTTTTTAAACAAGTGGGTCTGGGGCGGGTCTAGTTCCACCTTCAAAAAAAATGGGTGACCTGTTTTCAGACCCGATCCATTATCATCCCTTTGTAAAAACTAAATTTTTTGGTGGTTGTGTATATGCATGCATGCCTATGTGTTTTCATGGAAACAGTCATAAAATATGAAATGCCATAAAATTGTGCAAACAAGGGTAAAGGATTTTCTAGAATCTTGTTGAAAGTGATGACCAGCAGACTAACCAAGTAGAACAAAACATGTATATATGAGGATTTTCCTTTCCTACCAAATTTACACTTTAACAATTTATTCAATGATCTTGTTTAGTTGTCTATTATTTGTTTTGTACTCGTAATACTCCAAAGTCTGTTTTTCTAGCATGTTTTCCATAGTATTCTTTATCATTTCTGCTGTTGATTACTCATTCCGTTTCAAATTATAAGACATATAAACCACTTTTGCGCATATTAAGAATTTAGTTAGTTTTAGTTAGATTTGCATAGGTAATAAGAATTGACATTAAATATTGTATTGCTAATAGAAAATAACCTATAATCTTATCTTTATAGTATAAAGTCGCATTTAATTTTACATTGATAATGTAAAATGCCTTATATTTCAAAACAAAAACTTTTAGCTAAATTGCCTTATAATTTGAAATAGAGGGAGTAGTTTTTGGTTAATGCATATGTAGATCAATTCTGAAGAGGTAGGCTTAAAGTCTAAAACAACTGTAATAAAAACAGTATGGGTATCAATCACAACTTTTACTACAAATCTTATCAATGATTTTATTTGTAGGGTTTTTTTGCATGAGGTGTCCTTGAGGCTCAAAATTCATGGGACATTGCTATACCTACCCATCGGGTAGTCAACCCACTACTAATAGAGTATTAAAAAAATATTAATTATGTTGAGTTAGATTCCATCATTACAACCCTCAACAAGTTTTTATTAGTTGATTCATTAAGAAATATAAAGGGCCAGATTTGCCGATCCTGGCTCGATACAGTTCTTGTAGTTCCGAAGACGAATTTGATTTAGTCTTGTTTAATTGTATCTTATTTTTCTTTAATACGTATTGTAGATGCCATTTGGCCTTCAATTAATGAATTTTCTCTTTCAAAAAAAAAAAAAAAGTTTTTATTAGTTGTGGGTAGTCTAGACAAATTTTTTTCCAAATTCATGAAGGTACTTTCATTGTTTAAGAAATTTAGGAGGTTTCTCTAAGGTTTTTGAAAAATCCAATAGAGCATTCTCATAAGTATAATTAATAAAATTATAACTTCATTAACAATAAACTTTTTAATTTGTTCGTTCCAATTCCATCCATGGAAGCTATAAGCAATCATTAATAATACAAAATGATACTTCTCGCTTTCTCTCTCATTCCTATAAAATTACGAATATAAACTGGCTGAAATATAGAGGTTTTTTTTTTAAATCTCAAACAACGAACTAAAAAAAAGGGGGATGATTTTATCATACTAGTGCAAAATCATTAACATGAATTTCTTGTATTAATTTAGGTGACAACGCCATTGGTAGCCTAGGATATTTCCATAGTAGTAGAGAAATATTGTTATAGATTAAGGGACGGAAATGTGCTAATGGGCTAATAAACTGTTTTGAGGTTACAATTATAAGCAAACATTTTTTGAAATCTCAAAGTACTCTAAAAATTTCCGAAACAATGAGAGTAACTCATAAATTTTGTCAAATTTCGGAGATATCATTCCATAAAAAAATTCCTTCATTTTTATACCATGAAACTTTGTTTGAAAAGTATATCACTCCATGGAGTAGTAGTATATTGTAGCAAATCAAAGTTCCATTTATCAAATCTAAATTGATATTAAAATTTCTAGTCAACATCTAACTATTAAAATTGACTTATCTCACATATTAAATCATATCATGTAGGATTATCATATGATGAACAATTCCCTTCAAAAGGTATGAGAAATTGAGAATTGATAATAAATTAAAGTAGGTAGCATCTATCGAGATGAGAACATCTTGAATTTAGTCATTTTAAAATATCCTAAATTTACAGTTAGATAGTCATGTATTTAGCAAACACTGAAACACAAGTATTTGACCACTCACCGAAAGCTGCTTAATTAAGTCCATAATTATAATTATGCACGCTATTGTCATTTGCTAGACATATTATGTGGAAAAAAAAGAGTAATGTTATCTTTTTGCTAGACATATTGGACCACTCAATCAACCAACCTAAAACAAATCCCAATAACTTTTTTTTTTTTTTTATAACAACCAAGGTATTCATCGCCGACAACAGTAATTAATCCCCTCGCCCCGAGTGCTCCGCTTAAGGTTAAAGGGTTGGCCAAGAGTCTCTTCCATTCCCAAAGGTTGAGATAACTAGTTAAAGGACAAAGTGAACAACCACTAATCCACTATTCCAATATCATATGATTCCAAGAACGTTTAATATAGCAATTTCTTAAGAGAAAAAAAAAAGGTTTAGTCAGAAGTACCTAACCAACGAGGTATTGATAGAAAATATACTTATTTTAACCTATTTTCTGTTTCATTTGTAGCATTTGCTCTGGTATCTGAATTTCATTTTGTGCAGCAATCATCTTTCCTGTAATTAATCATATGTTATGCGTTTTAATTGATGTCTATCTCAAAACAATTGGTCAAGTCGAGCAAGCTTCCTAGTTCACCAAAAAAAAAAAAAAAAAAAAGTCGAGCAAGCTTAAAATTGGACATACCTAAAATTTGTCCCTAAGTTAGAATGATCATATGGAGGCCAAGTAAGCCAAGATAGATTATAGTGGCAATTTGGTTGAAAGTTCGAAAATAAGGTCAGTACAAGTGTACAGCTGTACAAGGTTCATATGATGTGAATTTGTACTAAGCATTTTCAAAGTGATTCCAAGCTTATAATGACAAAAGTAAAGTCAATGGAACCAATAATATATCAAGATATTATTGATTTATTAATAGTCCTATGGAAAGATCATGTTACAGTATTGATATTTGCGTAAGAGGAAAATTGTTTGGGAGCAATAGAGTATGCAACCTAAGCTTGTCATGTCAAATTTATAAATTGAGTTTGAAATAAAGAGTTTATAGAGACAAAAAAATATCCATGTACAAAGTTAAGGATAAAAGAAAAAATAGTTTGATTTACAGCAAATACTAGAGATAACTTAGTAGATAATTTTTGGCATAACAATGTCATCACTTTATTCTAATAAGATGGAGCTTGTTGCATGAGTCTAAATATTATTCCATGACGTCATCCATATAGATTAACTGACTCTATTTTCTTATGTCAAATGCTATATTAGAAATAACAATGTCATCACCTTAATCCTAATAAGATGGAGCTCATTTCCTAAGTTACTTCAAAATTAAACGTGTTTGGTTGGAAGCTAGTTGTCTTGAAATGGTCATATAAGATCGACTCTTTTACTCATAGTAATGTAGTTTTAACTTTTAACACAAACTTCTATATTGCATGAGTTTAAACTAGACAGAACTCCAAATATATGATAATTCCAAATATATTGCAATTTCGAAACAATAATTGCAATTCCAGATCAATTGATTTCAATTATACTCCTAAGTCCTAGCTAGATACCATATAATGACAACAATATTGTCATCTCTTATCAATTTTTGCTACAATTTGTCTCTCTACTCTAAAATTGTCTCCTAGTACTCAACTTGGGGAGAAAATTCCATGTCAACTAAAAGGGCATGAAAATGCAACAAAGACACCTATCACATTCTTAATCTGTAAAATTGTAAATGACAAAATTAAAACCATGATAAAGATTTATAATTATACAACATTAGAGTTTATTTGTCCATTATTCCAAGACTCCTGGTGCAATGTAGTGAATCTCTTTTATTCATGTCCGTACATGACCCTTTCATGATATCATAGTAGAAAAGAGTGAGTTGGAAATTACAAATAAAACTTAATTTAGCCCAAGAATATTAAGAAATTGGTCATTTTCAAGCTAGAAGTCATTTTTGGCTTACAATCACAAATTCACAATAATTTGAGGGTGGGTCATTAACTCATAAAAGAACCTTTAAATAGCTTTGACAAGAAAGCACTCTCTCCTTCCTCATGACTCTTCCAATATATGGCCCACTATTATGGTGTAAAACAAGCCACATCATATCTACAGTTACCATGTCCAAAAGGGACACTTTGTTACAGCTGGAATGGGCATAAAACTTCACACATTTGAGCTTCTTGTCATTTTCAAATGAACACAACTTATCACCATATTTCATTGATTATGCAAATGCACAAGGGCAAATCACTTGTAACAATTTTTATTTTGTTAAAATTACATTAGTTACTCACATGTAACTTTTAAAAAACTCGCTTATTACATTGAATGAAAAACTAGTTTGCTCAGACGTGCAAGGGGTGGAGAAGTAACGAATTAGTTGCGTTTGACCCTTAGCTTAGAAGTTAGATACGTATTTGACGAACTACATTGGTCCTATGGAACATATTAACGCATGTTTTTCTCCATTCTCCACCATCCTTGTTTGTGGTCATACTCATGATGGCTAGCAGACTTCATATAACTTAATTATGCTTTAAGACAAATATAGAGCATTCGATCGGCATGGCAACATCAATTGATGATATGACGCGTTTACACTATTATTAGTTAAGAGCTAATTATTATATCATATGCAGTACCAGTACATTGCTTGTGGGTGACCTATGACATTCTTAAAACTAATTATCGTATTACTTTGAGATTACTTAGAATTACTTATGTGATAAAGGCTTGTTTTTTTTTTAATAATTATATCTTTGTCTGAGAAAGAAAGTTGATATTAAGGCCTAGATCAATATCAATACTAGCATGAATGAAAATACTAAAACTGATCTAAGAACCATCAACTTCTTGATGAAATTGATAAAGAAAATACTTTTTTAGTGTATTAAGAAATCGACAGATGCGATTAATAAAACATTAGATGGGAATGAACTAAAAAATACTAAATCGTCCCATATCAAATTTGGAAGTTTTGGTTTTTCTCCAAATTTTAAATATTGTATGAAGCATATAATCCCTGAAACCTCGAATTATACCAATTTAGGGTTCCTTCATCATGATTCATGAAATCATGACTTACGCTAATACCTACGTAAGAGAGAAATGACTCGGGTTAGTAATGACTCGTGCCCACAAGTAAAGCAAAGATGAATAGTACGCATGCTTTGCTCACTTCTATCATTTTCTTTATACCATTAAATCCTCACCATAAAAGAATTACTCCAACTCTCCAAGACATCAATGGAGGATGAAGGTAATGAGACTCCATTTCTCACAATGTAGGGAAAGAACTAGCTTGATGTCAAGTTTTCAAATTATTTTTACTTCTTTCTAGGGAGGGGTAATAAAAATACTTCCTCCGTTTTTTTTTACATGTTACACTTTCACTTTTCACGCATGTCAATGCAAAACTTTGAGACATATATCTCTAATTTTGTATTTGTAAAAATTATAAAAAGTACATATTAAAAAAATACATATTAAGAGGAATCTAACAAGATCCCACATGACTATATTTTTATTCACGTATAAATCACAAACGATAATCAAAGTGAAATTTGTGAATAGTGTAATATATCAAAGTGTAACATGTAAAAAAAACGGAGGAAGTTAACAAGTTTTGTGTCAGACGTTCGGATGCCCAAACCTTTTGATCATACCACTTAACATTTAACTTACTTTTTGGAATATTTGGGTATTACTTTTTAACTTTTAAGATTTTTGTATAGATTTAATTTACTAACCGTTTTTTATAATTTTTACTAATTTTTGCTTATTTAATTGACGATCTAACCGTTAAACCATCAAATTGTCTTTTCTAAGACTTTACGATGTAGATATTATTATCGTTATTACTATAAGGCAAACTATTGGAAATAGGCCTCAAAGTTTTCGGGGATGACAAACATATAAACTTGATGGGCTACTTCTCTTATTGCCATTTAGTTTTATGATGGAATCTCCTTTAAAATTATAATTATAAGTTGTCCAAAACCTCCTCAATAACGGGTGGGCTTGGTATTTATAAGTATTCCTTACCCCTAAACCTTGTTAAGAAAGGATCTAATACATGTTTATCATTTTTTACAGTCTCGACTTTTACTTTAACGTGTTCATAACTCATATATGAACTAAAAAGTAAAAAAATAAAATTTATGGGCAAAAACAAAAAGTCTTACAAGTGATGAGACTAATCATTAAATTCTTTATATAGTTTTGAGATATTGGGAGGTTTACATTACTTTTTAATCTCAAGCCCACAAGAAATCATAACATAATTTCTCAATTTTCTAATAGATGCATCATATCGATTGTGCACATTTGCCAATACACAACTTCGACCATTAATTTTTAATGACATATTGGTAAAATTATAAAACAATGGTATTTTGAAAATAAACATTATGATTAACAATAAAACTCATGACATTTATGTTTCGATATTAGTAATTACATATGGTACGGTCAAAGTTAATATCTAAATAGGTAAAAAGTCGATATGATGTATCCACTAATAAACAAAGGAAGTAATATATAGGAAATTCTATCAATCCTAACTATAACTTGTTTCAAAAGGTTTCAATTTTTTATTATCTTTAAGAAGTTTCATTTTTGGAGGGTCTCTTTCCAAAGTAGTTCTTCATCTTAATTAACCTACTAAGAATCTGCTCTCTTCAACATATTTTTGTTTATTTACAGAAATAAGAAAATTTTATAGAGAAGAAAGAAAAGTTTAGAAAAATTAAGTAAATTTTTGACACGTTAAGAAAATTTAATAAATGTTGATACGAGTTCAGCAAAATAATTTAAAGAGAGAAGACCCTAAATAGTTTAATTATGACACGTGAAATCTTCCATTTGTTAGGTTGATTATAAAAAAAGGGCTTATAGAAGAGTTAGTATAAAGTGTTACCTATTAATTAAATTAATTAAAGTGAAATATTGTTTTTGCAAACATATCTCTAGATAATAATAATAATAAGTTAGTACCTCTTAAAGCAAATTAACCGTAGTTGGATTACCATATTCTATTTTTTTTCTTATGAGTTAGGCCTTAGGCTATTTAGAGAATTGTAATATAAAGAACACGCAAGTGTATTGATGGGGTGACCATTAGGGTCATAGGGTGCAAATGCTGAATGAGTGTATGGACATTTATGTACGAATTAATGTTAAAAGAACAGGATGAACATTAACCAACATGAATATATAGACGTTAAATATAGGATGGAAATTTCCAATATAAAAATACAAATGTACAAAGAAAAAAAAAAAGGAGAGGCGAATAAAACATATCTACGATATGAATGTATAGAGGTTATTTGAAGTATGAGCAGTTGAGCATATACCTACTTGGATATATTGAGGTTGAGGTGGTGGAGTAGTGGCATCACTTTCCACCTCATATCCATGAGGTTTATGGATCAAACTTCATGGGACTCATATGAGGATTTCCCCTTATCCCCCTCAAGTGAATCCCCTTCATCTTACCTTTAAAAAAAAACTTGGATATACAAATGCATGTTAAATAAATCGTCCCCAACATATAAAAACTAGCATTTTTTGCACGCTATGCGTATGTGTCATATTAACGTTCTTTTTTCTCAGTTAATTATCCATTAATTAGTGGTACAAAAAATTTATTCGAACAGACATTTATAATTATTTTTAATATTCTAATATGGTTTTCTTAAATAAATGTTTCGTTGGTTTTCTTAGTTATTTGTTCATCATTATTCAAATATAGTATCGAGGGAAGGACATATAAAACAGAATAAAGCTTGTGCTCAAATAAAGTGGAAGAATTTGTGTATCAGGTTCACTGGTTCAATCGTTGAATATTAATAAAGTCGAAGAGTTTAATTTATATCATAGAGATTACCAAATAATAATCAACATTTAGATTTTAAAATATTATAAGTTATATTGTCGACTTAATTTTTTATCAGAGTTTATCACACATATGTAAGAAGAGGAAATCATTCTCCTTAATTTAATATTTAATTGAAATTTCAAATTTAATTCCATTGTTAACTTGTTTAATATATATGGCAATGCGCAAGTAGGAAAAAAAAAGATGATTTTATGTATGTGGCAATTTAAATTCATTAAGGGTATATCCGACATTTTGTAAGGGGATATCATCTTCCTCCCCCCTTCACTTATACTTCCTCCGTCTAGAAATAGTTGCACCATTTGTATAGTGTTTACTATTCACATCTTATACTTTGATTGTCTTTGGTGATTTATATATTAGGAAAAACATAGTCATATGGGATCTTTATAGATTCGTCTCAAAATATATATTTTTAATATCAACCTTTTATAATTTTTACTTATTGATAACTAAAGATACTAATGTTTGAAATCATGCATTGGCAAGCGTGAAAACATGAAATGGTGCAACTATTTATAAATAGAGGAAGTATAATAGAGATGTATCAATCATAAAAGTAATAAAATATATTGATTTTAAATATAGGATGAATTTGACATTTATTGTTGTTTGAGTATGGCTGATATCTCTATTATATAAGGGAAGAGGGGAGCTATGGTGTCCCCCTATAAATTTACTTAACTGTCCATTAGTAAATCAACTACTACCATAAAAAATGGGAAAAACAAAGTCAAACTCAAATATATCATTAGAAAATTAACTTCAATGTTGAAGGCAATCAAGTTAAAATTGCCCCTACAAAACTCAAGCTATAATTGAGCCACCAAAAAAGAAACATTGACTATAAGATTTAGTACATTTATGCAGAAAAAAGTAAAAAAGTAATATTACATCAATTAAAAATCTTATCAATCAATTCACAAACACAATCAAGTATTACATCAAAACAGAAAATTCAATCAATTCACATATAGTGAAATGATTCATTTAACACAAAAGACTATGTTAATACAAAATAAGATATCCTAATTAAATTCACTTAACATTCTTTTATCGTTCATCAAGTTTAGTTTTAAAACCTAAAAGAAAGAATAATTAAAAAAAAAACTAAAAGAAGAGTTAAGTGATAGAGGCTTAGGCCCTGTTTGGCAATAGCGTTTGAGGTAGCGGGTAGCGGTTGGACAAGATCAAAACGCTACTTAAGAAAATTATGGGTGTTTGGTAAAGTAGTGGTTGTAGTAGCGGGTAGCGATTGGAGTAGATCAAAGTTATTAAAATCGCGATTCAAATCTTAAAATCTTACGATTTTACGATTCAAAATATGGTAGACGATTCGATTCACGATTCTAGACGATTCTATACATTTCTGTTGACTAGCGAAAACCTAGTAAATTTAAATCATGCTAACAAAGAAAATAAATAGATATATATTGTTAGTTATTGCCAATATAGTGGGTAAACAACTATTTTTTCCAATTTTTAGGTCTTTTAACTTATAATTTTAGCATATTCAATGAAGATTGAGTGCAATATCTTGATTATACGTGTTTGTAGAATCTTACGATTGTAGGATTCGATTTTACGATTCGATTCTAAAGGTCGTTTCCGATTCGAATTAGAATCTCGATTTTAACAACATTGGAGTAGATTATGGGTAGCGGTTGTAGAACGTTACTACAAGTAACGTTTGAGATTTATAGGTAGCGGTCTAGCAAATAAACACTATATAATAATATAAGGTAGAAATGTTAACCAATATTTTTAATTTCTTTTTCTTTTTTCTGTTTATTAATTGTTTTATTTTATGGCAATTCACTGCTTTTCTTAACAATAGCAAGGATATGATTTAAATAATTATTTTAAATATAAGATACAACTAATATTTCGCATTAATTATTTTATAATCCTCATTCCACAAGCATTTTAATTAAAATAGGTAATATAAAATTTTTGAGGGTTGAATATTGTCTTAAACTTATACATTTCCTTGAGCAATTAAAAAGTCGTACACTATTTTTTGTATAAGTTCTTTGAAAAAATAAATATTAAATTTAACTATTGAATGAGCATATGAAATTGTTGTAGTTCATTTTATATTAGAATAAATCTCATTTATATTGCCTTTTTCAATTTCAACATCTACTTTTGCCAAACACTTCTAATTAAATAATTACTTTAATCGCTAATCGCTAACAGCTTCTAGTAGACCGCTAGCAGCTACCCCCAACAGCTACCGCTACTAAAACCGCTAGTTTTGTCAAATACGCCCTTAACCTACAATATATAGCCATTAAAATGTCTAATATTCAAATTTTTACCCTTCTTTATGCCAAAAAGGTTAGAATTTATGTTTGAAATTTTTTTAAAAAAAATTAGGCACGCGTCGAGTGCATAATTGCTAGTATAGTATATATAAATGATAAGACATATTTGGAGGAAATGAGTGTTTTATCTTAAGTTGGAGCTTATCACTCTTCTATATAATATGTACATTGTGATTTAGCTCAAAATTTTATGAGTTGCATCATGCATGTATGAGCTCCGGGTGATAGGGACCACGACTTTAGTAGTAGACCACAATAATAGGGCGAATTACCTAGAAATGATATGGATAAATGGTTAATGACGTAAACATAATATGGGGAACACATACAAAAAAAATATAACAATTGTTTTGGGGCATTTATATATAATATATATAAATCCAATTATGGCTATTGTAGCAAATAATAAAAATGTTGAACTATGATTTATCTTATTTACCTCCCTACTGGACATTGGCGTGTGTTTGGAAACTTTTTTTGGGTTATTTTTTCATTGGCTTTTGGTTTTTTGATGTAGTCAATCAGTCAAACAAAGTGTTATGCCAGCGATTGATTTTAGCAACCTTTTCTATTAGTTTTCATTCATTTAGACTAAACAATCCACACAAACAGCTGATATCACCCAACACAAACCGCTAGTGGAATCAACTACTAATTAATATTGTTGGTCAAATTAGCCAAGTAAAACAGTCAACAACCAACCGTCTATTATCCAACACTTCCTTTATACTTTCATTATACATCTCTCTATATGCGAGTTTTTTTTATAAGAAGTGTATCACTTGAAAAGATACGCATGAAGTATTTACTAGAAGTTTTTTAAAAGAACAGGGGAGGAGAGGTGATAACTGTTGAGTATAATTCCAAAAATAGAAGACTGCTGGGAAACTTGTTTTGGCTGTGCACCATTTAATTGTTGTTGGATTGGCATAATGTCCATTGTGCATTGAAGCTGTGAAAGGAAGGGATAATTACCTAGCTCCCCAAATAAGAGTTAAGATAATAAAGACAATTAGATAGCACTGTTCCTAAACGAGTAAAAAGTCACTATCATGTCCTCTTAAATGCTTTGCTGTCTCCCAAAAGTCAGTCCAAAGTTTCTTTTATACCCAAATCATTTCATTAATTTACATTTTTGGTCACATACATGGCAAAATTTGACATAAAAGTTAGAGTGCTAACATCACTTACCAACGGCTACGTATATTAAAACTATTCAAATTGGACGACCTTTTTTTGTCCAATTACATGATTGTAAATAATTATGTCCATTGAGAAAAAATTAGTGATAATTGCACATGGTTGTTACTTGTTACGTGCTAATTCGTTTGTTAGTAAGTATACAATTAGCATATTTCAAGATTTCTAAGTTCTAACTAATCTTGGGAAAATAATTGAACCTTTGTTTTGTTTTTCTTGCTTTTTGAGCATGAATAATATAGTTGAATATTGTTGACCCTTGGCTTGTAGTTTCAACTTTCAAGGTTGATTCATCATTCTACCATTAGTATATATTTCCATGTAATATATATTAAACACAAGAAGTTAATAACATGCACCGTTTTGGAACTTGTCTTTAGAAAGTGCTTAGTACCTAATTTGTTAAATCTTGCAAGTTTTAAATGTATAATCTGAATGTATTATGATTAGGTTATTATACTAATGTATAGTGTCTTGTACAAAATATCTTACATAATATGCCATTCGATGTAACGACCATAATATAATATAAGACACATGTCACATATACACCATACATTGTCATCACCCTAATGCACGACATATTGTCCCAAACTTTAAGATCCACTCAACTAATTATTTTTTATTAGAACTTTCAACATGTATACTTCCTCCGTTCTGTTTTAGATGAAATGTAAAACCTTGACACGGAGATTTAGGAGAAGAAAGATACAAAGAAAAAGAGAGATTCATATGATGAAGAAAGATAGAAATAAGTAAGTACCAAATATAGTAACGTTTCATTTATTTTGAGACAGACTAAAATGATAAGTTTTTCATTTATTTTAGAACGGAGAAAATAACAATAATAAAAAAACAAACAATATCAACAAGAATTTATAAGAGCAACAAACAAGCTACTCTGTATTCATGGACATTGTACGCAAAAATTTCATCTAACACACATCAATCCTAGAAGAATATTTATACAAACTACTCAAAAATAAAATTAACAAAGAAGTTTTGGTATTAACAAGATGAAGTTTCTACTTTCCTAACCAAAAAAAAAAAAAAAGTATGTTCAACTTTTCATAATGACTGCTAAGTAGTACTCGGTCTAACGACAAGTTTTGTATCTCACAACATTAACAAGTAATATTATGGGATCAAACTCCACTAGAAGCACTTTGGGAATAAGACTCCTTTACCTTCCCTCCTACTTCCAAAGGACCTCCAAGTCGATCGGATTAATTTACGCAAGGTTCCGATCTGGTAAGACACTTTCCTTACTAATTTAAAAAAAAAAAAGACTAAATATATATATATCCTACCCCACAATCAGCCAATGAAATGTGAGACGTTGATTCATACATGTGGCCACACAAACCCATCTCCTCCATCCAAAGAGGAGAGTACGTCCATTTCTCAGCCGAGTCAACAAAAATCGACTCGGCCGAGTCAGCTGCCTCGTTTTCCAAACTCGGCAACTCAACGATTTGACTCAGTTCTTCTTCAGGCCCATTAACTTCTGAAGAGGACGACACTGCTTGAGCCGACCCCAATTCCATAGCAGCGGCTAAAGCGGCCGCTGCTTGAACGTCTCGGGGTGAACTCGAGACGGGTCGAGGTAGTGACTCACTGAGTTCAGGGAAGTTTAGGATTGCCGAGTTTCCTTTTATACATAACGCCGCCACGTCGTGTGCACGCGCCGCCATTTCTGGTGTGTTGAAGGTGCCTAACCATATGCGTGATTTTTTCTTGGGTTCTCGAATTTCCGACACCCATTTCCCCCACGCGCGCATTCTTACTCCTCTGTACACAGAATGTTTGCTATTGTTGGAAGTATTGTTGTTGTTGTTGTTGTTGTTGTTGTTATTGTTATTGTTATTGTTGGTGTTATTCTCTCTTTTTCTCTTGTTGTTGTTGGGGAGGACAGAGGTAGGGGAGGATTGAGTTAACCCGGAGGGAGACTGAGAGGATGAGGTGGAGGAAGTGTCGTTTTGTGAGGTTTCAGGTTCTGGGTCGTGACGGTGTTTCGCCATTGAGAATACGTAATTAGGGGTGTTCATCTTCCAATCCGAAAACAGAGTTTTTTTTTTATGGAATGTATGAAAGAGAAGAAGTAGGAGGGGAGAGAACAATGTTTGGCTAAAGATGGAAGTGTAGAGTAGTAGTATATAAAGCAAGGGAGAGCTATAAGAAGGTGATGAAAAGTTGACAAATGTAAGAGAATGGCTAGTTATTATTAGAGAGTGATAATTAGAGGAGAGATAAATGAAGGACTAATGAGGGGGGACTAAGTAGGTGGAGATTTATAATAATGAGAAGACTGAAAAGTACTAGTAGTGGGTTGGGTTGGGTTGGGTACTTGGGTTGGGTTGGGTTGGGTACTTGGGTTGGGGTTACAAATTTTATGTACTTAGTAAAGTCCACCTGTCAAGTACAGCAGACCTCTCATTCTCTCAATGTAGGATCAAGTCACTGTTAAGGGGAACTTTCTTATTGGCTAATGCGTACTTAGGGTTGGATGTAGGATGTTGAGAGAAGAGGGTAAAAGTGGTCACTCAAGGTTTATGATCATTATGTATAATGTATGCCCTCGTTTAATAATTGGGAGTGTATGAGAGGTGCTAGATATGTGCGACGTAGGAGACTACATAGCCATGGCTCTAAAATCATGTGCTTGGATGTAGACTACATATATAGTGATATATGTACATCAACATACTACTAGTTACATGTTAATGAGTTTTAAGAAACACTAGTTACATGCTAATTAATGAGACTTATAAAGGAGTAATGACATCGATAACCTCTAACCACATTTTTTTGGGTGAAAAAGGCGACAAATTATAGACTATACATGATAATATCTCTTTCATTAATACTTCACAACAGTCAAAAAAAAAAAAAACACTGTACTACATCTATTTCACACGTTATTTGTAACTCTTAATATAATAGATGTTTCACGACGACCTTAACATTTATACATTCATCTTATTTGTTATGTGTATGACATCGTTCTTATTTCTACTACATGGAGCCATTTTTTTTTCCTTCTCCATCTTTTTCTTGCATAATTCCAATTATTATTATTATTATTATTACTATTATTATTATTTTAAAAGGAAAGAAAAAACTTAGGAAAGGCCCCTAGTTCGGAGGCCAACCTAAAACATCCTTACGGATGAGAAGAGAGAAATCAACATCAAAAGGAGGGAAACAATACAATAGCGAATTCACTGAATGCCCCCTATGAGCCATAAAATCTACTGCACGATTGGCCTCTCGAAAGCAATGATCTACTGAGAAGGAAACGAACTTCTTGCATAATTCCAATTATAAAACACAAACATGTGATTTGTGAATAAGGAAACAAGTATTTGGTAACTATTTCTAGTCTTCCACTACCAATTTGGGATGGAGTATATCAAGGTCGTACAATGGGGTCAACATGTCATGGAAGTAAAAATTGAATGTACCTTACTTTGTTTGGCCATGATTCAGCCAAAGACCCTAAACCTAAGGACTACGGCCCATGCACGTCTTTATCAATCAATCCGTTAGGCCCCCTTACATATTCATATTTGTCCGTTATTAATTCACTCATTTGGCATAAAAAAGAACTCATTTTTTTTACCACTTTTTTTTTGTTCTCTTTAACCTTAGATTATCCTTACTATTATTGGCTTTCCTTTTCATCCCTTTTTTGTCTCATCTATTGTTTCATTGCATAAGATTTTTCTCATATTATTCTCCCGTTGTAAACTTTGGACTAAAAATCTAATAATTCATGAGGTTGGTACGTATTGTTGATTTTGTCATTGTTAGGCATCAACACTCAACAGAAGATGTATTTTTCTAGTATTCTTTTAATAGTATAGATTTCCACCCCGTTTTGTCATGGTCATGGCATAAAGATTTTTATTAAGAATAATGATTATGTTCAAACTTAATATATTGTACGGATGACTTATAATTGACTATAATTCTTCGTTTATTTCTTTAAAAATTGTAGCAGTTTGATTTATATGTATAAAGAAAATCAAATACTCCCTCTATTTTTTTTATTCTTCTCACTCTCCTGTGCGCGTCTTCCAATGCACATCTTTGAACTTAAATATCTTTCGTTATATATTAGTAAAAGTTATAATGATTGAATATTAATAAAGTACTAATTGAGACGAATCAAACAAGACCCCACATGACTATATTTTTTCTTATAAATTGAAAAAAATTGAGGAGATTTCCTCTAAGTATGAATAGTGTCAAGATTCCAAGTGATAGAGATAAAAAAAACAGAGGGAGTATCTAATTAATATATTTAATTATGTACTATTGAATAAAGTTATATACTACCTCTGTTCCTTTCTAATAGTTACACTTTCACTTTTGACACTATTCACAAATTTCCCTTTGACTATCATTTGTGATTTATGGTTAAAAGAAAATATAGTACGTGTAAGCTTGTTTGATTCGATCCCGATATGTACATTTAGAATATCGACTTTTTATATTTTTTACAAATACAAAATTAGAGATATAAAGGCTCAAAGTAGTGCATCGGCATGCGTGAAAAAGTATAACTATTAAAAAGGAACGGAGGTAGTATACGGTTAGAATGTAGCAGTGAATTTTCATGCATATGGGCAGGCACCAAAAATATTGATTCGAGTACTCCATCTGTTTCTTTATAATCTACACGTTTTCCTTTTTGAAATACTATTTCTTTTTAATTTACACATTGTATTTTTGGTAACATGTCCATCTATTTTCTCCTATTTTTCTACCCATGTGGTTCATTCTTTAATACTTCATTCATTTTTTTTCTATTGCAACAATTGAGTTTTCACGCTTGCTAATGCACACCTTCAACTATTTATATCTTTAATTACTTTTTTAGTAAAAATTATACAAATTTGATATTTTAAAAGTATATATCGAGACGAATCTAACAAGACCCACATGACTATATATTTTTCTTATGTAAAATCACAATAGATAGTTAAAGGGTGGTGAGTGAATAGTGTAAATTTCTCATCGTTGCAATAGAAAAAGAACGGATGAAGTATAATATTTTTAAAAATTTAGACTGTCTTTTTTGGTTCTTCCCCAAATTGAAGTGAGTAAATTAAAAAGAAATAGAGGAAATACTAATTAAGGGACTTTTCCCTCTTTTTGCCATGGCATGAAGATATCTTTATTCAACAAATAAGGAAAATTTGCCAAATAAAACCTTTTTAAAGTTTAATTTTGCGAAAAAAAACCTTTAAAGCATTCTTTGCAAAAACAAACCACAAACTTAAATTTCTTTGCAAAATGAAACCAATTCCCCTCTTCCGATGTGGTTTTTGAGATGCATAAGGGTGACCCTTCAATCTTTTTTTAACCCTCTGTTTCCAATAACTGTAGTACCACTCCTATACATCTCAAAACCACACCGGAAAATGGGAATAGGTTTCATCCTACAAAAAAATTTATGTTTGTGGTTTGTTTTTGCAAAAGAATGTTTTAAAAGATTTTTTTTCGCAAATTTGAACCTCGTAAAATGTTTTTTTTGGCAAATTTTCCAACAAATAATGATTCTGTTCAAATTCAATTTAATGTAGAATTTTCGTAGGGTACACTTAAGCCGCAAGAGACTAGATTTAACCGTGGGGAATGTAAAGGAGAAGCTCCTTTTCTTCTTCAACAACTAGTTTAGCCTAATTAGACATTATGGACGTGGTTAGTCCAAACAATTAAAATCTTTTGACCTATACCGCCAAGTAGTTAGTGGATCTATGACAAGAATAAAATAGCAAGGTGAACAACAAATCGATTGATCAACAACGACAACGATGCATTCCTTCATCAGAAAAAATATGAGCTGAACTTATTAGATCTGATTGACCTTATTTGAACTTATTTTTTGAGTGTCGTGTTATACCTAATCAAACCTTATCAAACTTGATATGAACTTATTGAATCTAAAATTTATTTTTTTTTAGGTGAAGAGAACACACCCAGGGGGAAAGCTAATGCATTTGACAAAGTGTCGATTAGTTTTAATAATTAAGTTATCACATAATTTATATAAAATTATTTTCAATAAGCATATGTATAGTCATATAGATTAATTGCTCCCCTTGGTATTGTTTAGGTTAATATTGATTTGTAGCTTTGTTTAAAATCACTTACATATTGTCTAATCAGCATTTTTTCCGACAAAGGATCTAATCAATATTTAGTTCTTGGAAAATGCGAGTTCATGGAATAAATAGAAAATCCATTTTAAACGAACTAGATAAAAAGCTTTGTTTTCTTCATCTTAGGACCTGTTTTTTGGACTAAATTGAACTAAACTGCACTAAATGAAACTGAATTGAACTGAACTGGAACTATGAGAGAAATTTGAGCTGAATTGAATGTATGAACTAAACTAAACTGAATTCCATTCATGCAATCCAAAAGAACACAACCTAGGAAATCACTATGTTTAATGTTATTTTATTATAACATAAATCTTGTGAGAGAATACCTTATATGCTACAAATTCTTTCGAAAAAGGACCTTATATAAATGTGCAGTGTAATTTCCACGTTCAAAATGAAACAAAAACGAGGGTTAATGGCCAAAACGCAATAGCAAGATAGGTATTTTGATAAAATTTGTCATATAAGGTGTTTTCTCATTAAATTTTATTTTAGAAGTACCTTTTCAATTAAACATAGTAACAAAAACATGTCTTCACTACCAATTTATGGAAAAAGTAGATTTTTGAAAAACACATGATGACACATATTGAATAAGATTTCACATGATAGGTTAGAGACAACTACTTGTCAAGGTTCAGTTAGAATTAAAGACAGTTAGAATGAAAGACAAGACCATATGAAAAAAATCATATTATTATACAAGACCAAATCTTATAAACTTAGACCTAATCACCTTATTTCAAGTGAATAGAGTATTGGTCGAATCTCTTTGGTTTTTTTTTTTTTTTGACGGGAACTCTTTGGTTCATATTCATTTGGTTTACGTCTGAGCCATTTTGGAACTTGTATAATGCACTTTTGTATATTATGCCTACTGCCTACTGGCATATTATTATTCAATACAACCGAAACTTGTAAAAGAAAACAGAGAAGGTTGGTTGGACTGAATTTAATTAAGTTTTGTCTTCCATTCCCTTTTAACTTTCACTATATATCCAAGATGTGACTTGAATATCAATAATATGATGACTTGATATTAAACTAATTGGTTTGGAGTAGATATCCAGATGGGGTTGAACTTCAGTATTTTCATATAATAAATGTGTATTTCAATTTTCAATTTGTATCTCACATCTATTATACTCAATTGTTAATTTTTATGCATAGTCCTTACAGTCCGTTTCGTAAGAGGCCATAAATGATGGGAATAGTAATGCATTATAGTGTAAATTTGTACTAGAATTCTAATGTCATTACCTATGGTAATGCTACTTCATCACAATATATTCATTTTCTTCCTAAAAATCTCATTACCATCCATTACCACTTGGGAAGATGGTATTAGATGGTAATGTAAATTTATAAAGGGAAACTCATGTTTTGTGATAAAGTTTCATTCCCATGGTCATTGACATGAGAATTTTTTTACAAATTTACACTAAATTTCTTTATGAACAATAACCAAACGAACAGTTAGGGTTATGATTAGCAAAACCCATATACTCATTTGTTAATTTTTATGCATAGCCCTTAGGGCTATGAATAGCAAAACCCTTTATATATTTACTTCTACTTTTATCTTCTTTGATGATCTATGTTAAAGGGAAGATATAGTCGTGTAAGATATTGTTAAAATTTAGAATAGTCTCAGTAGCATTTTGAAAAAATAATTTTAACCTATTGCTAATTAGGGTTACGTTCTATTCAACTTATTTATACTTATTTTTAGAAAAACTAAGAAAAGTTTTAAAAAAATTTAAAAGGTTCATAAGAAAATACGAATAAAACCTTAAATTATTAGAAAACCTAGCAAAAATTCGCTCTATATATTTCATAGAAATATCTCCTAATTACATTAATTACATAATGATGTAATTAGCTCAACATAATAATTGAGCAACAATCTTAAGGTTCTGGTTGAATGGAGAATCACATTGCCATTACATTAATAAGAAAATACAACCACTATAGCTTCACTTTCAATAAAAGTTGGATCATGAAATAATATGCTCAACCAAAGGATAATATATCATGTGTTAATTAATCGACTAACTTACAAAATAAATGAAAAAGAAGGTTGCACAAATAATATGGTGGGAGTCCTTTTCCTTCTTTTGATGGGAAATTGGAACATCCCTTTTAGCTTCTTTTTGCTACTAGTATTTTTTCCCCCTCCCCTTTGGGATCACATGATTTGTGCCAAGAGCTGTGTTGTTGTGAACAGCCCAGATGTGAGACAGCTTACCAGGGGCCCTATTACATATGTTGACATACGGCCTACCGAAAAATAGGGTTCTTAACATAGTAGTAGTAACTAGTAAGTAGTAACACAAAAATTTCGTAACGGATACTTCCTCCGTTTCGATTTAATTGTGCAACACCGTTTGGCATGATTCATAATCACTTATATAACTAGCATTTGTGTTTTATATGTATGAAAATTATTGTCATATGGGATTTTATTGGATTCGTCTCAATGTGTACTTTATTAATATCTAATTGTTATAATTTAAACCAAAACATAACTAAATATATTAATAGTGCAAATTGTGCATAGGTAAGCATGATTGCGTGAAACTGGAAGTGTTGCAATTAAATGAGAGTGGAGGAAATACATTTTTATGTTTGTTTATGCATTGTGTTAAGGATTTTTCTAACCTATGCATAGATTTTGTTTTACATTTGCTTAACAAAACTGATATGCATGGCATAGATAATTAATAATATAATTCACATGATTGATATCTAATTTAGGAAATAGTGAGCAAGATGGACTTATTCTATATGAAATTAGATATCAATCATGAGAATAATATCCTTAATCGACTATGCTATATTTATCAATTTTGTACAGCAAAGATAAAAATATATAGTTAAACCTATGCATTAATAGAAAAACCCATCATTAAATAATTTATTAAATAGGTGATTTTTATTTTTATTTTGGGTGGATAATGAGGAAGGGGCCTTTTTATACAAAGATCGCAACAACTAATGATTATCTCGTTTTGTTGCATGGAAAGCATTTGTTAGGACCTTCTTTGACTTAAGAATGTTCTGTGTTCGTAGACGAATTAAGGTGAAAAATGGTGGAGGAGAAGTTAGAAGTAGCAGGAAACATCGACATGTAAATCGAACCATAAGCTGAAAACAAGCCGTGTAGGAGGAGACTTGACCAATCTTGTGTTTCAGAGGATTTTTCTTTTTTGACATCAGCTAGAGGAAAACAAGTGCAACCCTTAGATGGTGCACACGCTAGTACATAGAGCATGGTGTGCACATGTACATGATTAAAAAGCTAAATAAACACATGTACATGGACAACAAGTCAAATGAACATATGTACATCTCTGTTGGTACATGTTCATTGGGATTGGTCTTTGTGTTTATAATCTAGTCCTTCATGTTCATCGTGCGTATGATTCTCATCTTACGGACGTGTGTATGTACTAATTTGGAAAACAAGTGGCCTTAGTAATTAGTCGTCACGATTTTCTTATAAGCGAAATATCATATAAGGAGAAAAAGTGAAAACATTATTTATAAGTTAAATGTTAACTAGCTAAACATGAGATAGGAAATGTGTGAGCCTTGTCCAAAGTAATGAAGTATAGTTACAAAAAAAAAACCCTACATTAAACCCGATATAAAAATCTAGGTACTCCTCCACCCCACATCGCTCTTTACACTTTTTATTTTCATCTATCCTATATTATCTTGATATCTTTATATTTGGACATCACTCACTATCATTTTCGGGCATGTTCTCTTCGGCATAAAACAACTGAACTAAGTTGAACTGAACTGATTGCAACTGAACTAAATTGAACTGAACTGAACTGAATTAAATTATAACTAATAGTAATTATAATAATTTAGGAACTGAACTGAATTTAACGAGGCGATTGCGGCGAACCGGCCGAAGTGGGCCGAACTAAACTGAAAAAAGTTGGGGAGAACAGGCCCTTAGTCTTTCTACTTTTTAAGCATATAGTCCACTGCTCTGGCCTCTGGTGCTCTCTATCGTTTATATAAAATAATATTCATTTAACTCTTATTACATTTACCCTTTCAATGAAATAATTATTAATAATTAATAATTATTTCATGAGGGGTGCATTAAGAATAACGTGTGAGCCCTCACTCATTCATACACTCATATGAGAATGAGATTGTCGATACTACGGGCCTGTTCTCTTCGACATAAAACAACTGAACTGAACTGAATTGAACTGAACTAAATTATAACTAATTAATAGTAATGATTATCATTTAGAAACTGAAGTGAACTGAAAATAAGTTGTGGAGAACAGGCCCTACAAGTTTAGAACTTTACGGGGCCAATGTATGCATTATACTTTTTTAATAGATTAGAATATTCTATTTTTAACTTTTATTCGCATCTCTTTTCGGGTCACATTTGGTCCAAGGACCAAGTTATTCTTAAGTCTTAAACTCTTAACAGCCCAAAGTAAGACAAATTACAATGGGCCCTTTCAAATGTATAGATATATGACCTACCAAAAAAAAAAGTATCTAGACTATAGAATTTGCATACATTCTAGCTTTCTTCTATTTTTTTTTTTTCCTTTTCTTTTTCATAAACTAAGAAATGTGCAACTCATTTAAATTTATATTTTCATTTAAGGCCCTACACATTTATTTTTAATAGCAACATGATACATGAACATAAAAAGCATATGATAGATGTCAAATCAAGGATTTGTCGGCAGTTGTAGATTTTCAACAGAGACTAACAATAATAATAAAGGTCCTAAACTGCAAAAAGAAAAAAAATGAGACAAAAAAAAAAAAAAAAAAAAAGCCATTCATAAGAAAAGGAAGAAAGATTTTGTTCTTGTAATTTTTAGTGAAAGGAGATTTTGTGCTGTGTGCATAAAGAATTGGATATCAATATATATTATGGTCTGCCGCCTTAAGAAGCAAATGCCTTGAGTTCATGTACCATGACTTAGGAGATTATATGCATGATTACACTTTATACTTGCACCTTCGTGGGAGCTGCAAAAGAAACACCACCGTTTGTATGTAATCATCACGAGGACGGAGGTAAATTACTAAAGTCTAAACGTATACAAATTTTATGATACATCTGAGTATACAGTGATCATGGTATATATAAGGTTATTTTCTGTTCATTGCTCATTTGAAATCATCCAAATGAACAAAATATACCAAAAAAATGAGAGTTCTGAATGAGTAAAATTTATTCTTGGGTGTACCATGTGCATGGTACACGCAGGTGTATGATGAATAAACTCAATAAACGTACATTGAAGAATGGGGACGATTAAGTTTTTGCAAAAATTTGAGTTGTACCCTTCTTTGACCGATGTTGTACTAATAAGCATGACTAGTTAGAAAAGGATAAAAGGATTAGTAAATTCAGGATATGAAACTATGAGATAATGTTTGATTTGGAAGTACAGGTTTATGTATCTGACAATTATGAGATTATCATAAAGTTCTCAAAACACACTAAGGACAATTTGGAGTGGAAATTCCCCTTTATGCCCTACTCCAGGTCCCGACAGGTCTTTTTTGTTAACTGGGTTTGATTGTCCCGTACGAAATTTCGATTCGAAATGACACTTTTTCTTATCTACCTAAAAAAATCAGCTTATAGAACCAAGTTTCAAATCTCTAGCACATAAATGGAGCTAGCTATAATTTCAAGTTTGAGATCCTTTGACCCTACTTAAATGTTGATTTACTGATTCTGTGCTAATAAAAAAGGAAAAATATATAGTATTTTCTTTCAAAAATTAACCCTTTGCTCCAATAAAATATTTACCATTTATTTTTTCATCCACGAATATATATTGGTTTGGATTTGTCATTGCTTTAACATTCGATATCTATACTAATATATTAAAAGGCGTTCCTAAACAAGAAAATTGTGCCACGTGGCGCTATCCCTTGGAGTGTTTAGTTCATGTAAACACAAAGACAATAAAAAATTAGAAAATGCATGTTATAAGATATTATTCCATGACCCCAAGCTTATATACTAAAGTTTTAACCACTAAACCAAGTAATATTTGATGTTATAATTTTAAATTAAAATATCAATAATGAAAATTATAATTATCCGGGGTATAGCCCGGACCTAAAAACTACTTTATACTTCATAGGAGTACTAAAGTAGAAGCCACTAAAATAACTTTTTCCTCCTAAACTTATCAAAACGATAAATGTAAACTTATCAAAACGATAAATGATGCACCCATAATGTATATAGAGGTCTGGAAAAAACTTTGTCTACCCACCGGGGTAGACTACCCATAATTAATAAAGACTTGTTGATGGATTGTTGTGGACTTGTGATACCGGAATCCAACTCAATATAATAAATTTTCTTTTTTAATATCGAAAACTAAATTTTAATTTATAGACTTAAATATTTTCATATGCATTAATTGAAAAATCTGAAAATGGCTTCCAAATTACCCGGTATATATTGTCAATAATTTTAGAGAAGAAAATATAGGCTCTAATAATTTCTATATAGTCTTATGTTGATGCACGAACACAAACGCATAGATCTTGTGGACAGTATCTATAAAAGGACCCCAAAGGATTTATTTAGAACCAGAAATAATATCGTAAGAGATGCTGGCAGATTTATGTTCGTGGTTCATGGAATTTAATCAAAAATGTTTTGCATCCTTCATACTCCTCTCTATATACTCTATATTAGTTCACCAGTCCTTGTTTTGTTGCTGCACAGATTTCGGTGCATTAAATCCAGTACTAGTACAGTAGTACATATGGTACGCCTCTCATTTTCTCACCAGGTTCTTGGCACAGCTGGACAGCTGGTATTGTTCCTTGACAAATGGCGTATGAATGTATGATATAGAATATGAAAATATCAAAAGTTGTGTACATAAATCATAAATGAATGATAAATCTCTATTACTAAGACGTTAAATTTATATCTATTCAAATATCTCCTTGTTCCCTAGTAACTCTTCAAGAGAAATAGTAGATCTAATAATTAAAATACAGAGAAATAGTATTTGTATTGGTAATATATAGTTTAATAATTGAAGGTTGTCTGATTTGATTAGGTTGTAATAAGTTAAAAAAAAAAAAGCACAATCTAACTTCATCAAATAAATTTACACTTTATTATGACTATGATGACAATAAATCAAATATGACAATATAAGGTAATCTTTGTTTGTTCTTTTAATTATAGAGACTTGTATAAGAGACTTTATCATTTAACGTATTTTGAGAATAATTATTTGACTGTGTAGAGCCTAGTGGTAAAGAAATAACCTTACAACCTCAAGGTTGGGGGTTCGATCCCCCACTCTCAAAGTGTCTGCCAGCAAACCCAGGCCGGGTTAACCTGCGAGAGGTTGAGGTCTGACAGGGCCCTTCATCTTACCATGGGGTCCCTAGTGGGAGCCCAATATATAGATACTAATTGCAAAATTGTATAACAATCAACGGTTTTTTCACCAATAACCCCCGAGTTTTCGGTTTATTCACCAGTTACCCTCGCACTTTTCAAAATTCACCAGGTACCCCTCGGTTTCTCGGCAATACATCAAAATGCTCTTAATGACTAACGACGTTTAACTCCATTAGTCATTAACCCTAATGAACCCCTTTAATCCTAATTAAGTCCTTTAACCCTAACTCCTAACCCTAACCACCCAACCACCACCACCTCCCCCCAGCCCACCCATGTAGCCCCCACACCTCCCCCACGTGCATCCCCCTCCCCCACCCTCGCAAATTTCCAGTTGCCTTCCCCCTAACCCTTTCCCATCACCCCCGTAGATTTTCGCGGCCTTCCCCCACCCTCCCCCCAACCCCGCAAATTTCGCACCCCCCCTACATTTTCGCAGCCTCCCCCCATCCCCACGATTTTCGCAACGCCTATACCATGAGCCGAGCTGTCCGAACCACGAGTCGCGGCGGCAAAATCCGAAGAGGAGGGGAGGAACGATCTTTGCCAGCGACAGCAACGACACGGGGGAGAAATAACAACACAGGGGTTAAAGGGAGGGGAAAGGGTTACGAAGGGTCAGGGGAGAAGTTGGGGTTGCGGCTCATGGGGTGAGTGGGGAGGGTGGTGGTGGTTGGGTGGTTAGGATTAGGGTTAAGTGTTAGGGGGTTAAGGTTAGGGTTTAGGGTAGGGGTGTTCATTTCGGATATCGAGCCCGATCCGAAAAAGATGTGATTCGAATACTGTTTATAAGATATCCGAAATTTCGGATCGGATATCCAAAAACTAAAAAATTGAATTTTTCAAAGGAAATTTTCATAAAATAAGTTTCGGATCGGATCAACAGATATTTCAGATATACGGCCTTGAAATTGGATATTTCGAAAATATCCGAAAAATCCCTATATTTCGGATATTTTCGGATAATGAAAATTTCTGATCCATATATGGCCAAAAAAAAATGGATATTAGATCCGAAATATCCGAAAACTAAAAAACTGGATCGACCGGATTAGGGTTAGAAGGATTAATTAGGGTTAATGACTAGCGGAGTTAGCCGTCGTTAGTTATTAAAGGCATTTTGATGTATTACCAAAAAACTGAGGGGTACCTGGTGAATTTTGAAAAGTGCGAGGCATTTGGTGAATAAACCGAAAACTCGGGGATACTTGGTGAAAAAACCTAACAATTAAACAATTAAATGAATCTTCGATACCAAAAGGAAAGAAACTCAAGCTTTAAAGTCTAAACTACCACTAGATGAGACAAAAAAATCCAATAATTAGACAGAAAAATCTTAAAAAGAGAGACAAATGAGGATCATTAACAAGGAAAAGAAAAGTAAATTATAGTAAAAGTCGGGGCTTACGAGTTACCACTTATCACCATCGGAATGGATGGTGGGTCGGTGGCAACATCAAATTGACTAAGAGAATACTAGATTTTTTTTTGGAAGGAGAAAAAAGAGATAAAAGAAGTGAATTAACTATATGAGCTCAACATCTTAAACTTATATGCACTTATTGGAAATAATTTCAATTTATTATTTAAAACATATTATAAAGGTGAAAATAAACATACTTGTGATGAGAAAAACACACTTCCACCCACTTCATTACTTATCACTAGTCATTATCCTTACGGCTGGCAAGACACATGCACACACTAGTAAATACTTCTATTTAAGCCGGGCTAGCAGGGAAAGGAAAGGAAAAAAACTTTTATTTAATTATTTTACACACAACTTTGATTATTAATATCATGTTTAAATACCTATTAGTAAAAATTATAAAATGTTGATATTATGAAAATATATATTGAGACAAATCAAACAACATCTTTAAAATAATTGTTGAATTTATTATTTATATATTACTTCCTCCGTTTCAAATTACTCGCTAAACTTTGAAAATTCCACTATTCATCTATGAGGTTTGACCACGCATTATTTACTTGATAATTTAGGTTAGGTTTTAATGATTTTATGTTATTTACTAATGCTGAAATTACAGCTTATATACATACTTATGAGGCCTTGGCCCATGATAATACAAAGGCTATACAAAACAAACTATTAGCTATACAATATAAATCCAATACCCCCCCTCAAGTTGGAGCATGCGGATCACAAATGCCCAACTTGCGAAGGAGATACAAAAACTGTTTCTTGCCAAGGGCCTTAGTGAAGATATCGGCCAAGTCGCTCAACGGTAGAAACATGTGAAGGGGCGATAAGACCAGCCTGAATCGCATCACGAACGTAGTGACAATCAACCTCAATGTGTTTCGTACGCTCATGAAACACGGGATTTTGAGCAATGTAGAGAGCAGACTTGCTGTCACAAAACAAGCGCATGGCTTTGGGTTGGTGAACACCTAGCCCATCAAGTAAAGCTTTGAGCCACTTGAGCTCAGAGGTAACATCAGCAAGAGATCGATACTCGGCCTCGGCGGAAGAACGAGAAACAAGATATGTTGCTTCTTGGTCTTCCGGGGAGATAGGGGAAGCACCAAGAAACACTAGCCGGCCCGGTGAGAGAACGTCGAGTAAGAGGGCAACTAGCCCAATCCGAGTCACACCAACCGAGAGAGAGAAAGATCACGATGCACCTGAGAAGAATACCCCGACCAGGACTACCCTTCAAGTAACGAACAACACGAAGGGCCGCATCCCAATGATCAAGTCGGGGATGCTTGCATGAATTGTGCTAGGATGTGCACGACATAGGCCAAGTCGGGACGGGTGAAAGAGAGATAAATGAGACGGCCCACCGGACGCCGATATGGTTCCGGATCGGGGAAGTAAGTCACGGGAAGCAAGAGCAAGAGTATGATTACGCTCAATAGGAAACGCAGCGAGGTTTAGCCCCTAGGAGGCCGGTCTCGGTGATAATATCCAATGTATATTTCCGTTGACACGAAAAAATGCCATCGGAACTACGAGCAACCTCGATGCCAAGAAAATACTTAAGCACGCCCAAATCTTTCATATGAAAACAGGAGCTCAAATAGGCTTTAAAAGTGGTGATAGCAAGCCGAGTCATTACCCGAGATAATCAAGTCATCAACATAGACAAGCACAGAAAGCTGCACAGAACCACTGGTCAAAGTGAAGAGCGAATAATCCGAGTAAGACTGAGAGAAGCCATAGGACAGTAAGGAAGTGGCAAGCTTCGAAAACCAACACCTAGGGGCCTGACGCAGACCATAGAGAGACTTTTTCAACCGACAAACAAAGCCAGGGCGAGGAGGGACAAAACCTGGTGGAGGACGCATAAAAACTTCCTCATCCAAATCGCCATGAAGAAAGGCGTTGTGGACATCCATTTGATGAAGCTCCCAATGCTTAGCTGCAGCAATAGCTAAGAAGGCACGAACAGTGACCATTTTGGCAACAGGAGCAAATGTTTCAGTGTAATCAATACCTTCGACCTGATGATTGCCAAAAATGACAAGGCGAGCTTTGAGACGTTCAACGGTCCCATCAGAATTATGTTTAATTTTGTAAACCCATTTGCAACCAAGAGCCTTTTTCCCTGGGGGAAGAGGTTCCATAACCCAAGTGCCGTTGTCCTCAAGAGCACTAATCTCCTGTTGCATAGCGGCCCGCCAACCAGAAGTTTTCATAGCTTCCATAAAATTACGGGGTTCAACAGCCTCAGAAACAGCTGCAAGAAAAATACGGTGGCGCATAGAAAATTTATCACAAGACACAAAATGTGCTAAGGGGTAAGGAGTACCTGGGGAGCCAGTGGAGGAAGGTGATGGAGGTGATGGACTCAAATTCCGGACCGAGTTCGTGACAAAGTCGCGAAGGAGAGTGGATGGACGCTTGACCCTTTGACCACGACCAAGAGTAACCAGAGGCCCAGAAGAAGAGGCAAGAGAGTCGCTGGACTCTGAAGACCCAGTAGCAGTGCTGGGCCCATCTGAAGGGAGTGTAGTACTGGGCTCAGGAGGAGATGATGAAGAACTAGGCTCAGTATCCAGCGCGCGGGCAGGAGAAACAGCGGGCTCCAACTCGCGGCCCACAACTGAAGATCCATGAGGGGAGGTGGGCGCAGGCTGAGCGATAGAAGTGGGCTCTGGCACGGGCCCCCTGCAGCGTCTAAAATGGACTCTAAATCATCCAAAAATTCCGTATCCACCCCAAATGGTTCAGCAGGAGCATCAGAACTCATGGGAGCAAGGGAAGCAAATGGAAATTCATTTTCATGAAAGCGCACATCCCGAGACACAAAAAAAACACCTTGATCCAAATCATACAACTTCCACCCCTTCTTACCTGTAGAATAGCCCATAAACACACAACGACGACTTCGAGGAGCAAATTTATTTCCCTTAGCTTTTTGGTTATGAGCAAAACACAAGCAACCAAAAATACGTAATGCATCAAAATCAGGTTCAACACCATATAAGACCTCATAGGGAGTGCGATTTTGTAATAAGCCAGACGGAGTGCGATTTATCAAGTGCACAGCTGTGAGAACACATTCACCCCAAAAAGTAACAGGAAGATGGGCTTGAAACATCAAGGCACGAGCAACATTTAAAATGTGTCGATGCTTACGCTCAACACGACCATTTTGTTGGGGAGTACCAACACAAGAGGTTTGAAATAAAATGCCACATGAGACAAAATAATCAAGCATACAATTGAACTCAGTGCCGTTGTCACTACGTACAATTTTCACAAGTTTATCAAATTGACGCTCAACCATAGCCAAAAAATTGCGAAACACCTGATAAACTTCAGTTTTATTTCTTAGCAAATACACCCAAACAGCTCTAGAATAATCATCCACCAAAGTCAAAAAATAAACTGCATCACAAGTAGAAGGCGTAGAATAGGGCCCCCATAAGTCACAGTGAATCAATTCAAAGAGACGACTAGCATTATGATCACTAATAGGAAAACTATCCCTAGTTTGTTTAGCTTGAGGACAAGTAACACAAGCTTTATGCAACTTTTTCGGACTAGTACTAGAACGAATAGCAGGAACTAACTTGACAACACGATCAGAGGGATGACCCAATCTGCGATGCCATAACTCAAACTCTGTCAATCCCAGAACAGACACTGCATTGACGGTCGGAATGCTGCGGAAATAATAGAGTCCATCACGACGTTCACCTGCTCCAATCAGGGTCCCCGAACGTTGGTCCTGAATAGCACATAAAGAGTCAGTGAAACGAACAATACAAAGAGATTCATCAATGAGTTGCGAAACCGATATTAAATTGCAGGTAAGCTGAGGTACATAAAGAACATGATGAAGAATAATATCCCCAGGAAGAGAGACACGGCCCGCAAGAGTGGCAACAGCACGTGAGCCATTAGGAAGGCCCACGGGACATCCAGTGATAGTTTGCACATGAGAGAGACAAGAGGCATCACCGGTGACATGATGAGAGGCTCCGGAATCAAGAATCCAAAGCAGACAAGAAGACTTACCCGCCATACGGTCACTGGAGACCTTGTCATTATTAAGCATATTCAAAAGAAGGTGAACCTGCTCTTGAGTGAGAGAAGTCGAAACAGGTGCAGCAGCCCCCATGGCTTGGGCAGTAGGTTCGGTGATGGCATGAGCCTTGACGGTGGCAGCGGCCTCGGCGGGGACGAGAACGAGGGACACTGGCAGCAGCGTTGGTGGCCCCAAGGACAGCAGTAGAAGACGTAGAACTCGAGCCACCGTATTTCTCAAGCCACCAAGCAGGGGCCCCGTTGAGTTTAAAACAAGACTCACGATCGTGACCGCGACGCTTGCAATATGTGCAGGTAAGGTTGCGTTTGTCCTGACGAGGAAGCTTGCGAGAATCAGCCTGAAGAGCGAAGGCATGAGTCTCGGTGTGGGCAGCCTTGCCACGAGCAATTGCACGAGAACGCTCCTCTTGGAGGAGAGCTTGGTAAGCTCGAGTGAGATCCGCCGGAGGAGTTTGGGACAGCAAGTTGGTACGAACAGTACCATAGGCATCATCATCAAGTCCAATTAAAAACTGATGAAGAATTTCTTCATCTCGATCCGCGGCAAGTTTGGCGGTAACATCACAGGCACACTTGCTACAAGAGCAAGAACGTAACGGTTTAAGGCGATGTAGTTCATCATATAATCCAGTCAAGTGATTAAAATAATCATCAATTGTCATGGATGTGGACTGTTTACAGTCGACTATGGTGGCCCGAAGTTGCTGCAGGCGAGGTCCATTCGGGAACGCAAAAACGTTGTTCAAGATATGTCCATAAACTCTTAGCATCATCATAGAACGGGATAGAGGAGGCAAGTTTGGGATCTAAGCTACGCAAGATCCAAGATACCACCATAGAATTCACGGTCTCCCAATGAAGAAGATTCTGGGCAGCCGTGGGTTTTGAAATAGTGCCGTCGACGAATCCGTATTTCCGGCGAGCCTTAAGGGACAAGATCATGGCTCTTGTCCAAGCCACATAATTATCACCTTTGAGGGTGACATGAGAAATAAGATTACCGGGTTGATCACCGGAACCTAAGTAATATGGTGAATGAATATCAAGTTTCCCGTCTTCCGTCATCGTGCAGCGACAAGTGAACAACCACGCTGGTGGTGTTGGGCAAAGCAGACGACGGCAGGGAAAAAAAAACGAGAGGCTTAGGTGTGTGGCTCTGATACCATGATAATTTAGGTTAGGTTTTAATGATTTTATGTTATTTACTAATGCTGAAATTACAGCTTATATACATACTTATGAGGCCTTGGCCCATGATAATACAAAGGCTATACAAAACAAACTATTAGCTATACAATATAAACCCAATATTACTATTAAATTAAGTCAAATGTTATAATATAATATGTCGTTGGATTCGTCTCAATGTATATTTTCATAAAATTAAAATTTTATAATTTGTTATCTAATACACAATTAAATATATTAATAGTCAAAAAAGTGCACCGACAAGCGTGAAAGTTAAAGTGTAGCGAGTAAAAAGAAACGGAGG
The DNA here is from genome assembly GCA_947646795.1 of Beta lomatogona. NCBI lineage: Eukaryota > Viridiplantae > Streptophyta > Magnoliopsida > Caryophyllales > Amaranthaceae > Beta > Beta lomatogona. Next base: position 558,522 of record CANSNZ010000273.1, read on the forward strand.
AAGTAGTAGAAAGATACGTGCGGTCAACTTGGGTTATGTCAATAGTGTAAAAAAGTCAAAGTAAAACAACTAAATGAAAACAAAGGGAGTAGTTGTTAACATATTGATAGAGACATAGAGTTAGATTATTTAGAGAATTGTTCTCTACAAAACAAAGAGAAATGAGTAGCTTAGATTATTTCATGAGTAACACAAGTGATTTTAAGTTGGCAAAAGAGTGCACATGAGTGGCACAAGTATTTCTCCAATAGGAGTTGAGTTGAAAAACTTTTGAAAATGTGTGAGTTTTCGTGTCAAGTTTCGGGACGAAACTTCTTTTAAGAGGGGTAGACTGTAATCCCCCGTATTTTTACTAATTTTATAAATATATTTTAATATATAGTTATTTATATTTTAATATATATTAGCATTTTAATGATTTCATATTTCTTCAAAAGTTGACTATTTGAAAGTCAAAGGAATTGTTTTAGTAATTTATTCAAGTCAAATATTTTTATTAAAGACATACTTTGAAAGTACTTGAAATTGTTTAAAATACTTATTGGATTTGGAAAATGATTTTAAGTGGGTGTGAGGAGCCCAAACACTCTTAGATTTGGAAAGGATTTATAATCCTAGTCCAATTACCTTTTTCGCTTTTTCTAAGCCCACAAGGAAAATATATATAAATTCATTAAACCCCTATTTTTCCCCACACAATATTTTCTCTCTCCTCACTCGAAGAAACCGGCGCCCTCTCTCCTCTTTCTCTCTCTCACAGTTTTCCTTCCTTTTGTCCCAAGCAACGATTTCTTCTTCAACAAGTAACCTCCCCTCCTCGTCAAACCACCGCGCCGACCACCGTCCAGCCGCGAGCCGCGCACTGCTGCTGCCCTCTTTGGCCGGCGTTTCTTCCTTCTTATTTTGTTGCTTTGGTTTGTTTTCTTCCTCCTCATGTTTTATTCAAAGATTGTATTTTTAGGTTTTGTTTTATTTAGTTTATGTTTAAAAGTTATAAGTTGATGATTTATTATTGAATCTAAGTTATATAATTTGTGTATTGATAAAATGAATTCAGATTTGCATAGTTGGGTTTAAATTGGATTTTTAATTTATCAAAGCATGGATTTTTAGGGTTTTAAAGGTTGAAAAGTCATAGTAGTATATTATAGTTTATGAAATTGATTATTCTTATGATTTTAAATATGTTTAAGCATGTTTAAAAAGAGTTTTAATATGTTATATGTTGCTGGAAATTTAAAAAGAGTGTTGATGTTGGAGTTTATGATTTTAAAACACGAGTTTTGAGAATTTTTGACAACTAGTATAGTAGTACTATACTAGGAGGCTTTAATACTTAAGTTTTATTGGTGGGAAAGATTTTTAAACACTTTCAAGAAGGATTTAAAGTATTTTATTATTGCTGTAAATTCATAAGGGATTGATCTTGGATTTACATTGGTTGTTTTAGGCGGAAAATATTCATTAGGCGACTTTTAAGCTTGTTAAAGTAGCCTCGAATTTTGTCTACACAAGGTACGTACATACCTATGTGTTGATTGAGATAGTATCATGATTTTAGGAAGGAAAATTATGTAGTATCATGTATAGAAACTATGTTGAGTTCGTATATGATATTTATTATGTTGGATTTTGCATGTTTTATGATGTTGTGTAGACATGTTGATTATGAGATTGTATTATGAGACTTATATCATGTTTGTATGGAAGATTGATGCAAGCATGTTGGTTGAGAACTTTATTGTTATTAATACACATGGGGGAATTAATATATTTATTAGTATTGGATCATGATTGATCATTGTTCCTTTTTAGTATTTCACTGCTTTATAAGGACCGAGAGCCTTATTTGGTAAGTTGGTATTTTCAAACTATGAAAGGTAATTTGGTTGTTGGCTAGGTTCAACAAATAAGAAAGTTTGGATTAAAGTTGAAAGAAATCTTGGATTGTTAAGTTGTGTGATCACTTATCTAATCCTAAGATACAAAGAGAATTGTGGTTGTTTCATGATTTTATTATGTGTGTTGCTTGTGAGTCATAACAAGTAATAAGCGGTATATCATGTAAAGTGAAACTGGATAGCAATAGCTTTAGACTGGTGCACGTCTAAGTGGTGGACAATTAGGAGTTGGGGTACATGGTGAGCGGACCATGGCTTTTTCTGGGGCCGGATTGATCACCGTGCCCTATTTTTATTTCAAGGTTCCTCGATATCGTAGGTCATTTTGGAATAGGGAGTCGCGCCGGTATTTCGTCTTCCTAGGGGAAGACTGTTTTAGATGAGACAACTCGGTCCATTGACTATTCCATTTAAAGTAATAAGAATGTTGTTTAAGTTTAGTTCAATAAAGTTATCTGCAAGCTATTATGTTATTATTTATTCTTGCCTATTATTTATTAGTATCATGTTAGGATTGTTTACTTGTTTGGTATGTAGTACCCATTTGTCTTGATTACGTGCTTTTGTTGTGTATGTTGATCATGGTTTTACCTTATTGATATCTTGTGATGACCCATTTTGGTGAGCGTCTTTATGGATCAATAGCGCATTGTCCATCTACAGGTTTGAAGATGATGCATCATTGAGTTCGAGATTGGAGAGCTTGTTAGACTATTTATCATACTTTAAGTTTATACTTTGCGTAGTTGGTTTGGTTTTAAGTTTGACTTTGGTTTTTGTTGGTTGGTTTTGGAGTTGACTTTGTAGTTGACTAAGGTTTTATTTATAAAGTTTATTATTATGTTTTCCGCTGCAAAATTCTGAATAAGGCGATACATTTTTACACGGGCGATAATACTTTGATAATTCTCTATGTTTTATATTAAAAAGGTATTTTAGAAAATAGAGAATTGTCGGGGTGTTATATATATTTTTAGTAGGCCCCACTATTATCCTCTCTTTTTGTCATATAGAGAATATATTTTCTAAATAACATATTTCATATATGATGGTAATGTAGCAACCTAGCTTAGATGGTTCTCCATACTCGTATTCATTTCATGTTTACGTATCTGTCATTTACGTCGCATATAAACTTTAACCATACTTCTCTCAAATGGCCCCAATATAATTGAAACTATATTTGCATGTCTTTGGTGTTTGGATCCTCTAGAGTTCTAAAATAATTATACAAGGTAGAGTTTGATCAATATCAAGTTATCAACCATTAAATAAAAAATCAATGGTTCATATATTATCTTTCCAAAATCCCCTCTTTTTTTTCTCATCAAAATCCACCCACTAATTTTCCCTTCTCACCAATATGAGCCCTTGATTATATAATGTATGGTTTAGATACAACTCTACCTTGTAAAGTTTTATTAAAACTCTAGAGGATCCGGACACCAAGGGCCGTCCTTGCTTCTTTTTCATGAACTCTTTTTTTTGGCACCATATTCAAGCTTCCCTACTTTCTAACTTACCTAGGTAGTAGGCACTTTAGATGGGAATTTTGTTGCATGAACAACTCTTCTAGCAGTGAGCTTTTAGGCTGTTTTCTCTTTTGGGAGTTATGTGACAAATGACGATACTCAGATATAAGCCCCATCAACTTATGTTATACTTAAATGGCCCATTTTATTCCCAATGGGCCTAGCAAGATATAGGGGTTTGTAGTTTTTTGAAGTTGGCGTGATTTAAGCAGATATGGGCCTCAGACTGCTTCACACTTCAGGTTAGGATCAATCAAGGTAAGAATTACTATTTTATTTTTTTTGAATGAGAGATAGCTCAGTTGTTAGAGCCTTAGAGGCTTAGAGCATTTCGCTCAGTTCCAATAAATCTTGGCCTCTTAGGATCGATGTTCACCATTGGTAAGTTCGGTTTCCCTTTATTCCCCCAACTTGTCAAAGTTTCTCCTTATTCAAAATTTCCTTTTTTTTGAAAGGAATCAGGGTAAGTAATTAAGGCCCCGCTTTTTTGGACTGAACTGAACTGCGAGAAACTGAAATGCAGAGAGTAAATGAACTGAATTGAACTGCGAGAAAATGAACTGAAAATAAGTCCAATAGAACAGGGCCTAAGTAGCTAATATATGAGTGAAGCAACATTTACAAAACCATCAAGATTATTGTAAAAATTTGTTGAGAGCCCATTTAAGAGAGAGATATAAAGAAGAACTCTCGCAGGGGATGAGCAGATTTATAAACAAGAAAGGGTCGATAGTACTGTTGAGACTTGAGACTTCAGAGAATAGAACTATTGCAGGGTATGGGCAATTCTATCAACAAGAAAAGGTCGGTACTACTGTTGAGAATTTCTATAGTTGTCCAAGGAAAAATTATCTTTTATATACCTTTTATCGTTTTAGTTGTTGCTAGATTTTGTTATGTTTGTTCTAATGATGTTTTATATGTCATAATTCTATGAATGTTTGTTGTGTTTCCCACAAAATGGCGAAATACGAAGGAGATATATATACACATATATATACTACCTGCGTGAGAGTGAGGGATAGCCTAGTGGTTAGGGCTTCCCTCCCGGTTCCAGGAGGTCCTGGGATCGATTCTCACCCTTGGCAAGTTGAGATCCCCTTTATTCTCCCCAACTTGTCAAAGTTTCTCCTTACCTTATTAAATATATATATATATATTAATATACTACCTGCGTTTCATATTAATATACACACTTATATTTTTCACGCATGCCGATGCACTACTTTGAGCATTTATATCTCTAATTTTGTATTTGTAAAAAATATAATAAGTCGATATTCTAAAACTACATATCGAGACGAATCAAACAAAACCCCACATGACTATATTTTCTCTTAACCATAATTCACAAATGATAGTAAGGGAAATTTGTAAATTAGTGTCAAAAGTGAAAGTGTAACTCTATTAAGATGAAACGGAGGTATTATATAGTAAGGGAAAGACCTTACTCCCTCCGTCCCATAATATAAGTCCCCTTTTCTTTTAAAGTGTCCCAAAATATAAGTCTTATTTCTATTTTCAATCAATAATTATGTCCAAAATACCCTCATCAAAATAATTTAATTCCCATAAAGTCCTTATAATTTCAACTTCCAATGCACCATTATTAATGATAAAATGGAATCTTTTACCCCATTAAACTCTTCTACACATTAAAACATGCAACATTAATGTTCAGTTTTTATTTTTTGTTAAAAAGAAAAAAAACAATGTAAGGGTTTCCCAATAAAAATGAATTTTTTTATTCAAATAAAACAATATTCCACTCTACCTTAATTCCCGTGTAAAAACAGAATCAGGACTTATATTATGGGACGGAGGGAGTATTAAATTGGACCTTCTTGTGGGTAATCACTAATCAGTCCATTATGCATGTCAATTTGTCATGCCCTTGGGGGAAGATAACAGAAATCCAACCTCCAAGATACTATATGTACACATTACACTATTACAGAGTTCAATAGATGTGGGTCTTCAAATTTCTAATAGGATATTCTACTTTGGTGCCCTTATGTTTGATGTTGAACCCCATGTTATGCACATGTGAGTTGTCTCACATTGGAGAAAAAGGAGAGAAAGTACCACATTATAAGCTAGAGGAGCTACTCCTACTATTGCCAATTGGTTTTTAGTATGGAACCTCCTTTGAGGTTGTAAGTGGACTGAACTCTCCTCCTCCTTATTGGGTTACCCAGGCCCATTTTCACTTATATCAAATTTATCATTTATCATTTGACGCAGTTTAATATTGGTACCCTGCGGTTTTACTATTTCTGTTTTGGTACCCGAGATTTAAATTTATTTTTTTCACTTTGCTTGTCGTATGGTTTAATAATTTAATTTTAATTGTTTCCCTCAGATTTATACTTCCTCTGTTCTTTATCTATTGCAACAATGGAATTGGACACGGTTATTAAAGAAATAAAAAATTGCAAGATAAAGCAAGGGTAATATTGTCAACTAATTAGTTGGTGGGTAAATAATAATAGTTTTAGTAAGGTAAAGCAAGGGTAATATTGTCAACTAAAGTTACTTTTTTAACCAAAAATAGCATTGTTGCAATAGATATGAAACTACCATAAGTAGTTATTGCTGCACTAGATAAAGAACGGAGGAAGTATTAATTTTGACTTCGGTACCATAGGGATTAAGATTTCATTATGATAACCTGAAATCCATATTCTATTTTGTAGCTTGGGTTGCTGGCTTGCTGCAATGTCACTGATTCAGGTTCCTTTGAAATTGTTGTTAAACATCAACTCCCTTTTTTTTTTGGTGTTTGCACCCGGTTCACCCGTTGGGCTACATCCGGATTGAGGCCAAGTTCGGGGTGGTTAGGTTCCATACATCAACTCCCTTATTCAGATTACTAGACAAAACCAAATTTAAATAGATAGAAAAATCCCATCAATCATTTGGAGTATTCATTTAAGTTGTTCTCTTGTTTAGTAATAGGCTATATTATTATAGCATTCCAGCTCTACTTTTTGGTTGGTCCAAAATTTCTATGAAAATACCAAAACAGTTTCTTTCAACATGCATATATATCAATATCATACGTGTTCTGAAATTCTAAAAGGAATTGCTACAATACTGGCTAGTGAGTTTGGTTACCTAATGATTTATCATTTATGTTCCTGTATAGTTCAGTAGTCCGATTATGTTTGTGCCCCAACTGCGTCACAATTCACAAGTCAGTGAACAAATATGCCTCTAACCTCTTTTACAAGCTTTGGTCTCGTAATATATATGTAGGTCAAATGACAAATAATTATATAGTTATTTGCCCCAAATTTAGCACAATTAGGTGGTCCATCTTCATAACTGCTTCCATATATTGTTAAGCCATGAATTGCATCTAGGTCAACCTGCATTTTAACGCAACCTCTTTCCTTCTAATCCCACGATTCTCATAGAACACGATTAGTTGACATTGCCAAATACTGAATTTTTCAACTGCTTTTGATAATTGAAAATAAGGAGACGACTTGTCTAAATCGATTAAACTTCTTTACATCTAGTTGAATTTGGATTGGATTTGACCGAATTTTACTCCTACCCTAGATTTTTAGTTTACTATCAGTATTAATCTAGTATTTTGGCCCGGGCGTTAACCTGGGTCGGTTACAGTTATTAAATATATTGTTATTCATATATTTCATAATTAATTTTATTAGTTTTTCGTAATTTTTTGTCTAGAGGGAAATTGGACATTATTGCATAATAAGTTGTTTAAGAAAAACTTCGAAGGAATTGGGGAATGGGGATAAATAACAATCTTGATGGAATTGGGGGTAAGAGAATGCTATTACCACATCAAAAAGCTTGTTTATGTCTATAGTTAAAGATAATTAGAAGACTTTATTATGTTTTATTGTGAAGCATTTAACATTGAAATTGTAGTTGATTAATGGTTAAACTCTCACATTTCATTTCAAAGGTCATGTGTCCGAATCCTTGTAGCTACACATTGTTAATAGTTTTAGATGGGATCATAAACATGTGTATTAGAAGCTTGAGAATACGTAATGTGGCACCGTTCCTTTAATAGGAACACTTTTTAAAATATTAGTATAGATAGATTGTGAAAGATGAACTAGGTTTTATTTTTTCTTAAAGGAAATTCACTCTTTTAATTTGTAAATAAGTATTGTACGAATCTATGACAGTTGACACATGTGAAAATTGAAAAGTTATGGTACGAGCTGACAAATTAAATAGGGATATTAATCAAGACTAGTAGCCGGTCTATCTAGTATTTTCATTTTTCACATATAACATATACTTTTCCTAATTATAATGACTTGTAATTATAATGCATACAATTTAGTAATTATAATTAGCAATATATATTAACAGCCTGCCATTAATAATAGAATTTATCCTCTTTATTAATGTCAGGAACTCTTTTAATGATTCAGTAAATGTTGCTATTTTTCGGCCATATTTTCCATATGGTCTTCATATAAACATGCATTTTATTCTATGGTTTTGTTGTAAATAGGAAAATTGATAATCCACTCCACGTAATAATGTTATTCAAATGAACTTTGTATATTCCTACAAACACGGCTCATCATCTTTGTATGTTTCATTTATATAATAACAGAAGTTTGGTACTTTAATAAACTAATAATATATCCTTAGTTTACCTTGTGATTAAGGGCATGTTTGGCAAAACTAGCGGTTCTAGTAGCGGTTAGCGGTTGCAGTAGTTGTAGCTGTTGGGGGTAGTGGCTAGTTGTCTACTAGTAGCTGTCAGCGATCAGCGATTAAATTAATTGTTTAATTAGAAGTGTTTGACAAATGTAGTTGTTTAATTAAAAAAACATTGGTTAATAATTCTACCTTATGCTATTATATAGTGTTGATTTGCTAGACCGCTACCTCTAAATCTCAAACGTTACTTGTAGTAACGTTCCACAACCGCTACTCATAATCTACTTCAACTGCTACCCGCTACTTCAACCACTACCTTACCAAACACTCATAATTTTCTTAAGTAGCGTTTTAATCTTGTTCAACCGCTAACCGCTACCTCAAACGCTAGTGCCAAACAGGGCCTAAGCTTAGAAAGTTGGATAATGGATATGCCTATTGTTTAGTATCTAAAATTACTGAGTCAACGTATACTTAATTCTATTGGAATACTTATACCATTATATTTTTGGAACAAATATCATATCTTTGAAAGTTGGAATGAAGTATTGGGCATCCACTGCTAGAATAGATAATCATAATGGATGGACATAAAAGGAAAATTATCATTCTAAGACCTAGTGTTTATTCTTTGATAATAGGTTCTAATAGATTTTACAGGGTATATATACACCAATTATTATTATATAGTTGTACAGTTATGTATGAAAAATAAGATTGGGATGCCACTATGTTATGAAAGTTCGTTGAAATTAGTTTTTTTAACACATGATCTTTTATATAATTAAATAACAGATTTTGTTGTTACAGATGTTCCTTTAGAATGCAAAGATGTAGCAATTTTTTTTGCTAGAGAAAAATCCTAGTGGATTGATACTTTTTAAAAGTCAACAAATCCAATTTAGTAGGTTAGATCTTCGAAAGTGTGCGAAAATGAAAAAGGATTTTCTACCCTCGATTAACGAGCTCCTAAAGAGATTTACTTGTGAAACTTGAGAGTATGGGACGAGGATAAGGGGATTCTCATCCCAAAGAGTATAAATGATCTCTCGACTCTCAAGATTATAAGTACTTAAGTAAGTATACTAGGTCAAGTGGGCAAGTAGTTGTACTAAGGTAGGCGAAGATGAGTGGTACTTATGAAGAAAGATAAATATTACATTTATATTCTTTTAATGGTTACACTTTCTTATGGATTAAAGCTATAAATTTTGCCATCAAAGCTCATTGAATGTGTATTTTCAAATAATCAATATTATATTATTTATGAAATTAAGAAAAAATACATGTGCACCAATTTAAATTTAAATTGATGTATACATGATAGTATTATTAGTTATTTAGTGCACTCCTCAATTCCTCATCAATCATCATGTAAGAGCTTGTATCCTATTTGCAATTGAAAAATGAGTTATGACGAATAGTTATTAATTGGAACTTGTCTTGACGTATTGGAATTCATTTGTAAGTTATCTTTTTATTGAACAATTTACAATGGATGAACAATAGTTTCATACTTTATTAGTGTGATATGCATCATCGTGTCACAATGTCCTTTGCTTGCTCTTATGACAAAATACTTATAGAAAGTTGCATGGAGTATTTCTGCAAAGAATTTTTTTAACCATATACAAACTAAATAAATCCTTAATTTACCATGCAACTCTTCTTTTGTTAGACAGTATGACCAACATATTTGGTCACTGTTCTCTTCGGCATAAAACAACTGAACTGAACTGAATTAAATTATAACTAATTAATAGTAATGATTATCATTTAGGAACTGAACTGAACTGAATTGAACTGACCTGACCTGAAAATAAGTTGGGGAGAACAGACCCTTAACTTTTAACCTAATTTTTTAACTTTCGAGTAATATTATGAAACTATTTTTACGACTCTAAAATGTTTTCTTTAGGTTAACTATCAATTAGATTTTATTAGTTGACAAAAGAAGACACACATTTCTTAAGACAATGTTCCACATTCTCATACAATTTGGTTAGTTGAAGGTGGAGTTGATGCACCTATTTAACATACACATTAACACATATACACTACTAGTCTACTACTACAACTACAAAGTCATACCAAACTTTAATTAAACAAGACGTGCCCCCCTCCATTTTTTATAGTGCCTTAACACAATCCAATTCAATCCTTCCCTAATTAATCTATACTTAAAATTTACAAACTTCCATTAAAATCCCAAATTTCTTTCAAATTATACGGTCCAAAAATAGAGAAAACATCAAATGCAAGTTCAAAAAATGCATCAAATTAGCAATAATATGTCTTGGGGTGTTAATGAATCATATCGCCCTCTTCCTTCTCTTTACTTAACTTTGTCTTCCATTTGGTTCCTTTCTTCTCTCTCATGGGCTTTACTAACTTGGCGAAACCGCCATCTTCAGGTCATTTTTTTCTTCTTATTCTTCTGTAATTTTTGTTATTTTGCAGAATTTGAGTTTTTTTGCTGAGATTTTCTGGGTTGTTTTTGGACCGACCCACTTTGTTTTTCTTGACAAAATGAGGACTTTATAAGGTGGGAAAAAGAAATTCAAAATTTTGATAATGTTACAGTTTTGGGTTTTTGGAATTATGGTTCTCAGTTTTTGCTGGTTTTTTTAATTTTGTTTGTGGAATTTGTTGATTTTGGACTGAACCACTTGATAAAAAAAAGTTGGAGGGACTTTTTTGAGGTGGGAAAAAGAAATATAAAATTTTGTGTTTTTGGAATTAAGGTTCTTTATTTAATATTGGTGGAATTGGTTAATTTTAGACTGAACCCACTTTATTTTTTTTTTACAAAACAATTTGGAAGGATTTTATAAGGTGGAAAAAAGAAATTGAGAAGTTTGATAATGGTACATTTTTGGGTTTTTGGAATTAAAGTTCTGAATTTTTGCTGGATTTTATTATTATTAGTGAAATTGTTTGATTTTGGACTGACCCACTTCATTTTTTTTGGCAATTATGAGGTGGGAAAAAGAAATTCAGAATTTTGATACTCTTGCAATTTTGGGTTTTTAGGAAATTGAAGCTCTTAAAATTGATGTAGTAATGGGTTAAAATTGTTTCAAGTGAAAGGCATGCAAGTTTGTTTTTTCTTTTTTTCTGGGTAGAGTAGTTGAAACCTTATTTATATGGTGGAGTTTTATTAATTTTTTTGGCAATTTTAGTTTATTTCTCTGATTATTTGTTTGGATTATGGCATAGCAGACAAATAATCTGCAATGGTCGTTGGCATCAGTTCCATTAATCAAAACATTGCAACTTATGCTATCATTCCTCTTTTGGTATGTTTTTATCCTATATAAAATATATAATGAAATTCATCTCTATGTTAAACCCTATTTTCTGATTTGTTTTAAAATTTAGCTCATTGTTTTCTTCATTACTTGCATAGTTAATTGAAGGCATGTCTTTGATTTGATCTGAAAATGTGTTCCCTTTATTTTTATTTGAGGGCATGAATATTTGCAAAGTTTAGATAATTAACCTTTATAAAAACATGTTAATTACTAAAACAGATGATGGTAAATTGGAAAAAAGGTGGTCTCTAATGTAAAACCTGAGTAGTTGTACCTTTTCTTCTTGAAATAACAGGATGCATTGTTATTTGTAGTGTATGAGTTAATGCAGGCTTGTCTATGTTTAGAAACTGTTGCTACTAATATTTCTAAAAAGAAAGACAAAATTAATACAAGTAATTTAAATTTTTCATATGTTCTCTATGAAATTGCATTTGGAAATTGTTTATTGTGCCAAATTACCATGGTTAAGCTTGAGCTTTAATGCATGAATCATGATCTTCTAGAATTTGTTAACAACCACCACCACTCAGTGCATGAGGCTCCTGCCTAATGTGGGGGTCTGATAAGATGTAAAGAGCCTTTGGCATGGAGGCTGTTTCGAAAAACAGGCCACACATTGTTCCTTTTGTTCGCCTCAATATTACTATATACCACTTTCTATAATTAGTAAGTTAAAAATTTGTACTTTCTCATGTTATTCTTTCAAGAATTTTATGGAAGACAACTATAGTGTGGTGGAGATGGAAAAAAGTTAATAGTGAAGAATAGTTATGGTAATCTAGCTAAATTTTGGAAAAATGATCTGAAGTCAAATGTCGCGTAATTTTTAATGACAGAGGAAGTAGTTTCTTTTAGGCTTATTTCTAGTTGACTTTTGGATATGATTTTAACATTCTTAATTACTAGGTCAACAATTGTATAGTACAACTCGCAACTTATTTTTGCTGAATGTAGCTTTCTTTTGCTTAACTTGAACTTAATTTTGCCAAACTGTTTTCCTGAAACTTATTTTGACAAGTTGAAAAGAACATAGCCTAAGGAAAATAAACTTGTTTCTTCTCCTACCTCCTGTCCTTCATTTTTAAAATGCTATACATATTCCGTGATGCAGTTGTTGCTTGTGTTTGGTAAATGTTGACTAGCTCTGCCTGCATATACTGCATAGTGCACCAGTTTTTCATTCAATACTGTATTATTGATGATCACATATTGACATTAATATTGCTTCGTTTGAAGGTACTCCTGCTTTTATTCTCAAGTCTGCTCTCTATGGATGTCCTTTGGAGTGTATGTAACCGGAGTCCTATTTCAGACAGCTTCTTTTGTGTCCTTCCTTCTCATTGCTCATGGTTACTGCATCATGTGTGAGCATCTATCAATCTATGAACGACGAACTACAGCTGCACTTGGATGTATATTTTACCTGACCCTCGTTGGTTATAGAGCTTCTGTTCCGTATTTCACCGTAAGCACATTTTATAGAGCATTTAAATGGACATAATTGTATTACCACTGAGTCTTATATAGTTTTAACATATTCATCTTGGCTTTTCTTTTTTTTACTTGATGTTGCTCAGGCCCTTTTGCTGCTCAACTACTTCATTTCATTCTCTGTAATCTTCCACCACATATCTCAGAATATGTTGTCTTTGAGGGAGCAGTTGAGTGTTATAGAAGATGATGATGTCCGTGCAATGCATGATGCAGTGCGTTCGAAATATGTCATGTTCAAGTACGTAGAAGCTATCACCTTTGCCGTCAAATTTATTAGGCGACAATTGATTGCAGGTTGTTTTTGAGGAAGTGGGTTAAAATACCATCATAAATCCTTTACCATATAAAGCTATACATCTCCACCATACCAGCGCCGTCTCTTTTTAAATTTCTCAGTTGAGAGTAGAGAGTGGTTGGTTTGGAGGTAAACCCTAACCTTGAAAAGTGGTTTTCCCCTTCTTTTTTTTCTGGTTTGTAACGGGTGGAGAATATCAAAAATCTTGTCTTGAGGATTGAAAGCATTTTGTTTATAAACGAAGAACTGCCACATTTTCGTCCCCTTTTCTTACCATTCTCTTATTATTCTCCCATCCATCAAACCAAACGTAGCCTTAAGGTGATACCGAAAGTTTTAAATTCACTTATGAAACAAGGTGGCTTAAGGCTTAATTTTTAGGGAAGTCCTAGTATCATCATCTGCTTTCATAAAGCAATTCCGCTATCAGCTTGCACTCTTTATGTAACCGCTTGCTGCTTTGTTTTGCATCAAACAGGAAATTTCGGGTGGCAATGCAGCTGGTAGCTTTAGCAGAAGCAGCGGTATGCATTCTTGACCCCGTAATTGTTGGACTTCAAAGTATGTGCGTGTATAAATCAATCGTTTTATCATCTTAGATATACATCAATGTGGATGATTCTCCAGAGACTTACTGGATCCGGCTTTTGGTTCGAGAATGGGCACAATACTGCATATTCTTATACATAGGGTATAAATTTATCAAATTGCTTACTCTGCGAAAGCACCATCTTTCACTTTTTAAGGATAATTAAGTGTTCATTGAAGAAAAACCTCACTAATGCCTTCCGCAGGTGGACATTCCGCTCGCAAGATTTGGCTCCTCGCTTTTCAGTTATGCCGACAGAAAAATTTCAAGGAGTAGTAGTTCCTCCCATGTATAGCATTGTAAGTTCTTCACTACCAAACTTATCCTTGCTTAATATGTGGTAGATCTGCAAAATTGCGGCTTTAAGGGTCATATTATCACCCATCTTTTCACTCTAATTCCACCTTTGTTTATTCATGAATGACCCCAAATTTCTGGGTATTTCTTCAAAATAATTCAAAGCTATATTTCTCGTATATAAAACGGACTCAAGATAACACAAGAAAAATAACATGGGATTTTGTATGATAATATTAGCAAATTCGGAATCATGGCACCCAAAAAGAAAAACAGGGATCATTCACGTCAATTTTTCCTTGCTTTTAGGGTGTTTGTTCTTTTTAGTGCTTCCTTGCAGTCTTGTGCTTTCTGGACTTACATCAATACCTGATTCACAGGTTATGGATGCTGGTACCTATAAAGATTTTTGCTGCCAAAAATGGCACATCGGGGTGGTAAGTTCTCACTAATTAGTAATTACTATTATGAGTCCTACATAAACTAAACTTACTAATAGTCAACAAATTGCTATAATTTGCTCATAATTCTTACAATTAGTTTGTGTTTGTTTTCTTCCTTTTCTGTTTGCAAGTTTTACTAACCATTGTTACCACCTCTCTTTTTTCCGGGTTCAGTCAACTTCTCCGCTTAATGGACGAAGCTCGAAGAAATCTGCTATAATTATAGTTCAGCAACCCAAGTCTTCCTAAGATCAAATTTTTTTAACAAAATTGCACAAGCAAAGATGTTCTGGGTTTCTGAGGAACACAAACTTATCATTCAGATTCATCATCATAGAGCTGCTAAACTTCTTGCAGACGGAATGCGCAAGTGCTCAGCAGAACGCCATAGAAACTGATCAATATCATACTTTTTTAAAATAACTTTTGTTAAGATTTTGTATAGATTATATAGTACAGTGTAAAAATAGGAAAATTTAATAGTCCCACCAGATTAGTGAGGTCTGAAAATCATGATAATTGTTGATGATTATAAGGAGGTAGATAAGATCATATAGATGTAGCCAATTTTGTCCATCTATCTGAAATTCTGGATAATTGTCCATAAATAAAAGTGTAAAGAGTATTTTCTTGAGAAAAACCCTTGGAACACATAAAATGTGGTTAGTGCCATTATCGCGCTGGAGGATCAGTTTAAAGAAAAGGAACACTTCTTACAACCAAAAGATCAAGAACTAAATTTAGCAACTTATTTTTAACATGAATAATTAGATTCAAATCAACATGTATTTACATGTATCAAGTCATTTGCTTTCCTTTCCTATTCATTTTCTTACTCTCTCTCCAGATATTTTGTAATTTTGATGTCGGATATGATGCCTAATTTCAATTTGTGAGTGTGATGATTAGATGCTAACAGCAAGCCACATAAAATGATAATTATTGTCCATATCATTAGATTTATACAAACTAAAAGTAACAAGGATTGATGTTCCAAAAGTCATATTATTAGATTTATGCAAACTTCCTATTTGAAGAAAATAAATAAGGCTACAAATAATTAGCATCGAACAAACGACCAATAAGATTGAGTGGCACAAGTAATGGTACAAATTTTTTTCTCGTTGTTTATGACTTATGAGTATGGATGCTTATTGCGCGAGTCGTCACGAGCTAAACTGCGTCCGACTCAACTCGTTAATATATCGAGTCAAGCTTGAAATTCTCTAACTCGACTCGACCACGATTTGCAAGCGAGCAGATATACTTGATTAGTTCCCCTAAACTATTCGTAATAAAGTTTCCTCTATTTTTTTTATTAATATATTACCTTACGTATGTAATGCAAGTTCTTAATTTTGATGGTCATTTCGTTTAACTTACAAATAGATCATGAGCTTATCAAGTATTGTAATATATAGTAACGATTAAAAAATTTATCGAGCAGTTCATGAGCTTATCGAGTAAAGCTTAGACTAACTCAACTTGACTCATTAATATATCAAGTTGAGTTCGAGCTCGAGTCGAACCAACACGAGTCGGTCGTTGACCGAGTTTTAACCGAGTCGAGTTAAGTTGCTCACGAGCTACTCAAGTCAATTGACACCCTATTTATGTTTGTAACTGTATATCATACTTTTCAAGTTTTTCGAAGAAACCATTTGAAACTTGTTTCTCTCTCTGCCCCTCTCTCTCTCTCTGAGAGTCGCACAACTGATTTGGCCAAATTTCAAAATCCCAACTAAGGTAACCTAATTTTAATCTAATGTTGATTGTTTCTTTTTTCCAGTTGTTATGTGCGTTAATCGGTTGTTATCCTTACTCAATTTATCATGATGTGATTTCAAGGTTTTATTTGAAATTGATGACTTGTTGTACATTATTAGGGTTTCTAATTCAAATTGTTTAGTATCCATTGCATTACTGATTGTAAAATTGATTTTTTTTTAGTTCATACTTCAAACTAATGATTTTAGTCAGGTCTCAAAATCAAGAGAAATGATGGTTTTGTTCTTCAATTTGCTATAAAAATTTGTTGTAATTACTTGCTTGATACAATCTTGTTTTCATTGTTCTGATCTAACATTTGTCTTTCCGTAATTGATTGGCTATTCAATTAGGGTTTTTTGCAAGTTAATTTTTTTGGTTAAAATTTGTTCAATGTTGCTCTCTTATGTCTGAAATTTGTTGGTTTATGCGTTTTTCTTGAATTGTCTACTGGGCAAATTTAGTTTTTTGAAAGTCAGATTGTAATGGATTGGAAATGGAGAAACTACAAATTTTGGGGCTTGAGGTGTATTGAAGCATTTAGAGTCGGTTTAGGATCAAATTAGGTTGCCGTTGGAGGCGCTTGGGCTAATGGGGAGATGAAGATATGCTTTAGGATGATCATAGTAGGTTGTTTGAATAGATTTTTATCTAACTGATTGTGGTTGATGTTGTAATTGGATTGAATAATTTTTTCGGAAGTTCTGTTTATAATTTTTTATCATAGTAGCTTTCATTCTGTATTGTGGAAGGATAAAAAGAACTTCTTTAAGTGCCCTACTTTATTGAAACTTTCAGTTACAAATTTTTGGATTGTTGTGTGCATTTCTGCTAACTGGGAGAGTGGTTCATTAAGTTGGATTTGGTAATGTGCATTGTGAACTGTGATTACTAGATTGCTATTGTGATTTGTGAATCGTGATTACTTTTTGATATATGTACATTGTACTTCAAATGTTTGATAAGCAAAATAAACCAAAGTAAAACTATTAATCATGATATTGAAGGATGAAGACATAGTGAATTAACATATCACTGTGTTGTGGGTTCATTATCTATTCGTCTAACTAAATCCCCCTGATATTTTTATGTCAACCCCTCATTTTTTTTGCCACCGTTTATTGGGAGTAGTTGCAGACTAGAAGAGGGACATATTTTCAGCCGGTTGCGGAAGAAATGAGTGCTGGTAATCTTTTCCTAGATCTCACTATGTCTTAGCAACTTCTTTTGTTGAGGATTTGGAGCAATGAAATGGAAAAAGAAAACCTGAATTATACCCCTGCTTTCCCCTATTTCCCCCTTTGATATCTTTTTGTTATTTCTTTGCCTAAACAGCTTCTATTATGATAATGAGATGTGGGTAATGTAAAATTCTACTTTTAGAATGTGCTGGTTTTTAGTAATGCTTACCCGTTGTTAGATCATATATCTCATTGCAATAGGGATTGATAGAATGGCTCCAATGATTTCTGTCCCAGAAAGAAGGATTTAAAAGAAACAGAGGGGAATTAGAAAACAAGAACTATTTTTGCATTGGGTCTTCCAACTTGAAAATAAACAAGGATTTTATCTTTTCCCCTGGTGGGTTGGAGTTGGGGTGAGAGTGCCTTCTTGATCTTGTGTGGTTGGGTGCAGTTATTGATGAGTTTACTTACACCAATTGTGGAATTTCGAAAATTTATTGGAGATAGGGAACTTACAAAGATACACTTTGATATGTACTTTTAGATTCGGAGTTTCTTCTGTTTTGCTAGGGTCAGTAAGAAATGGGTCTAGGTATTAAAGTAATAGTCTTATAGCTCATGTGAAACAGCTATGCCAGATTGAAATTCGAGAAAACACCTGATTTAGGTTTGGTGTTGGTGATATGGAACATTATAACAAGTCCACAAAAGGGGATAAAGGAGTGTGAGATATTGGACTCAAGAGATGAGTGCCTGAATAATTGTATATGCATTGTGCATATGAATGAGAATTGTATACTATTTATTGGTTAAATTTGCGCTCTGTTGGAGTGAAAAGTAATTAGTGGCTGAGATGGCTTATAATTAATTAATCCTCTTCATTAAGGAGGTTTGCTGACCATGTTTTCAACTTTTTTTTCTACTGTTCGAAGAGAGAATATAGGAACCCAAGTTTATGAAGCTGCACAGCGAATATGAGATTAACTCCTGCTTTGGCCCACCCAGATGTGATCACTTGCCAAATCTTAAAGACTGATCAATGATGATAAAACTTGAACTTGCACATGTCCACATCCAAAGGAGAAAACTTTGTCATGAGAAGCATAAATGAGCAGGTTCAACAGAATTTCTGGCTTCTTGTTTTCTTGATTCCGTCATTCTGTTGTTAACTGTAACACAATTCAATTCAACAATAATCTCTTTTAATGTCAAAAGTATTATCCAATAAGATTGTCCTAATATGACTGATAATTTACTTGTAATGATCTTAAATCTTGGGTTAGTATAGGGGCTAAGGGGCTATTCCTAAGTGACTCTTAGCAACTGAAGCCTGCTACTTCAGAATGACTTAAAGCAGCAGCTTTATACTTTAGTGAACTATTTGAATCAACACCTTATGATTCAAAAGTGAAAGAACTATGGATCTTTGACTCGATTAGAAATGAACATTAGCTTATGGATGATGATCAGCTAGATGAAATGATTGTTTAACTTTAGTTCCTTCTTACTATGAAACTTTTAGACATCGTTAGCGTACTTGATGAAAGGTTAATTAGGAACTAATTCTCTGTGATTCTGGGATAAGTTCTCTACAAGTCTCTTATGTGATTGTGGGATAAGGTCTACTACAAGTATCTTTAGAGGGGATTTGGCCATCTGGGTAATCTCGATGATGAATATTGATACGGATGAGATATAATAATAGCCAATTTTGTTACAGGAGAGAACATAATAGTTTTTTAACCTTCTTCGTTGGGGCGGGGCGGAAGGAAGAAATTTCTGTTGCTGAAATAGTGCTAGTTTTTCTTCACAGGTGGTGCATTTGGTGGGACAAGAGGTGCCAGACCAGTGCCCCCAGAAAAAGGAGTCTTTCCTCTGGATCATATGCATGAATGCGACTTGGTACTTCTTGTTGATTGTTTGTTGCCATACGTACCTTTTTTTTTTTTTAATCTTGTGTATTTGACAGATGAGATCATGTGTGGGACTTTATTGCAGGAGAAAAAGGAGTATCTTACTTGTCTAAAAACTGCTGGCCATAATTCAGGAAAATGTAAAGAATTTTCAAAGAAATATCTGCAGTGCCGAATGGAAAAGTGAGTTTGCTGTCTTCCTGTCTTTTCCTTTTCCTTTTTCTCATTCCCTTTTCTTTGAAATTTTCTGATGAATGTAGTTGTGTTTATGCAGGAACTTAATGGCAAAGCAAGACATGTCTGAGCTTGGGTTTCGCAAGGATAATGAAGCAGAAGCTTCTGAAGGAAAGGAGAGCAACAAATAGGAAAAATTTCGAGACTCACTGTTGCTGGTTTAGGGGATGCAAGTTTGGCAGCCAAATGATGAGGAAACCAGTCATTGGAAGTTCAGGGTTTTACTGTGACTAAGTACTGGTGTATTCTTTGCTATATTACATAGCCGTTAATGAACCCAGTCTGAAATTTTTTGATCAGGTAGAAGTTACTGGAATTTTTGGTTCATATACCAAAACAATGGATGTTATCTCTACTGGTAGGAATACATTCGATGCTACAAAAATAAAAACTCAGCAAGCCTTTGAACTATGTTTTATTTACTTTTGACCTCTTTTGCTATACCACTGGTTTGGGGTACATAGGCCTCATTCGTTCCTAACGAGTTGTCTTCTACCCGATCAATATCCTACACTGGTTAATCCGGTCCAGCTACGTGGGTAAGGTCCTTGGGAAGTAAGGGGGAGGATAGGGGAACCCCTACCCTCAATGCCTTTAATAGTTGGATACATAAATGATTATTAGAGCCTCAGTGAGACATGTTAACAATATTATCAAAGTGATGTATTCATTGTAAAAAACTAACAGTAGTCAGGCCCGTTGATGTGGGTGTGCAATAAGCCCACTTGCACAGGTCCCCAACATCACAAAATATAAAAGGGCCCTTGAAAAAAAAATAAAATTTGCATCAGTTACTAAGTTTATGCATACTTCCCTTCCTCAAATCTCATACAATACCGAGTGAATTCACTCCCCTTCTCCAAATCTCCTCTCCAAATCTACCTTCCATATTTATTACTATTATCTCTTTAAATTCTACCTTCCATCTTTACTGTTAATCTTTCCATCTTTTTCCATCAAGTCACATTAATATATTTTTTATTAAGTTTCCAAAATAGATTAATTAACCCAATTTCCATTGATTCTTTCCCTATTAGCCATGGATTCTAGCTAACTATTATACAATTTCCATTGTTTCTTCTCCAACCATCGGTTTTTTTTGAAGTACTTTTTGATTCTTCTCCTATTATCCAAAATGGGTTGTCAAAGGAAGTGATTTTGGCTTTCCAGGAAATGCACTATTTGGGTATTATCTGTAATGAATTTGCATACACTAGTATGATTATGAAAAAATTGAGGGTCCAATTTTAATGTAAGAACAGGGCCCCTAAAATCTCCAAGACGGCCCTGACAGTAGTGATTAAGATTATGGATCCTACAGCTATACATACTTTATAAAGTCTCAGAAATTTTGTGAACAATTTGACTATAATAATTGCCTAATTTTTTTTTTATATAAGTGAAAACTATATATTGCAAGTTTACTTTGAATAGTCTACAAAACTTGTTATAAGATTGCTTATTGACCAGTGTCTTAGTTTTTTACTGTTATGCGTTATTATGACCAACAAAGTGTTATTAGTCAATTATATCGTGCTACACGCACAAAGATAAAAAGAATAAATTTGGAAAGCTCTACATAACTGTTATCTGGAAAGAAAAAAAATATATAAACTGAATCTAGCGTCAAAAAAGTTTCATCAACAAAGCAAAATAGCTAACTGCACAGCACACCCTCATCCTTCCTAAACTTACAAATTTTGCACAAAGCCAAGAGATTTTTTACCCTTGCGCTTATAAGATTGTTGTGTTCTTATGACTACAACAACACATCACAGGAAATACTTGACAGTATCAAGTTTATCTCGCTGCAACTTTATTGCGAAAAAAATTATCTGGTCCCAAATCTATATGGAAATTGATCGCGTCCACAACAAAGCTTTGCCTGAATGAATATTGGTTGAAGTCTTCCTTCTAAATCAGCAGAATTAAATCACCCTCTTAGGATCACGAGCTTGTGTCAAATGATCCTGCCAAAGTATTAAGCAAACAGCACATAACGATCAATTTGATTCATGGAAATGACTACATCTAAGTGACAATTTTTTTGACATAAATTACAAAAGGTCAAAGTATGATCTAAAACAAATAAACAGAAACATAGTAGATAATTGTTCTTACCGTGATAAAATCAAAAGCTTTTGTCTCCTCCTTCGGAGCATTCATTGAAACAGTCGATGTTTGAGCAGGTACGCTTGCATTGAATATATCAGGAAGAGTGGGAGTATTCCCACCCAATGTTCCAGCAACATTATTGGAATTTAAGTTGCCTAGAGACTGCAAATTGGCCATAGCTGCCATAAACTGCTGCTGAGCAAGAAACCCACCCATGGCACCATAATTAACTTGTGCAGCAGGATAAAGCTGATTAAACATTCCAGGGGGCATACTGTATGGAATAGCACTCATGGGAAACATAGGATTTGAATTTTCGCTAGCTTTCTGAGAATCAAATCCACTGCTTAGAGAATCGTTCAACCCTTGAGAAACAGGATTTGAGTTCAAACCTGAGAACACAGATTCAGAAAATGCAGCAGGATAGGTTGTTTTCTCGTTTGTCATTGAGCCATTTCCACTGATAGATAAACCCCCCATTAGATTGTTAACATCATTTGTGTGGATCCCTTGCGTCTGCAAGGGTTCTGAGGACCCAAAAATATCGAAAGGATCAAGACCGTTGTTCCTTGATGCTTCAGCAGTGATAGAGTTTTCTCCAACAGCCATCCCAGCAAAGAGGTCGCTCCCCTGGTTTTTGTCCTCATCCGTATGGAAAGAAACATCAGCAAATGGGTCATCGTCACTTCTAAGTTCACTCTTACTCATATCACTGCTTGTAACATCCCCAAATAAATCATCAATTAAGAGAGAAGATGACAATGGCTTGCTTGCAACAAGTTGCTCATTTTGGCTTTCCTTGGGATCTTCTCCAAGCAAATCATCATCTCCTGTATCTATCAGGTCAGGCATCTCAACCACAGTCTTCTCAACTTTTGTAGGCCTTTCTGATGCATTTCCAGTCTGCTCGCCACCCATGAGACTTAAAACCTGAAATTTCAAGGGTTCAATCCATATCAAACCCCATATAAAAGAGCATATAGCTTCATATCCACAAAATACTACCATTGGGATCATTACTACTCCCCTTGATTTCAAGTATTTGTTCTCTAATTTATCATAGAGTTTAAAGGATAAAAAGAGGAAAACAACCAATAGGAACTTTATAGGGAGCAGTCATAAAATGCATACAACGAATATACTTAGAAGGGACAATTTGAAACATACCATAAAGGAGAGCATTTAAGATGACCAAGTACTGATGTTTTACATGAGCTTTTTTTTTCTGGGGGTTGGGGTTCAGTGGGAATTCGATTTTCACATTTTAAGTGCTTGGTTGACATTTTCTCCATTTTGATACTAGAGGGTCTTCCAGCTATGATGCTCGGACAAGCATACCGGTACCCGACTCCGATGCAGATTTAAGAGTCGGGCATGAGAAGATTCTAAAATCAAAGACACATATTAATAAAAACAATTATGCCTTTTTAATTTCTTCAATCAAATTTTGTTTAGAAAATAAACAAGCCTACTAACTGCATGGCAAATAGACAGATAGTGAGGACATGTCATTAGTAAAAAGGGTAAGAATTTGCACAGAGAAATGTAAAAAAAGGGGCCACACAAGATAAGAAGTCAAAACACTAAAGTTATAGGCCCGCGTGTGGCATGACTAGCCCCACTAATACTTAATTTGGAAAGAGAGGAAGGCCAATAGAAAAACAAAAGAGAGAGAAGAAGAAAAAAAACATGGAAGCACTCGATAGCCAACCATCCAGCAGCGTTTGCCAAAGAAAAGGCCAAGTCCGTTGCTCCCAATCAGTTCTCAAGCCCTGCTAGTAAAAGTAACCTGTGCCGTGGAAGTATGGAGCAGGGCCTCCTATTTAGCCAAAATGGGAAAATTTTCAGATAGCAGTAAAAATCTCTCTTTACTCATTTGTGCTATCACACATCTGTCAGCCTTCCCTTCCTCCATAGCTTTTTCTCTTTCTTCTTAATTTCTTCTCCTTCCCTACCCGCTCACATCTTCTCGAAGCTCCAGCTACATTCCGAGATAGAAGCAACACCAATATCCCCCCCCTTCCTTCCAGAGAAATCGACACTGCTTATGTTAATGTTCAGCATCACTTTCTTGAAAATTGGATGTTGTTCACCCCAAATTTCCATCTACTTGTGCATGCGAGTCAAAGTTGGAGCAAGATTTGGTCTCGTAGAATGATGGAGAAAGATTAGGTCTCTAATGATGGTTGCAATGAGGAATGACAGGATGGAGCCTGAGGAAAGCAGAGCTCAAGTTGAAAGGAAAATAATTTGTATGTGTGTACAAGTGAGAAGGGTGGGAGCCGTGGTGGCAGTATCAGAAAGCTGAGAAAAGAGAAAATAAGTCAAGAACAGTAAGTGAATTTGAATATTAGGCAGATGAAAGGATACTAGGAGAGGTGGCCAAAGCGAAGATAAAAGGGTGCTTGTGGTGGAATGGTTCATAGAATCTGATGAAGGAAAAAGGGGGACGGGGTGGATTTTGGTTTATTTTCAACTAAACAATTATTCTCGATAATAGCTTCTACTTTCTAAATCTCTCCTCTATTTTCCTTTCAGTTTCACTCAGACTCAATCCCATTGGATCAACTAAATGCAATATTCTCGCTATCCTTACACATTTTCACACTTTGCTCTGGCACAAAGATTACAAAATGTTGTTATATGTGAATAAAAAAACTTTGGAAGTGAATAGATAAAACATACATAAGATAGAACATTTGAATAAAGTAAGAGAAAGGGTAGACTAGAGAGACAAAACATAAGAATAAAT
Organism: Beta lomatogona; assembly: GCA_947646795.1. Classification (NCBI taxonomy): domain Eukaryota; kingdom Viridiplantae; phylum Streptophyta; class Magnoliopsida; order Caryophyllales; family Amaranthaceae; genus Beta; species Beta lomatogona. The sequence goes on from CANSNZ010000273.1 coordinate 583,017, forward strand.
GGATAAAGAGAAAAGAAAAGTAAGAGACGACGGATATAAATACGTAGTGTATATATATACTTTCTCCATTCTTTTTCTATTGCAACAATGAGATTTTTACACAATTTACTCACCACCCTTTAACTATCTATTGTGATAATACGTAAGGAAAAATAATTGTGGGGCCTTGTTAGATTCGTCTCAATATACACTTTCAAAATATCAAATTTGTATAATTTTTACTAAAAAGTCGTTAAAGATATTAATAGTTGAAGTTGTACATTGGCAAGCGTGAAAACTCGATTGTTGCAATAGAAAAAAACGAAGTGTGTGTATATATATATATATATATATATATAGAGAGAGAGAGAGAGAGAGAGAGAGAATCTAAGACTCCGAAGAGAATTTTGGGGACTTCTCGAAAAGGAATGTGACAAATAATTAGTGACGGAGGGAGTAACAACTGATTTCTTTGAGTTCCCCTAATGAGCATTGAAATTGTGCGTAGCTAGTATAACAAACATATATCTGTACTACTACTAACCCCAAAGGACATGTGATATCATGATGAGTTTTGTATATCACGCATTCACGCAATTGTAGATTAGCCGTGAATACTCAGTGGAAAAAATAAATAAATAGAAAGCATAAATTCTTATTGAAATAGTCATACTCATCAACATACTCAGACACTCGATAGTTCAGATGTGGTGCATACAACACCACAAAATATGTAATTGTGTTCCACCTTTGGCGGCTTCTTAAAGTTGGGAGATCTAGATGTACATAGCCATAGCCCACCAACACAGCATTTGGAAATCATATCCTCTGTTTTCTCAAATGCTAGAGAAAACACAAGCGCCAAACACCCAAAAAAAAAATGAATTTTAACCATAGCCATAGCCCACCAATAAAGCATTTGGAAATTATATCCTCTGTTTTCTCAGGCGCTAGAGATAACACAAGCGCCAAACACCAAAACAAAATTAAATTTTAACCAAAATATATTTAGAACATTAATCAGAAGAGTTGTCCAAAACTGAGGCTTATTCAGAATGTCCAAAATATCCAATTAAGTTCCTCCATATAAAAGTATCAGCTAGCTATCACCTATTACTCCAACGCTTAATGACCCTGATCTAATAATCCAACATGGTTATAAACGTAAAATCTTATTCAGTAAGTCTCACTTAAAATCTTATGTACACTAACTCCAAATGGTGATTTCATCCATCCATCTCAAGAAAAACAACGATAGAACAGCCAGCTTATGGTTGCATTGTTTGGATAACCTCAAGTATGCTGCAAAATCTTACATTTCTTTCTCTCATGCAAAAGGGGATATGGTAGCTCGTAAGTCGTAACTCAAAAGATAACGTTGTCTTTGTCTAGCTTATTAAGAGTTAGACTAAGATTAAAAAAGTTCCAGAAGTGGTGTAAATTGTTGTATATATGAATGTTTTCAGTAAGACAAGGGAGGGGGGAACCAAATTCCAAACTTACAAAAGCCCTCACTTTCAATATAAAGGATTCCTGTCGAAAAAATAAAATAAAGAAAAGGGACTTCATTCAAAAAATGGAACCTATCTGCCAAAAAGAAATCAGAACCTAAATTTAAATAATCACTATGTAAAGCTAGAGAGGCACTAAACCCTAGATTAAAGCAAAATCATTTAAAAAAGAGATTGGAAAGAGATGATTAATAAGACCTGCATAAAAGATGATATAGAATTCAAGAGGTAAATTCTAGGAAGAAGACGCTGACCCCTAAATTTTCTCGAAAAAGGGAAAATGAGAGAGACAACAATTAGGTAAATCTGGCCCAAATAGCAAAAAGTTAGTAACATCCAACTTTCCAAGTATCCAGTTGTCTAAAGAGTAAGACTCTGCACCATGTCGACAACATAGACAAGGGCATATACTAGTTTCAGAAAAAGAAAAGGAACAATGAATTTCAACCAAGAGAAAGGAGGCTGACAGATCTGCTTGGCAGGAGCCATAGAGTCTGACAGACAGGAAGTTCTGGCGAGTTGCACATGATAGTCTGGAACTCAACAACAAATAAGCCAGATAATTGGGCCAGCTCACATCTAGGGTTTTGCAAGTTTTTTTTTTTCTTTTTCTAGAAGTGTTCTGGGGAAAAAAGGGAAGAATGAAGATCAATCCTATTTCGCAAAGTTAAGTCAGAAACAGTTTTAGATGTTCTGAAAAGCCGAAACATTTCAACTTTCAGATGACACTTTGAAAGCATTTTGTTCCCCTTCGTAAGGACTTCAAAGATTTCCCCTTCCAGTAAGTTTCATACATGACCCTATGAACGTTTCAGTGCTTAACAAGAACTAAAAGACAAAGAAGTCTAGGAATTCTCTAATTAATAGTGGACTTAACAAGGATTGTTAGGCAGGAAAGCATTAGTTCAACATGCTCACTCAGTTATTTGGAGATATATAATAGTGTAAACTTTTGTAAAAGAGGTGATATAGGGAGTTTTCACATTGCACACATGACAAATCTCATTACAAGGACAATGATAATCTAAAGTCTTCCAATGGAATTTCTTATATTGACATTAATGAGAAGACAAACACTAATAACATTAAAGAAAAAAGAACGGAATCGAGCAGAATAGTTCAGGATTTGGAAGCTTAAGACTTACTCGGTTTGCCTTCTCTCTCAATGAAGATTGAGGAGACTCTGAGCATTTGATCACCAAATCTATGTGTTCAGTGAAGTAAGAAGCCATACTAACAAAATGCTCATCATCCTTTTTCCTCAAAATTGCTTCAAGGACACAAACTGCTTTTGTCCGAACCTGAAAAAAAAAAATCGTAAAAGCCATTACAGAATGAAGTCTACCCAAGAGATTAAGCCATAGTTCTGGATTTCACAGTCCACACCCAGCCCATTATCCAATTATTTGCAGATTCAACCGGTCTTTTAACATGTAGAGGAAAAAATTGACAACTGCCATGAGTCAAAAGTCTACTTTCTATTGTTTGGCAGAAGAGTAGGTTGATTAAAAATACTACTGTGATCCCAAACATGTTTGGACCCCAGATAAAAAGAGCTTAATAAACAAAAAATATCTGAAAAGCCACTCAATGCATTAGGGCCCATAAGGAAGCTATCTCACTGCAGTTTCTGGATCAGGCAACATACATAGCACCCCCCCCCAACCCCCCACAAAAAAAAAAACCAACAAAAAAAATTAAGGCGCATAGGTGAGCCTAATACACCATGTAAATGGTTTGATTATTTCTGGTCATTAAACATCAAAGCATGTCATATTTAACAAAATAATCATCCATCTTTTACCAAAAAAAAAAAAAAAAAGAGGCATAAGAACATAAAAAGATCATACCTGCCAATTAGGGGACTGAAGTTTTGATTCAAGTGCACGACTTAAAGCCAATGCATCCATCTTAGAGGCCTCGACTAAGAAAGCTTGTAAAGCGTCTCGTGTAGGCTGCAGCCTCACTCCCCCAGATGTCACAATTGTCTCTAGAAACCTTTCCTCCCGCGTCTTACTCTCACCATAACTAGAACTAGAATCCACATTGGTCGATTCTGTGATAACTGTCCTTGAATCTTGTCCCCAGGGTCCAGATGCCACATTCCTTGTAATAGACGAATTACCTTGACCACCACCATGATAACTCCTTCTATCATACCTCTCCGAGTGGTCCGATTCAACAGTCAATGATCTATTCAACGTTGGACCCCTATAACTGCCCGTATCATTCTTTTTAAACGATTGTGAATGCGCTTGGGCCAAGGTATTCAGCCCTTGTTTTATAGAAGCACTTCCAAGACCAACTACCTCACTAAGAAATGACTTCTTCTCTTCTGGTGGCATCACATAACTTGTATTCCCAAACCCTTCCATCCTCTTATGGGTTACCTCACTTGCACCAGGTCTGTTATCGTCCGTCGAAAATATCGACGAAAGAGCATCTTGAGCTGTTTCCCTGACAGCTTTGTTCAAAGAATCCCCCTTCAGAGGATCAGCTGTCCCCTTGTAATGAAGTAGCTGCTTCACAGCCACTGAATTCCTTTGCATTTCTCTCCTGAACTCAGCACCTGATTTCCCAACTGAATACTTAACCACCCTCAAAGCCTATAAACATAATAAGTACCATCAAATTACCACAAAAGCAATATATACCAAATAAGCTAACCAAGATCTCAACATGCCATAAATATCAATTTGTTGTCTCCAAATAAACTTCTTCAACAATTGCAGCAGAATTAAAACAAAAGTTTACCACAAAAAATTAACCTATGATAAAAATAATAATCATACAACTAGATCTGCCTTAATCAAATTGAGCCAAAAACAACATGAAATTATTTACCTTCTGTTTAACAATAGGGCTTTTGTGATCAAGCCTTTTCAACAAAAATTCAGAAACTTCCTTCACTATACCAGAAGGAGAAGATCTTAAAAGCTCACAAATCTCTTCCAATTTATAAACAGGAGTGACCTTATCTTCATCAGAAGTTGCTGCATCAATCATTCGAGACCTCCAGTATGATTCAACTGCTCTTCTGCTTGTATCCATTCTTTTTAAATCTTCAATTAACCCACCAAATTAACAATTAAAAATCCAAAATTTTCAACAACCCAACTCGAATTTTGACTTAAACTTGTCAAAATCAACAGACCCACAAAGCTAAAATTCTGGTAAAAAAATCTTTCTTGAGGAACAAAGTGATGATTACCCACAAAAATGGAGATTGACCCAAGTTTAGAAATTGGAAGAATTGCAAGAAAAGTGACGTGATTTAGGTGATCTTAGGTGGAATTATAATGAATTCAGTTTCTTCTACAATAGGGAACCTAGATTATTAAAAAGGGGGTTTTTGAGGAATTGAAAAGAGATAAATTGCAGAAAAAAAGAAAGGAAAGGAGAGGACTTTGGTAGGTGGTTGACGTTTTGGAGTTTTTCCCTCAACTGGGTTCCTGCCAAATTAATTCAACCCAACCCCTGCTGCACTCTCGCACACTCTCTATCTCTTTCTCAACAACGTTTTGCGGAAGTCATCTACCTAGTTGGTAAAATCTTGAGGAATGGGATCGAATCTCATCTACCTCGCTGCGATTAGTAGCTCATTTACGCACAAAAAAACGTCATTATATTTTTCTAGCAAACATGAGTAGGAAAAAACTGTACTTGGGTAAATTTTAATTAAGGTTGTATATCCTGATTTTATAAAGAAAATTAAGATTGGGATCTGTATAAGGTAAACAATTTTATTAACTCTAGAAAATAAAAATTTAGCTAATTATATAAATAGGCCATGAGTTTGCGGTTTCATCTTGAACCTTAAAATTTTGCGCAATTTGTGTGGTTCATTAAGAATCACTTTGGACTATTTGGTGCAGTTTCGATTCTCCAAAGAGATATGTGATGAGTGCAAGTGTAATAACTAAGAAAAAATATTAAATCAGATAAGATAGTTTTCAAGTCGTTTATTACCAGTTCCCAAATTTGACCAAGTTTAATATAAGCATGACTATTATACAGTTTATTACTCCCTCCGGTTCTATTAATTTATTAGTCTTTTAGATTGAAGTTAATGTTGTGGACCAAGAAAGTGGAGTGCGTGATGAAGTAAATATAATAATAAACAATTGGTGGAAGCATTCAAAAAACAGAAAGAAAAAAAAAGGAAAAACTAGTAAGGGACAATCCAAAAAATAAAATCGGTAAACTAGTAAAAACAAGATGGAGTATTACATTATAGTAATAACCAAAAACTTGAAACGGGTGCATGATAAATGCACTCTTGGTTGTTTGACTATTGAATGTTCATAATATTATTTGGTAAATTCGTTGATGTTGGTTGTTTAATACAAAATATATACATAAGCTAAACGCCATAAAATCAGTTTTTAACTTTTGGATTCTGAATGTTAGTTATCATACCTTTTCTTTTCCAGAGTGTTTGACCATAAGGAAAAAGCAAAAGCCAAATGCCACCCAAATTTTTTTTTTTTTTAAAGCGAAAATTCATTAATTGAAGGCCAAACGGCATCTACAATAGGTATTAAAGAAAAACAAAATACAATTAAACAAGGCTAAATCAAATTCATCTTCGAAGGAACTACAATGAACCAGATCGAGCAATACAGCGCATCCCCCTTGTATTTGTTGAATCAATCAGCTATTGATGAGGAAGTCTATCATTCTAATGTAGTTTGGGAAGAACATTCTTGACCGAATCATGTTCACCGCATCCGAGATTCTAATACCTTCATGTTGAGTCTCGAACTTCAACCAATGAGAACAATTTCTCATACCTAAAAACAAAAAAACCATACTCACAACTCCCATAGGGGAGAAAGAGATTTTCAAAACAGAAACTAAAAACCTCATAACAGGGTTTGAAAAGATCTCATAAAGAGAGACTAATTTATTAAACAAAACAAGAAAATGAATTAAAAACTGAAAATAAAAGGGGAAAAAGAACCGTTATTTTTTATTTCACAAAATAAGCCGTCTAATTATATGTAAACTCAAGCGTACATTCTCCTACTAAACCCATTCCATTTTATTCAAACCCAATAATATTCCAAAACATCTCGCACCAACCTACTCGTCTCTTACTCTTTTCTCTTCTCCTTCCTTTTATTTACTTTTGAATCTCGAATTACAACCGACAATATTATTAAAAAAAACTCGGCAATCTTGCCGAATGAATCAAACTAGTGAATAAATAGATTGAATAATATGATTACATAAATGAATTAATCCTAGTACTAAATAGATTAAACTGTTCACTAAACATAGACAGTTACATAATTTTTGATTCAAAAGTCAAAACTAAGCAGTCTCCACTCCTGGAGAACCAACTGTTTTTATTTTTTAGTTGAAAGAACCAAACCGCAAATAGAAGATGTAACCCTAACTCTCGATTACAATATACATTTCTGATTTATCTCTACATTCATCCATTCCCAATTACTTTTCTCTAAAAAATTCACAAATCACCCTACACAATTTTGGATTTCCAGCATCAAATTACCTATTTCACAATTTGAAGATCAGAATAAAAGAGTGAGAAAAAAGATATAAAAGATTTGGGGCAAAAATTATCTGTTTTCAGAGACAGGTATTTTGGATCTTCCAATTAATTGAAGGTTTGTTTAGGGATAATTATTCTATTAGTTTTAAAATTAATATTTGTAGCTTACACATATTTGAATAAGAATTCAGTATTTGTCTGTTGATCTATCTATTTTTTTTTTTCAGTGGTAATGTTAAGAAAAAAAAAAAAATTTTTTTGGGGGTTTAGTTATTGGATACGATACTGTCATTTTGGAATTAAATTGTTAAATGTGCAATTAGCTAGTGTATTAGTTAATCAAACAACTTAGAATTATTGGAAGTGAAATTTTTTATGTTGTGCATCACTTAATGATGATGGAGTTGTGGAATCTCCGCCCCTTGAATTATTGTTAATTCGAATTGATAGTTTAATTTTGGCATTGGATTTTGTGTTATTCAATTTGTTGATTCGATCTTATCCTTAACCCTTCCCGTCAAATCCTGGATCCGCCACTGGAGGGAGAGTCTGTGTGGGAAATTATTGTTGTGGAGGAACTGGATGGGTTTTATTTTTCTTCCAAATTGACTAACTTTTTGTGACTCTTTGAAGATAATTACTGGGCAATGGTTAAGTTTTGACAAATTGTTATGTAACAGTAGAAAAGGAAGCAAATGGGTAATGCTCCATCGACGCTTACCCAATATGATATTGAAGAAGTTCAAGAGCACTGCAATAAACTATGTGGGTGTTTTTTGTTCGTTTTGGTAACTTTTTCTAGAATGCAATATTTTGTTGGGATACAAGTTGAAATTTGACATGTGCTATATGTTTTGAAATCAGTCAATCAGCAAGATATAGTCTCCTTGTATCAAAGATTTTGTCAACTTGATCGGAGTGCCAAAGGATTTATTTCGGCTGACGAATTCATGTCTGTGCCAGAGTTTGCAATGAACCCTTTAGCTCAGGTATTGAATATGTTGATTTTGATATCATACTCACGTTCCCAGTCATGTATTAATTATTGATTAGAATTATTCACTAAATTGATGGCATGCGTTTGTGGTATCTTTCTTTGCAGAGGATGCTGAAGATGGTGGATGGTTTAAACTTTAAGGATTTTGTTGCATTCTTATCTGCATTTAGTGCCAAAGCAAGCATTGAGCAGAAAGCTACACGTAAGTATCTCTGTCTGCCCCTCTCTCCCTAAAAGTGATGGTGGAGATAATGGTCATCACTAGGAGCATAAGTGAAGAGATACTAGAAAAAATTGCAGAATACTTGTTGGAGTTTTAACGGGGATCATTGGTACTGGAGAAATTACCAGTGTAAACATGTTCATTATTTTTGGGAGAGATTTGGGCTGGATTATACCATCTTTCAAAATCAATTGTCTTTCTTGTTAGTTGGCGTCCAAAGTTGAAATTAGAAATCATTAAATCGCAAAATTTGTTTGCTGTGCTGTTTTATCACTTGTACTGATGTTCTTTTAAACTTGGATTAGGACACAAATGTATCTTTTGTTGACACCTGTGGAAGCTCCAAGGTCCAGTGTGTAGCTATAATAAACAACCTCTTGTCTCTTTTGCAGTTATTTTCAAGGTTTATGACTCAGATGGTAATGGAAAGGTGACTTTCAATGACATCTTAGAAGTGCTAGAGGACATGACTGGTACATTTATGTCTAAGGAGCAAAGAGAGGTATTTACAGTTTTACCACATACCACTGGAGTCGATGTTTACATTTGTATAGCGAGATCATCTGGCAACTAATTCAAAGACTCTTGCTTTAATTATTCCATTATGGTTAAAATATGTAGATAATTGAAGGAACTCCTTCTGTTAGTTGCTTCTTTCATCTCACAATAACCCTTCTAGTCAAAAGACGCATCCTAAGAACAGTTAAATTAACACAAGTCATTGATGATTGGCATTAGTTGACCTGAGTAATGAATACGCCTACGGTATTGGGTAATTAGGGGAATTAACCCAGTACAACCCAGGACAGGTAGTGTTTGTGGGACAGAGGGCATAGTTCATAGTGAAATCTTTATGATATGGTGAAACGATTTGTTTGATGTAAGGTGGGAGAGCAAGAGATTTAGTAGCAAAGCCACCCTCACCCAGGTGAAAAACTAGGGCGGAAATTGCTTTACCCCTACCAAGATTTTTTCTCTTTCAGTCGAGAACTTCCATAGTCACTTCGACTGTTTCATGTATAACCCGGGTGAAAAACTAGGTGAAAAATTGGGGCTCCTCATACAAGCCATCCCCTCCAGGGCAATGAAATAACGTGTAAATACAAGTAATTTATGATACTGCCTTCATTTCTATTAAAGCAGAAGGGCATTACTAAGGCCTTTTGTAGGAACAGAAAGGCATGATCTGTTTGCTGCTTTACAACTAATATAGTGGAACATACTTTATTGTGCCATTAGCTTTCTTGAGAACAGACAAAAAAGATGTCATTGATCATGTACTCTGGTCATTGGTTTCTGAAACTCATAGTGCTTATTAATTTTTTGGATCATTCATGAGAATTTGATGAAGTCTGAAATTGTACTCCTTAAAACTTGCTTTGGAATTGCTTTCTTTTGCGTGGCTTTGTTTAGTGCCCAACTGGCCACATAATATATACAATCTTTCTGCACTGCCTTTTGCCTTTTCCTTGTACCGTAATGTCTTCCCTTACAACTCTCTAATATCAAGGTACTGAAATACCATCCTTTAGCTCTTCTATTCCATGATCTATAACACAGCAAAAAGAAAAAAAAAAAAAAAAAAAAACAAAAAGAAAGACAATTGCTGCTTCCTTTTGACATAGGCATCACTCCTGCCTGATGATGTGCCAATTGTTTACCTCATTTGTGGAATCACACTTCCAATTGAGCCATCCTTGATGTAGTCAATGTCAAATGAGCTGTATGGCTTTTAGTGCCACTATTTAGGTCCATCTGGTACGTGCTAAGGCAGCTGTCATTTTTCAGTAGTAATAAATATTTTGAACTCCTCTAAGTGCAGTTAAGCTACATATTGCAGTTCACTCTTTAATAAAGTATTGGATCTATATGGAATCATTAATGCAAATGAAAGGTGGGCTTTTCTTTCAAAAATGTAAAACCTTAAGTTGCCCAAATTGGGATGATCTTTTGGAAGGAGCATCAACTCTACTATTTGCTGCATTGATTGTCACTCTTATCTTGTAACAAGCACTTCTATATAACATGGAAAGACTAATAATCTCTAGGATGTTTTTGATCCTCTAAATAGGCCTCGCTATATTGTATGTTATGCTTGTGTATATAAAGGGAAAGCTTCATTTGGTTCCTGATGTCTTGTTTTCTCTGCCCTAGGAGGTTTTGACGCAGTTGTTGCAGGAAGCTGGCTACACAAGGGAATCTTATCTGCTTCTGGATGACTTTGTTAAGGTATAATCTGCACATATCTTACTATATCACAGGGAGTGATTAAGAATTCGGCGTCATTGCCACTTCTCATCTTGGAAGTTGCCTAGATTTTATATGTCATGGACCCATATGTGATTATAGTAACTCATAATTTTGACTTCTTGTCTTCTGTGTGCTTAAGATAAGGATAAAAAATTTATAAGTGTTCCTGATCAGTTGTTAATATTGTTAGATGTATGTTACATTGAATCTTGAGAGTTCTTATATTCCCCATTGCCAAAAAAAAAAAAAAAAGAAAAAAAAACTATAATTGCTATTTATGCATCAGAGTTCAATCATGGTTAGTATAATGATTGTGTTTATTATATATATATATATATATATATATATATATATATATATATATATAGGAATAGGATCACGTGAAAACCACTCCTTATCTTTGAAAACTGAAAACTGCAACATAAAATGAGCAAAAAGTTTCCTAAAATGAGCAAAACGATAAAATGAGCAAAAAGTTCTTAAAATGAGCAAAAATATAAAATGAGCAAAAAACATAAAATGAGCAAAAATTTGTAAAATGAGCAAAAGTTTTTTAAAATGAGCAAAATCATAAAATGAGCAAAAAAACATAAAATGAACAGAAGTTTGTAAAATGAGCAAAAACTTCGTAAAATGAGCGAAAGTTTGCTAAAATGAGCAAAAGTTTCTTTAAATGAGCAAAAACATGAAATGAGCAAAAAACATAAAATGAGCAAAAATCTGCAAAATGAGCAAAAATGTCGGTTTTCAGTTTTCAGTTAGTTTTCAGTGGATCTTACCTCTATATATATATATATACCCCAATGTCGGCCCCTGCTGTCTTGTGCAGTTGTGCTATGCTGCCCTTCTAGCATCCTTGACATCAGTTCTTTTAATGCAATTTTAATTGTTAGTAGGAAGTTTCCTTTCTAGTGACGTCCTTTATTGGATATTTTCTAAAGTTGACAAAGAGCAGTCTGAATATAAACTGTTGAATGAACTGGGAAGCTGAACTTCCATTTACTGAAGTATTTTTCTCAGAGTCTTCAACATTCCAAACACAGGAGAATGCAAAGTTGATGTGTTTCATTGCAATGGTATTCAGCCTGTGTTTGGACATACTTGATTACATTAGGGTTTTATATAAATATTATTATTTGAGTAAATGACCCTTATGCACAAGGTTCGGCAATAAACTTATCTGTGTTTACTTGCATTCATTCTTAGAAAGCAAAAAGAACTTTTTGTTGATCTCTTAGAGAGTGAGAACTGAGAAACCTTTGTCTTGTTTTATTTCCTGTATAATATTTTTTTGTCATTTATCATTATTAGATGGACTATTATATGACTTTATCAAGTCTGTTTTCTTTGCATCATACTTTTCCCTCACGTAGTCATATTGGTCATGATAGTCCATTCAGATTCACCTATTAAGCTAAGGCCTCTGTGATTTACTCAGGCATGCTGATTTTGGTGAATAAGCAATGATAACTATTTGGTATGGCTCCATATTCTGCCAAGTTTATACAAAAAAGCACTTCCGCCAATTATTCTACTGAATTTTGGGTGGTCTCTGCCACTTCTTTCTCTTAGTGTGTGTTCGTTTAACTGTATTTGACCTATTTGAACTCATTGGAAGTTATTGTCATTATGAGTTAAACTTATTGAGATCTACCTGAACATATTTTAAAGTATTCTTAACTTCAATATTCATAATTTAAAACAAATTGAACTGAACACTACGTTACTCTGTTCTGTACATGATCTGAGTAATTTCTGACCCTCCACAGATTTTTGCGAATTCCGAATTGAAGATGGAGGTAGAGGTTCCCGTTGATTAAGTAAACCCTAGGATATGAGAGAAAACACTTGGTATTTATCAGAAACAGCTGTTGCTGGAATGTGTTTGGTGGAGCAACCGTGCCTTTAGACTGATATGGACACAATTCGTCACGCAGCTGCAAAGGACACGCATGCGCCAATCTTTGTATTTTACGAGTGGTTTCAGTAAAAGAAATTTCCTGGGTTTTCTTCTTTGTTTTATTCATGCTTTAAGAAGCTATCAATCTCATGATTGCAATTTTAGCTTTGGGTGTCTTTGCTCAGGCAGTAATTTCATGGCATACACTGGGTGAGGAAGCATATCTAACGGTGTCAGTCTTGTACAATATCTTTTCTACTGTATCCGATAATACATGTAAAGTTATACAATCTTTTCCCCCCCTCCCCTGATAGAAAGAATCTAGCTTAAAATATGTCTGTTTAAATAAAACCTGATTTAGAGGCTCATAACTTTCAAGTAGCCAAGCTCTTTTATTTTCTACCCTGTTTGTTTAATCGTTTCGAAACATTTTTATTTTAGGTCTTCCAAAGATTATAAGTTACAATTTAAATTTAGTGACTATGAGAACAAATGATTTAGGAAGCACTTCCTCCGTTTAGAAATAGTTGCACCATTTTATGTTTCCACGTTTGCCAATGGATGGTTTTGAATATTAATATCTTTAATTATCAGTAAGTAAAAATTATATAAAGTTGATATTAAAAACATATTTTCTGAGATGAATTTAACAAGATTTTATATGACTATGTTTTTTAAAAAATATAAATTACCAAAGACAATCAAAGTTGAAGATGTGAATAGTAAACATTATACAAATGGTGCAACTATTTCTAAACGGGGGAAGTATTATTTAGGTTATGCTCTCTTCGCTTAATATAATGAATCAAAATTAACCAAACTTATATGCACGTATGGAACTTTTTTGAACTTATTGAAACTTAACGAATATACCTAAACTGATTAGAACTTGTAATTTATTTTTCAAAGGTGAAAGAACGCACCCTTAACAGAGTTTTAAGACCCATGGTAAAAGGAAAAGAGGAGTCTTAAAAGGTCGAATTGGTGTTCCGGAATAGTAAGCAAGGAGTGTAGAAAAAACAATTTACTTTTTGCCTATATAATCCAACTACTACCAGGGCTTGCTTGGTGGAGGTGGTGGGGAACTCACCTTGTGACTTTGGGTCGCCACAGTTCGAACCCCACTACCGCTAGTCTTGGGAGTAGGGATTCCCTTTATTTCCCCTACTTCTCAGCGTTGACCTGTGAATGGGCCCGTTGGCCTGCGATAGGTCTTTGGCCCAAGAGGTCCTTCTTACCAAAAGGGTCCCCAGTGGGGGCCCAAAAAAAAAAAAAAAAAATATAATCCAACTACTAAGTTTACAACATCTTTAAACAAATTTATTTTATAGTTAACTTCCAACAATGAATTATAGAAACGAAGAACTACAACAACTAGCAGTTACTATAACAACTATTTTTTATGAACACGTCTACCATAAATAGTGAACGACCATTAATCGATAACTATACCGTTGCATGATTAAACAAAATGAAAATATCTATACATATCTATATATTCTAACTGTACCTCAGATGAAGCCAAAATATCTGCTGAAATGCAGCCAAACTGTGCGCCTTCCTAAGTGAAGTGAAGTTGCCAAACAGAGCCGCAAATGCTTGCGACTTACAAACTAACATAACGAGTAATGACAAATTTACTCTGATCAATTCATATGCACTGCAGAGCTTTACTAACTTCTGCCTTAAACCACCGCTAACTCTCTTCCTTAGTAGCTCATACATCATGTTCTCAGGACTTCATTTGAATTTGACAGCCCAAGAACTACCATCTTTAAAGGTGTATCTCTAAGACTTAACTACTTAATATGGAAGAAAAATCTGAAGCAAATTATCGTAGTAGTAGTAGTAGTAACAGCAGCGCGGACAGCAAAAAGAATAGCATCAAAATATTGAACAACAGACTGCAAGTACTTGAACAAGAATCTGAAAAGATGAGGAAAGTGTTGGTTGTTTGCATGGATGAAAGGAGAGAGTTGATAAGTGAGATTTTGCAGCTGTTTCAGACTTTATGCACAAATTGTAAGGGTGTAGTAACCAAACCTCACCTCAGTTTTTGTCAGGTAATTTACCATAATTTCTTTTGCTCATCATTCATCAGTATTCAGTATTGATATCATGATATGTAGTAAGTTAGCACCCAGTTAAATTTGTAGAAAGTTATGGGTTCTGTAGATGATAAAATTTTACTTGGTATAACCACTATGTACCTCTCCATACCTGAAACTCAAATCTCAACGCTCCATAAGTCCATAGTCTATATAGAGGTGGCTAGTGAAACCGAGTAAGCTTAAGCCTAAGCTTACTCGCTCTAGCCTAGGATAGGTTCATCTAAGGGTCGTGGTCGAGGGCCAGATTTTAAACAGTGGCTTGCTCCGCAGTCCAAGTAGAGATGGCCATGAGTTAGCCTGAGCTTACTCGTCCTACCCCAGGATCTCCATCTAATGGGTGGAGCCATGGAGGTAGAGATGGCCACTGGTGCGGGCTGGTCCGCTGGCCCTAGTGGGCCGGGCTGAGATTTCACGGCCCAGGACCGGACCGTGAAATTCACGGTTTGGGCGGGCTGGTCCACGGGCTGAAAAATCTTGGCCCACACCGGTCTGTTACCGGTTTCACGGTTCGAACAACGGTTTTGGCGGTTTGTGGGCCTACTGGGCTAGCGGACCGGCATGAGAATTTTTATTTCAAAATTATTTAATCATTAGAATCATTTATTATTGTTACATAAAACCTTTAAAATTAATTAAAATATATACAATTATTAATATTAATGAATAATTTCATTATTTTTGAATTTGATTGAATTATAATATATGAAATTTGATTAAAATATATACAATTTGATTACAATATACACAATTTGGTTGAATAATTACTTGGGCTGGGCTGGGCTGGTCCGGTTCATGGGCCGGGCTGGATCGATTTCGTGGACCGGGCTGGGCGGATTTAGTAGTGGGCTTTCGTGGGTTGGGCTCAAAAAATCTGGCCCATGGCCCACCCACCAATATCACGGTTCGAGCTGGGCTGTACCGGGCTTTTCGTAGGCTCAGCCCACACGGCCCAAGAGGCGGGCTGGGCTGAATGGACTGGATTGGCCCGCACTGTTGGCCATCTCTACATGGAGGTTGTGGGTCAAGATTAAAAACACTTGGCTCATGAAACATTTTGAAACTGAAAAAGTTGACAAAAGTGGCTTGCTTGGCTGGGCCGCTTAAGGCTAGACCCAACTTGGTTACTTCATAGGCCGGTTACGGTCTTCCAGATACCAACAACCCAACAGCCACCCTCTAACCCATGTAGAGTCATATGCCAGCTCTTTGAAACATGAATGCACTAACTACTATCCATTTGATTACTTCCACAGGAGACAAGGCATCAGAATCTAGGTCTATTACAAGCTCTGTCTGAAGATTCAAATCCATTGCTGGTCTCGCGGGGTTCTACTACTACCGTCTACCAAGGCAATATCCTTTGCTAGTTTCAGAAAAAAACTAGTGCCAGTGGTGAAATTATATGTATTTGGATAGTGTTAGGTGAAACACGAAAACAACAAGGGTCACAAGATGAGTACTAGAATTAACAATGAATAATCTTCTAGGCGCGATTTGCTTTTCCAGAAGTAATATTCCGACCCAATTCGTAAAGCACGGGTTACACGGAATTCACCTTCGAGATACAAAGAAGATCAATTGTGGTCACGCTTACTATGAACACTATCAATTAGAAATGAAGTTTGTGAGATTTGTGAATGATGAACAATTTCAAGTTTTGATCTTGAGAGATTTGTGTTTCAATATGTGAGAGAGAGTTTTTCAACATATCCTTCATCATATGAGTGCCCTCATATTTATATCAATGCTATAATGCTTCAGGAAAACCGAAACGAAACAACACAATGCTTAGCGTTAACCGTTAGACAACACGCAAAGAATTGCGTCACATACGCACGTCGCGAGGTGCGACTACGCTTGCGAGTCACGAGCCCTGCGCGCTACTATGGTCGCGGGGTGCGACAACTCCCTGGCTCCACATATTGAAGTCTGCAGGCTTGGTCGTCCATGTTCGCGTGGTGCGAGCCTTCAAGGTTGTGCGTGTTTTGACAGTCGTGGGATGCAATCAGTGTAATACAACATACAAAACGAACCACGACTTGCATAGCATATAATATCACATACATTGTTAATGTTACTACATCATAACCAATTGACTCAAACAATATATCATGAAGTAAACCTTACTTTATACTCTAAATATCCAACAGATAGTTCAGCTATGTACACTTCCACTTTGAGTCATTACATACAATGTTTCCATTTTCAAATATGTACACTGTAATGGACTAATAGTGAAAAACTCTAAATAGTTAAAACATACAACCTCCGTTCTTTTTCTATTGCAACAATAGAGTTTTCACGCTTGCCAATGCACAACTTAAACTATTAATATCTTTAATTACGTTTTAGTAAAAATTATACAAATATGATATTTTGAAAGGATAAATCGAGACGAATCTAACAAGATCCCACATGACTATCTTTTTTCATTACGTAAAAATCACAAGAGATAGTGAAAGGGTGGTGAGTGAATAGTGTAAAAATCTCATTGT